>CM055200.1:10330669-10750669 GCA_029224185.1 Karalla daura
TCTCCCTCCATGGCCAAAAACATTGTGTTCACACATTTTTTCGCCACGTTCCTTGATCTGTCGGATTTCTCGGATAAAAGGACAGATTTAATGACAACTGACAATCAACAAGCAGCATCGGAAATTAAATGTGCATGTGGCGGAGCAGAGCAAGCCAGAGCAGTTTATAAGCAATACCGATAGCGTACGTGAGAGGGTTAAATTAGCTTTGCACAGACGTGTTGAGGGAGATGAACCCTTTTTGTTGTGTTGGAGGTGGCTGTTTAAAGCTGCTGACTTTGATGACAGAACGAGTGGTGGAAACATCCAGGATCAAGGTTTTAGGCTACAATAATGTCACAAAACGGCAGGCAGAGGCATATCCATTGATTTCCATGGGCATAACTGTTCAGCCAGTCGAGATCAACTTTAATGCATGCTAATTACTGAGCACAAAGCAAATTTATCTGACACTATGAAGATTTCATTTCTCTGGAGAGTGTGCTTTGTTGTGGTTTGCATGAGTAATCAGATAATTCTGCTGCTGAATGCTGTTTTAATATGAATAACATCATCATTTGCATCAGGAAAATAACAATGTGTCATCTGAGGTCTAATCCGGTGGATCTTAAACAGTTGTCCATACTGCAGTGTATTCAATAAGCATTTCAGCTCACCTCAAATCTGACCTGGCAAAGCAAGACTTCAACTCAGACCACTGGGAACACAACACAGAGTTATAGAAACAGCCTGAGGTGGAGGTTTACTTTTCCTTAAGGGACAGCAAACAGACCAACTTATTTACTTTCTTTTTTTTTACTCCTCTGTATTTTTTCTGTTTAGTTCTAGTGGCCTTTTCTTGCCATTCTCTAATGTTGTCCTCTCTCTCTCTCTCTCTCTCTCTCTCTCTCTCTCTCACTAAATCAAAAACTCACTGGCAGAGGCACTCCCACACACGGCCACACTGGTACCAGGGAGCATGGTCAATTAATATTGAGCTGCCATGCATCCTTGCTTTTTTGAGTAATCTCCATTAATTGAAATTTGTGTAATTAGCGGATAGGTTCTCCTTTGCTCTGAGACGGATTGCCTCTTACTCCAGTCCATCCATGCACCAATTCACATCCCAGTGTGCACAACATCTGAACAGGCACAAAGATATACCCACTATTAAGAGGCACAGAGGTGAAAACAGCTGGAATTCTGCACTTATGTTCAGTAGCCTCTCCATACTTCCTCACACCTTTGAAGAGGATGAGAAGATACTGTGAAAAGTATAGGAGTTTCGTACTGTGCAGCAAAGCTTTGGAAATGAGCACTGTAGCTCATTGTGGATTCCTACGATTTTTTTACTCCGACTTCTCAGTCTCTAACCTTGAGCTTGCTTTATTCTCCCTCTGGTTCTCCTTGACTTGCTCCCATCTTTTTTAGTCTCCATTATATTCAGTCCCCATTCAATTTTCTGTCAAATCAATATAATTTATTATGATGAAGCCCACATGATCAATAGTGCCAAAGAGTCAGTATGCGCTGAGAAGCCACTGAGATAAAGAAAAACTTTATTGTCGTCCCTCTCTAAGCTTCTCGTTCTGCCTCTGACGCTCTCTGATCTGGGTGTGATTGAAGTGTTTCCCTGGCAACTGGGTCTTCACTGTTAGCATGACCAACAACTGTGTGGTTACCAGGGACACACGTATAACGTTTCTCTTGATTGTGGAAAAGAAACACAACTTCATAAAATGTCACTTTGTCACATTGTTGGGAGGAGTCTGCAGTCTGGACGTGCTTGTGATTAACTAAAACGATTTGCGTGACTCTAAGACATCCACGGCTTATCATGTTGTTTGAAATTTATAGGCTTCGTCATCACATTAAGCTGGTGGAAGGCTTAGAGGACTGCTCTCTTGGCCTTTATCCCATCCCCGCACAGCTCTCCCCTGGTGTAACTAACAGGCTGTGAAGCCTAATCTGCCCTGGTGTTGAATATCATCCCACTGTCTTTATTGAAACGTCACACGCCACGGCTTTAATTCACTTTGTTTATACTCCTCTCGGGAGAGGTTTGTTCCCCCTAACGGCGTTTCATGTCTGACCGTCCGACACCTTGTCATTTATTAGTCGTTAATAAAACATCAGGTAGGACGCCCCCTGGCAGGAATCAGCAATGTGTCAGTGTGATGGCGGCATGTCAGTGTGTGTGGTTTGTGTTGATGCTGTGTAGGGTTTGACCACGAGACTCTTAAGGACTCTTTCAGGGTTAGCTGGATCCTTATTGGATTATTTGTTTGTGCAGGGAGCTAATATGCAATAGTTTACTTGCAGCGCATAGTCATTATAACAATACATATTCTTTGGTAAGTTAATGTGAATTTATTTTCATGCTACAGATTTTAATTGCTGTCTTTGCAGAGCGCTCAGTGATTTATTGTACAATTTCCACTAATGTCTAAATGGTTTGAATCTGCAGATAATGGTTCAAAAAGGGCTTAATGACCAGTATTATACACAGTGTAATGAAGCTCCTTCCCACTCATACTGTATCTCTTCCATCAGGAAAGAGAATCTGAGCGTACAAAAAACTTCTGAGAAACATCTTGTTAATGGGCGTCCTCCCTTTCCACCAGATGAATGAAAAATGAAAAGAAAATACAACCATCCACCTGTCGAAGGGCGCTGAGACTACCATGGCTCTGCAGGCACTGACATGTGAGAAATTCTCTAGGGGATGAACCCATTCTTTCAAGATATTGGTGCCTTGATTTCATTGTTATAGAGCACTTATCAACAATCTGGCCTCACAGGAGCTCTAGTGGGCCTAGATCTGGTGCTGCCAAAGAGAATCACGTACGACTTCAGTTCTTTTCAGTGACTCATTTTCACAGTCATTAATTCAGCCCGAGTAACATAATCAACACATTTTGTGTTTGCCGTGTTGTTATTTTAATTTGTCACTTGTTAAGATTGATTGTTTTGTTAAGTGTTGTTTTTGATGCCAAACATTTAAATGTGTATTGCAAATGTGAACAGAAACCTGAGCAGAAAACACAACAGCATGAAATCCATTGTCACCGTGTTGCAAAAGCACACTCATTTTCACCTCCTGCTTTTTGCACTCAGACTCAACACTTTCATCACCATGCAGAGATATTGTTCAAATTCATAGCCCTTAATTACCTTTTGTGGCTAAAATGGAAAATTCTGATGATGGAGAACATGCATGCATGCGCAATACAGGGACAGCATGCTTTACCATATATGATAAGACATAATGAAGCGCAGTAATGGAAGTTGTTATGCATGAATATTGTCAGGCAAGTCATGCTTAAGCCTGTTTATATGTTGAGGGGTGAAATGGATGTTCAGTATTCATATGCGATCGAGAGGAAATCCTGAGAGATTATCGGTCCCTGCCCCTCCTCCGTCATCATATGTATTTACGAACCTTGTGGCAGTAAGCGATTACACCATTCCTGCCCTTTCAGTCACTCCTGATTCTGCTGCATTTCAGATAAATAAAATATGTCCGTGATGTATCATTTTCTCAGTGTGAAGAAATTATGCACCCAGAGCAACACATGATGACTCATTTTACTGTTGCAAGCCAGCAATTCAGAATCAATTTCATAGCAGCAGATGTAATAGAAACAGTGCTGCCAATTACACAGATGACAATGCCTCCGTTATGTGACTCGTTCGGGCTTTCATTAATGTACACGTGGCAGATGTTCAACTGTGCGGCGATAAAAGGAAATGGGCGATGTCTCGTGGTGGTCTCTCTTCTCAGAGTGCCACATCGTAACTCATTGTGACATCTGGTGCTGTAGCCATTGAGCCAGACTTTCTGAGACGTGGAAGGGAGCTGTTAACACATTCTGGGGGCATGAGCCAAAGGCCTGGTCCACTCATGTGGATCTGACATGCTTCACCAACAACAGAAGGTCCTGGAAACTTTTATGCAAGGAAAAAAAGGAAAAAAGAGAGAACCACTGGGTGTTTTTTTTCAGCTGCCTCAAACTTTCTAAATGAACTTAGCGACTTAGTAAAACCTTATCTTGAACCTCCTTAACGCACTGGTTTTTAGCCAAATCAATGCGGATTTGATGGCCCTGTTGCTTCTTTATCTTCCCAACTCCCATTGTGCTCACAGAGGGAATTCTGCTGACGTGAGGATCGAAAGGATACAGGCAGGATGGCAGAAATGAGAACACACAGGCTCCAGGGGGCCAACTTTGGCTTGTCATTAATTCTGTTTTTCATAGATGCATAAAAACAGACATGACAGAGCTGGATTTTGCTGCGTGTCGGTGAAAAGTTTCGAGGATAGATGAGGATGGTAAGCGAGGAGAGGAGCGAGGAGAGCCTTTGGGTTTGGGGCTCTGATAGCACATTAGTTCTAACTGCATGACTCTTTCAAGGAGTTGTAACTCATTAGGATTTAGCTTTTATGTTCTGTTAATCGTTTATTGTCTGTTAATTAGTAACCATCACATGTTCTATCTTATGATGTACTGCTAAAATGCACATAAAGATGTGCACTTTCGCAGTACATTGCACTTGGTCACTTTACCTGTAAATAATAAAAAACAAATTAGAGATGAAAAGTTGCTCATGTCGAATGACTCTTGTTTAGTTTCGTCTTTATAAATGTTACATTTGTGATCAAAGGGGCAGAAGGGGCATGGCAGTAGAATCTGTGTAGATAAACAATATACAGAATACAGCAATAAAAAAAAATGTTAGTAGCTCATGAGGGGCCAGAATATGCAGGAGGGTTGTTGAAATAATGGGGACATTTTACACGACCGATGGCCAACAGTCAAGCACGCTCAGAGCTCTCAGACTCTAATTGGGTTTTTACGTGACCCAAAGTGAGATTATCCCTGCTCTCCATTTTCATTACAGAGCCTTCATTACACATCGCTGCTCAGCTCCCTCGACCAGCACCTCCGCAGAAACTTAAAGGCTTTGGGAAGAAAAACAAGGGGCGAGGAAATAAAGGACTAATTTATTGGCTTTCACTCTGAGGGGAACGTGACAAATGTTGCCTCTGCAGCATGAAACCTACCAGGGCTGGGGTTAATTGGCGACTCGTGGCTCAGGGGCAGTGTGGTCGCTCACAGATTGGAAGGTCAGTGGTTTGCTCCCAGACTTCTGCAGCCTTCATGCGGAAGTATCTGTAGACAAAATACAGGACCTCAAACTGCCATTGAGGCTGCGTCACCAGTGTGTGAATGGTTAAAACTACTCGTTAAGCAGCCCAGCCATGTCAGGTATAACCATTTCTTTACTTGTGTTTTTGTACAGGTTAAATCAGTTGGATATAATGTGTTGATAGTAGGATGTGGAGGAGTTTGATCAGTGTTGCCTGCCAGTAGTCCAGGATGGACAAACTATACACCAGGAGCTTTGTCTCTCATGGTGGGGCAAAGATGAAGATGGGGGAATTCTGTTGGGTGCAATTAGTACCCTCACCACTAGATGGCACTGAATGTAACACTGAGCTGATTTTTCCGTCTGTTGGTTACAAAGCAAATGGGCATGTATTGTCAAAATCCATCCAAGGGAGGACTGCTAATGCGTCTCATCAGACTTATTTCATTTCTTTGTCCAAACGATTTTATCGCAAGCCAACATTTCCATAATCCCATAATCCCGTCATTTTTGTTCCTCAGCCTCTGTGGTATTGGAAAGTAATTTTCTCCCTGAAAAAGTTGCATCACTCTGTCAATTAGAGGAACATTTCACCATTCAACTGGCCTCACTGGAGCAGTGACAGGAAGTCGCTCAGTGGAGAATGATTTCCCAGCAGCTTCCTTGTGTGAATGAACAAGCCGGCTCATCCATGAAACACCAAGGTATAGTTTTTGTAAGATGAAGACAGGTGGTGGGAGGACAAGTGCAGCGAGGTGTGTAAGGACCCATTTAAAGGGGAGACTAAACAGATGCGTTGTCGACGTATGTCTCAACGCACACAAGCAAACTCCCCGGAGAGCTGAGAAGTTTTCACGCATTTACAGCGAACACAACATAATTTTACCAATCAGGTGAAGTGGTTTTAAAGCGGTGTCATGGAGGCGTCCATGTCGGCCTTCATATGTGTGCCTTCACAAAGCAGGTGTGCAGAGACCCATGACCGATAGATGATTGTGACAGACAGTCAAATATGCAGGGTGTAAAGCAAGATATAATCTTGAGTCAGCGAACTGACTATTAACATGCAAATCAGAAACAGCTGCAGGGGACTGCCGACATAATCCAATAACAATGTGACAGACAAACATGGGACATATTCATTTAGCGTCTCCCACAGAGGGAACAATGAATTTCTTTTTTCCTCATCCTGGATATGTGTTCTTGCCTTAGTTGACAATACACTTTCTGTCTCTTTGAAAGCCATTTTGAAAGAGATATGTTTGAATTAATGATAGCAGAAGCGATGAAATCTCCTGGAAAAAAAATGTTGACATTTGAACACAACAAAAGTGAAAAATACACCTATCCCTCGGTCCTCTTCAAAAGATGCAGAGAATACGGTTTCTTACTGTTACTTGATGATTAAGTGTCCTTGTCAGTTTTAGTTCTTTTGATCTCCTCTTCTTTCTCTCTTTTTTCAATGAAATTAGTAACGTTTTAGTATACAATGGATTACAGACCTTCTTGTAGACTACCACATAATAGCATGTGGAGGCAGTGAAGCAATCAGAAGGCAGACTGTGAATGTTCCCTGTCAAACTCGTGGCAGAATAGGTCAAAATAACAATGTGGGACTTGCACATTATGAAAACACCATTAAAACAGCAGCATTTGAAGTCAGCGAACCATGACGATAAAAACCAGAATGTTTTATGGTTATGAAAGAGAGGTTTCAGTTTTTTCCCCGTTGCCTGTCTGTAC
Source organism: Karalla daura (assembly GCA_029224185.1). Taxonomy (NCBI): domain Eukaryota; kingdom Metazoa; phylum Chordata; class Actinopteri; order Chaetodontiformes; family Leiognathidae; genus Karalla; species Karalla daura. The sequence goes on from CM055200.1 coordinate 10,337,543, forward strand.
AAGGCGTCTATAGATGAGAGATATGTCCTTCATTGTCAGTAACTCACTGCAGAAATGTGTCTTGTTGAAAATGCCACATTTAATAACGCAACTGACTCAAAGGTAAATTCTGTTCAGACAAATTCACTGCATGCTTTCATTTCACACTTAAAGAAGACTAAACCGTACAGTCTGACCATTTCCACGTTTTCCTGTGATTTCCTTTCTGTTTCAGAACATCTGCTGTTTGACTTCACATATTCTCTCATTGTGTTGCTTCAATTCAGTTTCCATGAGAAAGTATCTTGAACTTGACTTCTGCCAGAATGTCTCCAAGTGTCTAGAAATTTCAATGAGATTTGGTCTGTTACTGTTATGATCTGCTCTCTGTGCTGAGGACATTTCATTTTGAGAGAAAAAGCATGATAAAACAGAATGGAAAGTCTTACTGCAGCAATAACTTTGAATATGTTTGAAACAAGTTGGTTGTGGCAAATCAAACCAAACCCAGTGTCAGGGGTCATAGAATTGGAGTTTGAGTTCAGGCTTATGTAGGAACCATAGGACAGGTGTTCTTTCCTTGACGGGTGGTCCACATCACTGTGCCAGCTTGGGTCACTGCAGAAAACAAGTGCTACTAAAACAAAACAAAAAAAAAAGCCAGAAAGTTTAAACAGCCAGTAGTCATTTGGAATAGTTTTGACTTAATGTGCACAGCTGCAGTGGCTAAAAGCTATTCATTGCTCTCTACATGTGCTACCTCTGAGCTCATCAGACCAGACCATATGACACTACCAACGTTCCAGCCCACCCACTCTGAACCTTATGGGCACTCTCCAGTATTTCAGATTCTTTGCAGAATTGTTTATCTCAAGATGCTGTGACACGTACGCACATACGTGACACTTCAAAAGTGGAAAATAATACAATGCTTAACTAAATAATTTATCTGCAAGTAAATAAATAAAAGATTGAATTATCTAGTGAACTTGAGTTTTATATTTTCCATTATATGAAGTTTGTAGACAAGAGGACATTTTAAAAGTCTGTGGTTAGGAACAGAAAATTGAGCCAGAAGGAAAAACTCTCAATTTTCCGGTCTATGGTCTGACCCTCATCATGAGCTGTGGATAGTAACTGAAAGAATGAAATCACAAATACAAGCATCTGAAGAGAGTTCAGAGCTTGGACATCTGGGACACAATCCTCTAGAATGGATTCTTTATTGATTGAAATTTCAGGCACTAGAGCTGCAGGAATTGTGGTAAGACACTTTGCTCAAGGGCATTTTAGCCACAGAGAAACTTAAATGAGATGTTTCAAGTTAAGATTATAAACAAAAGATGACCTGCATTTAGTTCACAAAGTGTGTTGGAGCCACATAATCTCATTTATTGTGAAGAGGGCTCATCCCGGATTTGAGCCTGGGACATTTAACCACCAAAACATATAGCACTTTTCCACCAAGCCACATAGGTTCATATCTGAACCCCAACCCTGGCACCCATGATAGCCAAATACTACTTAGATTGTAATTTTAATTATTTATATAAAATTTCTGCATGAATACTATTGACTCAGTTTTGTGATTATACTCGAAGTATAATTGTAAATGTATTACGACTAAACCCCCACCAATGCATACCATTTTTTTTTGTTCAGATGAAACATTGGATTAGATGAATAAGCAGCAGGTAACATTTATATGGATATAAGAAAAAAATATTGTAATATTATTATGTATTACAATACATAATAACAATAATAATAATATACAATATTATGTATTAATGTATTAATACGATAACTTTCAGAAAGTGTACATTGAGAAAAAAATGAATGTTTTCAGGATTCAGTTTTTCAAATTTACCCTTCATTTATACATATGATTTCTGAGTTGTGTAATGAATTGACAGTCGGTCCATTAAAGGGCTTTTGCTTGTTTATTAAAATCAATGGATTGGTTTCCCAATGTCCTGTTGATTTGTTGCACTATCACACACTTGGCAGGGCATTAGGGTCAGCCAGCCAGCTACTGCTCGATATGCTTAAGACCAAACTGAAGACCAGAAGTGTCAAGCCTTAGGGATGGCAGCCCCGAGGCTTTGGAACAGTCTGATCTGGCCTGACCATGAAGACTTTGAAATCTTCTTTGAAAACCAACTTCTCCTGGGTGTTGACCTGCACAATAACTGGTCTGGTCCACAAACACTGACACCTTCTTTAAGAAGAGCCAAAGCTGCCTCGACCTGCTGAGGAGACTGAGGTTCTTGAGAGTGTTCAGAGAACCACTCTCCACTATCCCTTTTCTGGTACTGTGGTAGCATTTGCCATCTTCCCTTTCATGATCTGCTGGGGCTGTGGCTGCTCTGAGAGGGACAGGAACAGGATGAAAGTCAGCTCTGTACTGGACTGCCCTCTGAACACCATGGAGGACTGTGTTAGTTAAGCTTTAGCACATAAAATTGTAGCTGCCCTGAGCAGCTCCTTCAGCAGCAGACTTCTACAGTCACAATGCAATAAGGAATGCTACCTTACAGTATGTCATTCATTCAAGGTCGTGTCACCAGTCTGGCATGACATAACCATTCTATAGTAGTCCCCTCTATATGTCTTGTGAGGTTTTAATACCAATACATAGCCTACAAGAAGAGAGAAATTTGTTCTTGCTCCCTGGGCTGCAAACACAAGAAAAAAGTTCATTCCAGCAAGGACATGTCATGCTTTACAAGAAACTTGGGCTCAAAACACCTGGGAAATCATAATTGATAGTTCTCAAACACCACATATTGCCCAGATGAGGTGTTCAGAACGAGCTACAAAAACTCATATTTATTTTTTCATTATGTAAATCTGTTCTCACATACCTTGGGGAATGGGACACATAACTGTTTATTTTTATTCTTATCCTGTTTTGGTAAGCTTTTAAATTCTGTTTTTGACACTGTAATAAATAAAGTACTTTAATTAAGTTTTACTGTGGCTGACTGTATTCCCACTGGTGGGATCAGCAAGGTTGACTTTGAGAGGAGCAATGCAGTACTACCCACTGAAAAAATGTGTTATTTCAGTGTTTTATTATTTCGTGTTATTTTATTGATGCGTTATTTCCTATGTACAACACCGTGGTCAACTTGAGTAGGAACCGTGTTTCACAGGGGTGTGTTTGCACACGGCGTCCCGCAGTGAAACACTGCGTCACTTCCTGTTAGGATTCTCATCAGAGCCCAACCGCACAAGCTAACCCACTTCAGCCGCTAATGGTCAGCAAACGTTTATGTGTCAGGGTCGTTAATCGGTAACAATGATTCCCTACACCGTCAACATCAAACTCGCGGCTCGGACGTTGACTGGCACCCTCAACCTGCAGAACAAAACGGCCGTAGATTGGTGAGTAGCGAGTCCTCACCTAGCTCTGTTGTGGAGCTGCTTCATGTCATCCATCTGCGCGACTGTCACTGGTGTTTACAATCTGTCAGTGACACTGTGGTCGTTTTTGGTCTAGGTAAATGACATTTGCGCGTTGATATGTGACGTTAGGATGTGGATGTTTGTGCAGAAAGCAGAGCGAGCTGCAGGGCACCTCTGTCATGTGATGTGATGTGAGGTGATGAGATGTGATGTGACGTGATTGCTGGGCCTGATGTTTCCAGCCGTCTCCACTGACCACTCATAATCACATTCTCCACGAGAGTTGCAGGAGACAATAGGGGCTTTTATTCCACTTCCTCAGTAAATATTGCTATATTTAAAAAGACGTGCTTGCACCTGGTGATACTTATTGTCGATGGAGGAATGCAAGTTCCAAGGTTCTGGATGATGTTTACTTTATGCAGGTAGAAAATATGAACTGACTGCTGAAACAAGAGGGAGTTTGAATAGAAAAACCAAGACAGATAAGACAGGGAGAACTTCTATGTGTATTGTGGAGCTGTCTTAAGATGTAAGGAGATTAGGAGGGCGTCAGAAAGGAAGTAGTGATTCTATTCACAAAACTGCATGCGGATCCTTGGTCTTTTTAGGTATCACTATAATACATTCGTTTAAATAATGGTCAAAAAGAACATTTGTTAAGGATCCCACTTGTAGTCACTAAATTGCCCATTACAGCACTGTAGTTGTCCATTGCAGAAATTGTCACAGCTGAATATGGAACCATGGATATAGACCAAAACCTTGTTGTGTACATGTATACTCCACAAGTCCATTTGAGGAGATGTCTCTTAAGGTAGTAATATGAATAGAATGGAATAGAATAGAATAGAATAAAAGATGTTGATAGGTAACAGGCTAATAAATAATATTCTGGGGTGGATAGGACTTCCAGGTTCCTCATCTCTTGTCTGTTCTCTGTGGTTGTCACCTCCTGTAGGGGATGGCAGGGTCTGATTGCTCAGGGATGTCACTCCAGTATTCTCATCATCGATCCAAAGACGGCCCAAACCATCCAGGTCTTGGAGAGGCACAAAGCTAATGTAGTCAAGGTGAGTGTCAGTGAACTTTATTGATTGTGTGTTCTTTTTCTTTTTCTTCATCATTAAGCGAATGGGGCAACTTTATTCTTCAGAATAATTCTGTTTTTCTGTATTTTCTCCCTTTTGATGTTCACCACTTATGAGAAAACTGCTTAATTTTCCACCCTAGAGGAATGTCACAGCTAGTCCTCCTATATGATAAAGTAGATATGGCAAAGTGTTGTCAGATAAAAGATAGAAATAACTAGAAAATAGAAATAACTAACACTGCGGTGTGAAGTATTTAAAGTTTAGGCTTGAGAATGAATTTGCCAGTATTGATTCATATTGATTCATTCATTCACTTTGAGTATATATATGAGTGTGTGTGTTTATATATATATATATATATATATATATGTATATCCCCAGTGAACTATTATTGTTGGCAGAGAGTAACATCAAGCTAAACTGTTTTAAACTCAGATTCATCTCAGCTTCACGGTAAAGGTTGCCAGAGTCCTGTTTTTTGTGTTTGTGTATATACACATTTTTTTAGGCGGGTAAATATCAGGTAATGAATTCTACGGTGATTAGAGTGCCTCATTGCTCACTCCGAAGCCCACTTTAATCTTGTAAAGCACCGCAGCCAAAGCTGTGGGTCATCCCTCACCGCCCAGCTTGACGTACCAAAAAAAAAAAGAGAGAGTGTAGAGGTGGCCGCGCTAAAGAGCATGCTCTTTCAGAACAAAGCCAGAGACAGAATCAATTATTCAAGCAGCAGCTTGTTCATGGACTCATTTATCTTATGAAGCATTGGCTGCATTTCAATGTCACGGGCCTCTTGTTTGCTCCGTGTCCTCGCTCCTCAGTTTTGTGTTTCTTGCTCACCTAAGCTCAGACTTCTTTGCAATTAGCGATTTGCATGTAGCTAAATCTGCCAAAGCACTAATACAATATAAGACCCATTATGCATAGGTGAACAATTAATTAGGAGCGCTTGCCATCCATTGTGTAATTGTTTGTGAAGCTCATCATCCCCCTTTGTCAGAAAAAAAAGCATCATTACCGTCAGCTTGTGTTGTTTGCCTTTTTCTCTTTACAAATGGAAATCTTACCATGTTTCCATAGCGACTGCAAGATATTCAGTATGTTTGTTGTGTTTGGTAGGTGAAATGGTCTAGGGAGAACTACTACCACAACCTGAGCGCTCCGTACTGTTTGCGGCTGGCTTCGGGAGACGCTTCGGGGAAAATCATCGTGTGGGACGTGGTCAGTGGCACCGCCCACTGCGAGATCCAGGAGCACTCCAAACCCATCCAGGGTGAGAGATCCTCCATGTACCCCCAAGCTCTCCCCAGCCCCCTCCTCAGTGTAGGATTAGACCGATTCTCACCCCCACGACTCTGCCAAGGAGAAACTTCAAACTGTTGTGGCTCATTTGTTTTCGTTAGGATGCTCTAACCGTCCGTCTGTGCCCTTCCTCCTGGAACACTCTGCGCCTCCGTCCTCCTCGTTTCCTCATTTTTCTCTCTCTCTCTATCTCTCTCTCTCCCTCTCCTTCTCCCTCTCTCTCTCTCTCGATCTCTGCCAGACTTGGAGTGGTTGTGGAATCAGGATGCATCCCGCGATCTGCTGCTGGCCGTCCACCCTCCCAACTACATCGTCCTGTGGAACGGAGACACGGGCACCAAACTGTGGAAGAAGAGCTATGCTGAGAACATCCTCTCCTTCTCTTTCGACCCCTTCGACCCCTCCAACATGGCGTGTAGGTGAACAACAGCTGACTCGGCCCTAGTTTGTTCGCTTGTTCACTTCCTAACTCTTATATACAACGACGTTGTCAGACTGATGATTTATTACCTCAACTTCTGTATGGATTGAAATTCAATATAATGCCTGAATACGTATCATGTATACGTATTATTCACTAGAGAGGTTCATAGCATTCAATTACACTAACCATTGAACCGCTCAGAACATCAGTTTTCCAGAAGCAGGAGGTGAAGAAAACAGGCGCTGTCGGTTATCACAACAGCTGTAACAAGCTGCTGCTCCTTCTTCCTCTCTCAGTGCTGACCAGCGAGGGGATAGTCTTCATCACCGACTTCAGCCACTCCAAACCGCCGGGCAGCGCCGGCAAGAAGGTCTACATCGCCAGCCCTCACGCCAGCCCCGCCCACAGCAAGCCCGCGCCCGCCGCCCCGGCCCCGGCCCCCACCGGCGCCAAGAAGGCCCTCAACAAGGTCAAGGTGCTCATCACCAACGAGAAGCCCACGTAAGAGCCCTTTGAATTCACCACCGAGATCCCGGACCCCTCTGTCCCGGCCGAGCGACAACGGTTTAGTGCGTTGTGTGCGGATGCGTGTCCTTGACCTGCAGGCGGGCGCGCTCCCGTCAAGCGCCTGTTAATTACATTACACTGAGTCCTTGCTGCGAGACCGCACTGGGGCGCCGAATAGTCATGTTCAGTCGTATCAACGTATGTAATTAATTAGATTGAAATGACCGTTTTGAAGATGGCCGTAGCAGGAGGACATTAATGTTTTTGTTTATCTTGTCTGTTTCACTTCCGTGTCTTGTCGAGATGTGGCAGCTCCAAGCTCTATTGGACCACTGTTTTTTCCTTGTTTCTCTATTTTTTTTTCCAGATTCTCTTTTTAAGATTGCTGCTTCCTTCAAATGGCACCACCTGAGGGATGTGTCTCTCTGACAGGATAGAGAGGCAGGGTTCCACATGTGGGGCTAATAATAGATTTTGCATCTTGTTGGTTCGAGTTGAGTGCACCTCATACCTGGTTTTCCATTATGGTTAATTAACATGAATTGATTTGACCTTCAGGGCACAGAGTCGCTCAGTGATTTGAGCTGAGCCTTGCACCAAGGAGGTCGGCAGCTCTCCTCCCTGTCCAGCCATTTCTGGATGTACTCCAGTTTCCTCCACAGGTTAAAAACATGCATGTTTAGGTGGACTGGAGTGTGAAAGTCATTTGTGCGAGTGTCACAGATCAAGTCTTGTCAAGAGAGTCAGGCCTGCTTTTTCCTTGAAGCACCAGGACAGACTTCACTTTTTGGATAATATGCTCCCTTGTGTCACAGTCGGGAAGACTTGGAATAAAACTAAAAGAAATAGGACCCAGAGGCACAACTCTGAAAGACGTAAAGTGGAGAATTTATTAAGGGAATTTATTTGGGGTTTTGGAACACAAGAGAACTAAATTGACGTGAGGGGGCACAAAGGGGCAGAAGGTCCAGGAACACGAAACACAGGTGGAGACCAGGTGAACAGGTGACACCAATGAGACACAAGCTTACCCTGGGGAGAACGAGGAGCTGGAGAACCAGGGACAAAACAGAAAACACAGGGAACTTGGACAAATGTGAAGCTCAAAGCGGCAAAAAAACTCAAAAGGAGCAAGAGGCATGAAGCAAACCAAATGCAGAGCACCTGATAACACCAAGAGCACACCAGGCACACAGGCAAGACACAGGGCAGACGCACACCGTAGTGTAAGTGATTAGGGATGACCCAGACTCTGAGGGGAAGCTGCAACACGCACACAGACACAAACAGGAAGTGAAGACAAGACTGTAAAACAGGAAACGGTGTGCCACAGCCACAGCACTGTTGTTGTTTGTTTGCGGTTCATCAAATTTTGATGCCGCTGTTCAACAAAGTGGCGAGTGTGGCATTACTGTACAGGAGCTCAAACGGGTGTGGAGGCGAAGGCTGGTTTGGTGTGCTGGCAGCCTCCTGCCTGCGTCGTCGTGACTGTCATAAAGGCTTATTTATAGCCGCCGCAGCCCGACCAGCTGTAATAACCACCACTCCATTAATCTCACTTGTCTTTATTCTCTGTCTCACCCCTCTCGCGTGTGTGCTTTAGAGCCTTTACGTCTCCTGCAGATTACTGGCACCTTCTTGCCTGTCGCCCGTCACCCGGGGTGTAATCACTGTATTCTTTTGGTTTACCTTTGTCTGGGAGTCGATTCGGGGTGTTTATCACGTTCAGCCTTCCAGCGCCTGTCCTCTCGGGCTGTCTGGCCCTCGCCTGATAAATGGTAGTTTATGTACGAGCCCGCTCCCTCCGACTCTTGTCAGGAACGCTAAGAATACAGTCTTATATCACACATTACTGCCTCATCAAGCGGCCATTAATCTTGTTGTTTACAGGCATAGATTTGGTGGTCCCGTTCCTCGAGATAATAGCAACCGGCTCCAGTCTCACACTGTTAGAATTGCTTTTATCGATGAGTAAAAAGTGCATAAATGAGGAACCTGATGAATCAAGGAAGTGTAAATAAGCATGGCTAGAGGGGAAAAAGTACAAAAGCACAAAGTGAAAAGTGAAAAGTCTCGGTATTTAATTGGCATGGCAGAGCAGTAAGCCAAACCCTGAGATGTCTCAAGCTCTTTTATAAGTACAAGGACGATGGGGGGGCGGTGCGGACCTCCGCCAGAGCCAGATCAGTCAGACATCTGTCTCGGAGTGAAGAGTCCGTGACACGTTTCCACATCCTCCACCGAAAGCACCACTCACTGACTGGCACGCTGCTCTGTGTGAAAGTTTGCAAAGTCAGTTAACCACTGGCATCCTTCGGTGTTGGGCTAGAAAGCTTCTGTGTCTCCAGCCTCACAAGAGTCTGCTGTTGAGATATATGGCATTAATCTGAAGGACCACCCCCTCCACTGTCTCACACGGTTTTAGCCGAGTGAGAAGCAGTTTTTCTACTTCAGAGTGTAATGGGTTCATCCTTGGCCCGCGCTGTGGGCTGAGTTCAGTGAAATGACGCCGGTAGATTTTCTATGGTGCTGCTGAGGGACAAACAAACGCACCCATCTCAAAACATCGGCGTGGAGATGAGAACCACTAGACATCCCACGTCTCCAGCCCAAGACGGCCGTGATCAGCTGGAGAGGACTCGCATCTTTGTTTGTCGCTGACAATTAGTCATTGATGAGAAACTCGAGTAGTTTTTCTTCCCCCTTTCATCCAGCTGCTGCTGCACTTCTCTGCTCCTCTGTTGTGAAACTCACACGTTCGCGGCTCCAGAACCAGACTCCTAAATCGCACCGCTGAGTTGTGTGAGGCAGCTCCGCGGCGTCTTTACGTGACGGGCCGACGCCCGAGTGCCTACATAATGTATAAACGGCGCCTTTCATTTTAATGTCCTCCCGGTCATGTTTATTTATCCGGGAATGTTAAATAACAGAAGGAGCCCGGAGCTCTTTGAAAGCCTCAGTCATCTGAGGACTCCACACCTTCCACAACTCGCACACACAGATGTGGGTAGAAGAGCCTCTGACTGCCGTAGCCTCCATTCTCATGCGCAGCGGAGAGGGGGAGAGAGAGAGCGAGCGAGAGAGAGAAAGAGAGAGAGAGGGGGAGATGTGAGGAGTGTGTGATGTTGTGAAAATTGGACAGGCGAATATTTCGGGAGGGTTCGGGGTTTACTTTCTGCTCTCTTCTCCTCCGTCTCCTTTTCTTTCCTCTTTCTGTGAAGATCCGTGGCTCTCTCTGTTGCATCTAAGACAGAGGACTCTTTTTTACTCTCTCCGTCTGATGCTCTGACTTTGGTGGCTTAGACACTGCACCCCCCCCCCTCCCCCCCCCCCCCACCACCACCCCACCCCACCACCACCCCACCCCAACCCGCCTCACACACACACACACACACACACACACACACACACACACACACACACAGGCACACGCGCGCGTCTCCGTCTGGCCTGACTTCACTGAGGCTGCTAACGGAGTGATTTAGCACAGCGGCTCCTGAAGGTTCCCCCGATGGAGTCCAGTTTTATCTGTCACACTTTTCCCCCCACGGTGATAATGATCTCCACTGTCTTATAAAGTTTGTCTTGCCTTTATTTGATCTCTCCGCGACCTGGAGGAATAAAACTGTAGGGATGAGTTATGGCCACGGACCCGCTCGTGGAGTCGCTGGAAAATGGCCGAGCCGGGCCGCTTTCTTGTCTGTGGACGGCGACTTCTGCCTCAGACATTAACGCTTGGAATTAATTGAGGCAAACTTGAAAGCACGAATCTTAAGTTCACGTTTTTAGGTTCAAAATACCTTTTTTTTTTTTTCCCTGACGCTCCCAACACCTGCTTAATTCATTATCCTCGCATCATGAGACCTCGCTGGCTTTTAAGTCCCCCCCCTCATTTGTCTGAGGCTCACAGGAATCACAGCAGCTATGACTAATTTATTCAGCCGTCTGTATGTGGAGGCATGAATAAAGATCAAGTTGATTTTAGAGATGAGGCAGTTTTTATTAAGCTTCTTTAAAAAGTTCCCTCTTCCCGTCATCGCGTCGGTGCACATCAGATTTCACAGAGTGAAGTCTAATAAGAGCATAGATTTTATTCATTCCGAGTTTACCATTTACTTTATTAAGATTTCACTCTTTATTAAGAGTTTATACTGTTTCTTTCTTTCAGTCTTTTTATCCTGATGACATCTGTTAATGTACATTCTTTACTCTCTTTATGCCATGTTATAATTGTGCTGCTGGAAATGTAAATTTCCCTGAGGCAGCCATCCCAAAGGGATCAATAAAGTCAGTCTAAATCCTCGGTGAGGTTTCTTGTGTGCGATATGCAGAGTTGATGAAAAAGAAACCGTGTCCTTAATGTCCGTAACTCGTCGGCTGGTCCGGCCTCTCGTCTGCTCTCCCCGTTGGTCCTCAGAGCCGAGGCGGTGACGCTCAACGACTGCCTCCAGCTGTCCTACCTGCCGTCCAAGAGGAACCACATGCTGCTGCTCTACCCCCGGGAGATCCTCATCCTGGACCTGGAGCTCAGCCAGACGGTGGGCGTGGTGGCCATCGAGCGCTCCGGGGTGCCCTTCATCCAGGTGAGCCGCTCCCCAGCCTCACTGAGGGTGTGAATCACGAGGTTCATAATACCGTGTGATATGGATCGAATGGAAAACGATCAGATGTTTCATGATGTCACAAATTGTTTCCACATCGTAATGGATTAAATGATGGAGGTGCTCATGTTTTTTATTTGGAGGCATAGGAAGACGTTCCAGGGGAATTTCAACCTGAAATCACATTGTACAAATGATTATATGTGAGTAAAAGATGTTATCAGTGCATCGTTGCACCCCCAGTAATCATCATCTCAATCAAGCTTAAAGTGTCGACATCGGTGGAAACGCGAATCTGAGGAAATCCACTTGACGTTTCAAGGTCGGACTCCTCTCAGCTCCTTTTCTAACAAGTCCTTGTTGTGATGGAGAGACATTCCCGCTGTGCATTTTTAAAGTGCCAAGCAGAGACTAGTGGCGCGGCGCCTGCACTGATGTTGCCGTCACTCTCAATGAGACAGATGAGAGGACGCCTGTTCTCACGTCCAACGCCACCGTCCCCGGCTCCCCTCAGATCGGCCCGCCCCGCACCTTCCTCTTTTATTGCGCTGCTCCGAGGGGCTTTACCAAAACCTCTCTTTTATTATTATTATTATATATATTTTTTATGGATGGTTCTTCCAGGAAGCCAATTCCCCCTGCTGCAAATGATAAAGTCCTCTACTTTTCTTCCTTCCTCCGTGTGCTCCACCTCATCAAGGTCTGACAAGTGCACAGCGGGGCAGAGTAGTCCTTAGCCACTGAAGAGAGAGAAATGAAGAAGAACAAAAAGAAAAACACCAGCCTCTGGCTCCCCTCCACAGCTCCGCAGTTCGGCAGCTCCTTTAGGTGACCTTTAGGTGCCAGCTCCCGTCTTCGGAGTCAGGATTTTCTAATTGAAAATTGATGAATGCCTATGTGTATGTGTGTGTGTGTGTGTGTGAGTGTGCATGTGTGTGTGTGTGTCTCAGATAAAGGATTTGTCACAGCTGCAGATCCAGTAATGGAACAGAAAGTGTCTCTTAATGTGACTCTGCTCGCTCTGCTCTCGCTGCCAGCTCTGTGCCAGTCTCCGGCTGTTTGTGGCGTGTTATCGCTCGACTGGATCGATCTTTTTCACTTTTTTTTTGGGCCGCGCTCCTCCTGCTCTTTTTGGGGCCTTAGTAACGCAGCCTCTCCGACGTACGCCCAGTTAAACGGGGCACTCCGCGGTAGACTGTCATCTTTCACCAAAGCCGAAACCGTGCCTCTCTCCCGCATGTTATTCCGCTTTCGTCTCACTCTTGGAGAACAGTTTTGCCCTTGATCTCCTGGTTTTTAATGAATGTGTCCGACGACACAAAGAGGTGGAGAAGGAGCCTTTGTAGTCACGGAGCAGGAGTCGGGCGGGGGGGTGTGTGTGTGTGGGGGGGGGGTGTTGCCGAGCTGTCCAACGCCTCTGCGCTGTGTTATAAAGTGCTTGTCACACAGCCAATTTGCATGAGTGATGACGCTCCTGCAGCAAAAGTCCACTCCGGAGTGGAGAAGAAACCGCTTCACACACTTGTTCAGAAACAAACACGTCCATAGCGCGCATCGTCAGGCTCCACGCATCAGCAGAAGTGAGCCAAAGTTGGACACCCGAGTGTCAGATATCTCAAAGAGTTGTTTCTTGTTTTTTTTTTGCGCTATCATGATGTGGTTTTTCAGATGTGGAAGTAAATGCTTGTCGCAAAAGTTTTCCCCGAATGCTTTTGCAGTTCTACTGCTCTCTGCTGCTGCATAATGTGTGTGTGTGTGTGTGTGTGTGTGTGTGTGTGTGTGTGTGTGTGTGTGTGTGTGTGTGTGTGAGAGAGAGTTGCAAAGGGGGTGAGTACTGTAGGTTAAAAGTGATGAAAAATGAGAATTGATTGCTCGAAACGATGCCCACAAGTTTGAAAAAAAAAAAAAAATAATAAGAAAAAGCACTGTTAACGCCCCAGGCTACAACTGCCTCTTCAGCTCCAAACCTGAATTTAAACAAACCTTTCACCTTTAATGATGTTATTCAGAAAAACTGATCATCCACACACACATGCACATGCGCGCACACACACACACACACACACACACACACACACACACACACGCACACACACACAGACAGACAGAGGCAGGCTTCTTTGCTGGTTACCTCCACACAGCAGACTGGTAGGTCTGGTGCTCCGGCCGCTCCCAGTAACCGAGTGTCCCTGGCCTCCAGGTGATCCCCTGCGCCCAGCGGGACGCCCTCTACTGCCTCCACGAGAACGGCTGCATCACCCTCCGAGTGTGTCGCTCCACCACCACTCCGGAGGAAGCAGCAGGTGTGAACACACACGCACACACACACCCACACACACAGCACTCACTCTCAAAGCACTCCCCTGAGCTGCCGTAGCCTCCGTCTATGCTCCAGTGGGCATTTAGCCTCTTACCGTCTCATTTATCTTTGACTCTCTGTTATGGGAGTCTATTGCCTCTGAATCTCCCTCACTTACCGTCTTTGCCGTCTCTTTCATGCCACTGTTTCTGTTTTTTTTTTCTTCTTTTGCGAGTCTCTCACGCGCTTATTTATTCTCTTATTTCTGTCTCATCTCGTTAAATCCCTTCCTGCGTCTGCCCACTGCGCTCCTCCCTCTCCCTCTCCTGCCGGCCCTCGCCGCTCTCCCCGTTGTATTTTTCTCTCCCACTCTTATCCGCTTCGTTTCCTCTATTCTCCTTTATTTTTAACATCTTCTCCCACAGTTTCTATTTTTTCTCCTTCCCGTTTGCCTCCCCCTTTTCCCCATTCACGTGCGCAACGATTTTGCTCAGATTCCATCTTGTTAATTCTCCCTTTCCTCCTCGCTCCGGGACGCTCTTAATTCCCTCTCTCTCTCCCTCTCTAACTTTTTCGCCCCTCTTATCTGCTCTACTTGGCTGGAATCCGTCTCAGGTTTTGTTTTCTCCCCCCTCCCCCCTCCCCACTCCCTCCTCCTCTCCCGTCAGACCCCGAGCAGAGCACCCACGAGCTGGTGTACGACCTGCGCTCCCAGTGCGACGCCATCCGGGTCACCAAGACGGTGCGTCCGTACCGCATGGTCATCTGCCCCGTCAACGAGAACAACGCCGCGCTGATGGTCAGCGATGGCCGGGCCATGCTGTGGGAGCTCAAAGCCCACGCTGGCAGGGCCGCCGCCAACCCCAGGTACACGCCAGCGGGGGGAGGGGCCAGACTGTGGTGCTAGAGGTATCTCTGGAATCAAAGCTGAAACTTTAGTATATATTAGTATAGTATATATTATTAGTATAATGGCAGGGCCAACACTGCAGGTGGTAGAGTCCCGCTGTCCGGGGGCACAGCCAGATGAAGGGGGCTTTTACACAGTAAAATGAAAATATGGAGAACAGTGAAAAGTTAGATTTGTGGCTTAAACTGGTATAAAGCATATAATCCTCTGAACTAAATTTAGCCTCCTCAGTGACTAGTGCAGGTGGAATTAAGATATCGCTGATGGCTCATCTTGCTTCTCTTTGATGGAGCGCTCCCCGGATGCTGTCGAGGAGGCCGTCCTCGGTTTCTCTCTCAAGTTAGCTTCTAGTCAAGAGAGAGAGAGAGAGAGGGTTTTCTTTTTTCTTTAGTTCTATAACACGCCGGCCTTGAATTAAAGATGGGTGGCGTGTTGTGCTTGAAGCCACAGTGAGATGTTGTGTTTTAATGGATTTGTTTTGCTTTAAGCTTCGGTTTTGGTTTTGCTCTCCACCCTGGAGACTTCTCCAGGTGACGGCTGCTGGTAATGATTCCACGCTCCCTCAGGATTATTGAGAAGTGCTTTATGTTTCTATAGGAAAGCCAGGACAAATTGTACAAAAAAAGAAATGTTTGAGCCCATGTTAGATCTACATTCATTCAGATTCTGTCTGCGAGGTGGCGTCACGGTGAGGCACTGCGCTCTGCTCCAGCTGTTCAATATTGCATCGAGCCTCAGCAATGGTCATGAAATTAATTTTCCTCAGAATGGCGTTCTTTTTTACCGGAATGGTATCTGATCAATACGAGGGATCGATGCAGATGTCAAACTCCAGGAACACTGGTGTCTCCCTCTGGTGCAGTGAAATCTTTAAAAAATGGATCGGACTCATCATCGGCACAAGCAGTCTTCATTTATCACTCCCCGAACGCTTGTTTTCAGCGATGAACACAACGGTATTTCATTTGCGCTCTCCGTGCCTCTCCCTCAGCTCGGGCCTCTCGCCTCTCTACTCCCCGGTGTCGTTCTGCGGAGCTCCCATTGGTCCAAACCAGAAAAGGATTCAGGATCTCTCCCTCAACAGCATGATAGGTATCACACACACACACACAGTTACTCACTGCTCCAAGCATCAGACATATCACTGTTATCAACACTTTTGACGTTTCCAAGGCAGAATGTCAGTCACTTCATAGGATGTGAAAACTGAGAAGAATGAAGACGTTTGAGTCTTTGTGTGTGCGCTTATGTATGGATGTGTGTGTGTGTGTGTGTGTGTGTGTGTGTGTGTGTGTGTGTGTGCGCGTGCCAGGTCTTCTCATCCCTTATTGTATCTTCCTTAGTTATATGGGCCTCCGGGCACCTCTTTCCTGTCCTCTTTCATGTGTGTATATGTGTGTGTGTGCATGCGTGTGTGTGTCTGGTCTCGACGCATGCCGCCGTTACTCTCCGAGTCTGAGCAGAGTCCCACGGGCGACCGGCCCTCCCCCTCTCTCACTTTTGTCTCTTTACCTTCTCATCCTTTTGCGTCTGATGTGTTTCCATCTCCTGCTTTCTGTGCCTCTCGTCCACTCACCGTCTGCCTTTCCTCCTTGGAGATTTCTAACAGCGCTGCCTATCAGAAGATGAATGTGGGTATAGAATAGTAATGAGACAGTGTTTTTCTTTTTTTTGTTCTTTTTTTTTTTAGACACGCTTTTGTCAGTTGCATTGAGCAAAAGTTGAGCTGCCGGAGAGTGGAAGGCCTTGGGGAGATAGAGCAGTAGTAGTTGTGGCGTAAGGAGGAGGAGGCTTCTGCTGCCCCCTCTCCAACACACACGCACACACGCACACACGCACACACACACACACACACACACACACACACACACACACACACACACACACACACACACACACACACACACACACACACACACACACACACATAGTGGAGCAAGCTACAGCCTGGAGCAATGCAGCCCTATCCATTTGCTTACTAAAGCTTCTGAAAGAAGAGATTGTCTCTGGCCTGGAGCTCACGCAAAGTCTGTGAAAAGCTTAAAATCTGATGTTCATCGGCTGACACAGAAATGACATCAGATGCATGAGGGCAGCTCTGGTCATTGCTATGCTATGTACGGTAGTATTGTGTTGTATATCATCGGGCTATTAGCATATCTGCCAAACTTGGTTTTTTTTTTGGTCAAAATGAGATCACCATCAGATCATCCTGCCTAACAGCCTATGCCCTCCAGTCCGAAAGTCCAGTCAGTTCTCTACAAGATTTGCACAAAACACATTTTGATTTGTTATGAAATTGTCTGTTTTTCCAAAACTTGTTGTGGAAGTTACAATCAACATATTATTAAATAAGTAAAGTTCTATGAACTTGCTACGAACTTCTGCCTTTTGGAAAACCTCACAATGTGAGTTAGATATGTTCTTGAGCTGAGTTGTGTGTGTGTGTGTGTATCTACACACACTACGTACACACACACTACGTTTATTGATCGTATTATGTCCCATGTATATTATTTCCAGTCCACTACAATGACACTCATTTGGATAGATATTAAACTTCTAATGCAAAGAATGTTTTTGTGGTGCATGAAATGGAAACCAAATGGATTTTTCAACCGGAGCCACTTATAGCTCCAAGGTCGCCGCACCCTCGGGGGGGACGTCCTGTAGCTCTGCAGCAGATATTCCAGAGGAGGGGGGGGGCGGTCATTTAGGACGTATATAAAAGGCACTCATTAACTGTGATTGAGGCGTTGCCATTAAAGTCAGAGGTAAAAACGCGGCTCAGTGAAAACACGACAGGCTGGTTAAAGCTGCGGCGTAATCTCCGGCTCTTTGGCCGGCTGCTGGTAGCGATACAATCAAAATCAGTGGGGCAGATTGAACTGCACGAAAACCTGCCCCGTAAAACATGCGTCTGCGGCTCCATTGTCTCAGCGCTTCGCCAGCTCCTTCACATCGCCCTGATAACTGGGGCCGCGACATAATGAAGCCAGCAGGATCGGTTGTTTTCTGTTGGCTTCCTGCTGCAGTCTCGCACTGTGAGCCGCTCCGCCCCGGCCCAGAGGACAGATTTGGGTTAGATCAGTGAGGCCAAGTTGAGGCTTTGATAATTGCTAATGAGCTCCATTACCAATACGTGTGTGTTCTGCTCGGCACAAAGAGGAGGAAAGACATCCTCCCGCAGCTACAAAATACGAGACCTGCTCGCCATATTTAGCCTCCGCCTCGGTTCCAAAGCCTGACGTGAGACGACTCTAGATGTTCTCAAAATTAGCCCAGCGTTTCCGTCTTCTGGTATGTGCAGCCGTGGAAACGAGCCTCCTCGGGATGCTGCTCCGTAGACGATGCTTTGAGCAGCTTCATTAGAACGAATCCTAAATTCCAGCTCCATTCGCCTATGTTTAATTTAATCTGATATCTTTGATAATAACACACAGTGCTCCAGGTATGCAAATGCTCCAAAAGTGCCTGTGCCTCCTTAGAATAGCGTATTACCCATTCCTGAAGCACTTTTTTTTCCCTTTTTGAGCCAGCCAGTGAACTGCTGCCAGCACTTTTAATGAAATATCCATACGGCTGGCTGCTTTAGAGTAGCTGTCTAAATCCCGTCCAAAGATTCCTCCCCAAACATTCGCAGGCTGAACATATTCTCCACAGACATTAGTGTCTACTGTGGAGCAGAAAGTTCCAGGTAACGTTGTGACGCTGGCCACATTCAGTGCCAACTTTTCTTTTTCTTTCCTCAGCTGCCAGATCTATCATCTAAATCGCAGGAGCGCGGCTAATTTTAATACGCGGCCAAACAGTTTTGCGCAATATTAAGAGATTTGATCAGGTGGCGACATCGCTAATAGGGCTTCCAACGTGCTTATTGTGCCTTTTTAATTTGGTAAGCGGGTGAGGGTGAGGTTGTAATATTGTTTCACTGCAGATTATCTGCCAAGGGTGATGGTGGAGGAAATTACAGAAAAGGGCCGATGGGCTCCTCCTGCTAAAGCAGCGCTAATCAAGCTTTATTTACCGAGTGTGTCGTCTTTTTTCCCTCTTAAATCGCTCTGTTAACTCGGCGCCTCACCTCGTGGCTTTTACCTCCAGGCCAGACCCTGATAGCGGGCGAGACTCCCCCCGTGTCGTCCAACCAGCACGAGGTGCAGCTCAAGTTCCTGCTGACCGGTCTGCTGTCCGGCCTGCCCCTGCCACCCTTCGCCATCCGCATGTGTCCACCTCTGACCACCAAAAACATCAACCACTACCAGCCCCTGCTGGCTGTAGGTAGGTAGTAACTCACACTGACACGTCCTCACACACACACACACACACACAGACGCTGACAGGCAGAGGGACCTCCCTGTGGAGTGAGGCACTGCCACTGGCACGGTTGGGAGGTTTCATAAAACGCCATGGGCAATTTTTTATTTTTTTTTTGCCCTCATGTCCAGTTAAAGCTTGTTGCATCAGTGCCGGGTGTCACGGACAAAACCAATAAGGGTTTTTTCCCTTTTCTTCTCTGTCAGTGCCTCGGCACACAGACAGTCTCACCCAACGTTGGTAAATGTTGCACGACCGCGGCGTGCTGCTCATTTAGATACCGAGCCTCCACATCCTGGAAACGCTTAATGGGTTGTGCCTCCCAGTGTGAGTCAAGTCGGAGAGCGGCGCTTTGTAAAACACGCACACATCATGTTCCGCATCTATCTGCTATTCCTGACAATTACAGTCAAACGCTCGTACGCGCAGTCCTCGTTGTTCCTCGGTGAAGGTACACTATCAGTATTTCTGATGCAAACGTTTAACCCGGGGTTTAGAGGACTGGAAGAAGACTGAGGGTGCCACCATCAGAAATCAGGTTAACTGTTGCATAACTTGTACATAATGTGCAAAATGTGTGTTAATGACTGTGGATTAAAGCTTTTCCCACCCCATAAACTCTGCTAGTGAATGGAGTGAAAAGACGCTGAAAAAAAAGATGCTTAATTGTCATTGTGGAGACTACAAGGAAATGTCAGTGCACAATCAGGATTGTCTCGTCAAATCAAAAAGTATCAATAGTAAAGAATTATTATAAAGGCTTCATTCACACATGCCACCACACATATGATATAGTCAGAGCCGAAGCATGCGTTCCTATTCAGGTACTATATGTGTGTCCACCAAACCAACTTGTTTGCTGCCCTACACAAATAGGTTACATCCATTATTTAATTAGTTTAGGCATGAAACGAGTTATACTTCATAGCTTTCGTAGTGATTTTATTTTGGCCAGAGCTGCTTCAGGTTGTGTCTCTTGTGCCATCCATCATATTAGCATCTCCGGTGTTACTGTGGTCGTCATTCATCATGCTATCGCCATAACAGCTGCAGATTTGGCCATTAAGAAGAAGAAGAGGCTTGTCTGGTTTGATGAATGAAATGTTGCTGCCCAGTGACAAGAGCACAAAACATTCAGTGAGAGAGGAGAGCAGCGCGGGGTCACGCTACTCCATCGTTATGCAGCCACAGCCACACAGCCCACTGCCCGCACGTTCAGTTGTAGCGTGGCTCCAAACTCTCTTCCTTTCAAAGGGGACATATCATCCATATTTTACTGCTTTGCAACACCTCCAGAGTCGTTCTGTATAATTTTTAACTCCTTAGCTGTCTCCATACGGATGTCAAGAAAAAATAAAAACACTATGCAGCTACTTATGGGAGCGCTTCGTTCTGGCTGCTGCTTTCCTCTGGTTGGCTGATGCACACACAGACACGCTCCTGTCTGTTCTCCTCCTCCTCCTCCGAGAGACAGAAAGACAGAGTAAGCGAGAAATGGCTCAGAGAGAGAGTGATAGAGAGTGAGCAGCAGAGAGTCAGTTGGGGGTGGAGCTCTTGGACTTATTTTGGTCCATCCTGATTGGACGGGAAAACCTGATGTCAGGTTTTGCACAGATCTCGTTAGATCTCATTCTGAGCAGCATGTGAAATCTGGCTGGTGGGTCACAGCCTCAATAACTCAAGTTATATAGCTTTGCAGAGGTTCACCATGAACATATGATATTATAACACTGTAAATGTGTTCTGAAACATGGAACAGCACAATACGTCCCCTTTAAGTGCTGTATATGAATGGCAGCACAGCAGGACCCCGAACCCTGCTTCATCAGAGAACAGGAAATGAATATCTCGGGACTGGAAGGCAACAAGGTCCCTGCCAGAGAACAGCAACACGCTTATTCATTCATGTGTACCGCCTCGGGGGGACCTGTCGCTGTTAATGAATCTGTTCTGAAACTCCAGGTCAGTAATGCCTTGTGTTTTCTCAAAGTGTCTTTTCCAACAATAAAAATGAAGTTAAGAAATGCCGCCTCGCATACCGAATGAGAACGTACAGTTGAACAGTCTTTGGGAGCGCTCTGTGTCTGGTTAAATAGACTCATCAGTGACTGTGCGAGGCACAGGGACAGTAGTGGCAGTTCATCTAGTCTGACTGTGCAGTCTCGGCAAATTATGCGAAAGGCGTGGAGTTGATCTGAAATATCGGCCCGTGTCATCACCCCCCTGAGACGGCTGCAAGGCAAGGTAGAGGGAGAAGGGAGTCCGGATTTATTTGTTTTAAATCAGCATTGCAATTTTCCTCAAATGCTCTACCCATATCTTCCCCACGGTAATGATGCATAAAATTATTAAAGCCCCAGCCTGGATAGGAAATGAAGAGCAGAGTTGTCTTTGTGTGTGTGTGTGTGTGTGTGTGAGACATTCTGTTTTCTTAACATGTGTGGATGTGCACCTGAACGTGCACACACACCTCCCAGTGCACCAAATTCCATTTAAGAGCCAGTCGTGCCGCTGCCCCCCCACCCACCCCCCCATGCGGCAAACCTTTAGTTTAGTTGTCAAGCTGAGAAATAGGCTACGCTGCCTCGCCTGACGTAGCCCACATAAATTAATCATCCCTCAAAGATACATCGCCTCCCTCAGACCCACAGACAAGCACATGAATAATAACGCCTTCGACCCACACGTCCAGCGACCGCTTTCGCTCGCTCTCCCGCGCCTTCTTCCTCAATGACTGCGCTGCTTCTGAGAGGCCTCGGGGGACGTCCACCGCTCTTCTCCCTATTATGGTGTTTACGGGTCCGTCTTGGCCGCGTTTTTCCTCCTAAACACGCGCGTCTTCGCCTCCGCCTGCGCTCTGAGAGCTTGTGTTTCCAGTGCGTGTGAATCCCGGGTGCAGCGGGAACTCTCCACGCCGACAGATGGTGCGGGGTTGACTCGGCACAGCTGGATCCCCGCGGCGTTCTGAATCCAAAACTAGACCAGGGGCGATCGAGTTTTCCGCTCGCGTCGCTCGCCTGCTCCCCACAGTCGCTTTACAGAGTCAACTTGTTAAATAGTCTCCAGCCGCATTAATGAAACGTGCCTTTTGTTCCACTTCCCGGGAGCTTGAATAGTGAATAGTTTACGGGGGCTGGGTAATCACGTCGGGGACTTAGATGGAGGAACACGTCTGGTGAAAGGTGGGATCAGAGTGCACGCAGTTCAAAGGCTGAAGTGTGTTTCATTACAACAGTGTCCTGAGGTTAGATTGTTTCATTTATCAATCATTTCTGACATTAACGGTGTCAGGAATAATGCAGGAAATCCGGTACTTTAGCTGATTGTCGGGGCGTCATAGATTGGAAATGTTCCCGGGCCCCCGATTGCAATTGTCACTTCCTGGGTAATGATGTGGAGGTCGGTGGTGTGACAGGTGTTGTGGCAGCTGTTGGCTCCCCTCAGCTCTCCTGTTTACCAAGAGCCGGAGGATGCACCTGATCGCCGTATCCAGAGCCATGCGTGGATGAGTGCTGGCAGATAAAGCTCTGTCTCTGTCCTGGCCTCTGTTCCGGTCTGCAGCGAGGGGGTGGGGGTTGTCTCTAACGTGCAGCTGAGTCACACTGAGCTGCAGTGATGTGTCACCGGGCAAGGGAACAACCGTGTCTTTACATCTGCAAATTGAGCAAAGACAAAGCAAAGGCTGGGAGAATATGTGGAGCGACATCAGGAGAGAAAGTGACTCACAAAGCCTTTTTGCTCCCACTGTGATCATGTCCGAGGCTTTGGAGTGGACCTTGAGTCCAGAGATGTGGCCCATCCTTCTCAGTATGCAAATGCCATCATATGTTGCCAAAGTGATAAACAGAGGCACTGGAAGGGAAGCTGCCAAACTTTGACAGACATGAAGAAAGGCCGTGTAAACTGAAAAACATGAAAATACCAAAATATCAAAATATTTTCATCAGCTAAATTCTCCGCCTCAATGCGACCACCCCCCCCCCCCCCCCCCCCGACATGTTTCCATTTCCCGCACTCGAAGCTTTTGTTTTCACTGTCAAAATTCATTCTTCAACACGCTGCTCTCACTGCTCCCCCGCCTGGTATTTTAGCTCCGTACTTCCACCAAATGGAAGGTTGCGGATGCTGCACATCACCGGCCCCAGGCGCCCTGAAGCGGAGCCGGCTGGACCGCCGTCTACAAAGCCGTCCTCTGTGAGTGAGCTGACAGCTCCGTCACAGATAGGTACAAAGCCCACGGCCCTCCTTCTTCCACTGACGGGCACACAAACACGGCCCTAATCATCAGATGCCGTGCCTAATTTATTTATCCGTGCTCACCCGGCAGCTATCCCGTGTCTGGCTTTGTGAAATGAATTTGGGATTTAAGGAGGGAAAGCAGTATCGGAGGGGAAAGCAGCCACCCAGGCCTACATAAATGATCAGTCCTGCGTCATTCCCAGCCCTTGTGATGAAGGTCAGTTACGTTAAATGGCCGTGCCGCTTTTTCAAAGCATCTCGTTCAGACTGCGCATTAGCTGCGATTGTTTAACCCACCGGTTCTAACTACTGTAAGTATAAAAGACTGAACGTAATCATCGGTTGCAGGCTTTGCTTTGTGCCCTGGAGGGATTCCCGGCACAAAGATGGTTTATTCATTAGCCGTATTGGCAGAACCAAATCGTGGACGTATGATGATGAAATATCAGCCGAGTGTTGATTATTCTGCGGAAGGTCCGCCATCATTTGTTTTCACGTCTCAGCAGTAATGATCTGATTTTATTCACGGATCAAACCTTCAGCGACTCTTACTTGGTGAGCCTGTGATTTCGGTAAACAACCAATTTTCCGCCTGCTGTCACGTCTCCTCAGCCACCCTCCTGTGCAGCTCCGCCGGGCTGCGTCTCCCCGATCGCCTCGATTAAAGTGAACAAACAAACCGTGGCTGCAAGGCAACTCATGGACAGGACTGTACATCTATATCTATG
This sequence comes from Karalla daura, assembly GCA_029224185.1. Classification (NCBI taxonomy): domain Eukaryota; kingdom Metazoa; phylum Chordata; class Actinopteri; order Chaetodontiformes; family Leiognathidae; genus Karalla; species Karalla daura. The sequence goes on from CM055200.1 coordinate 10,361,351, forward strand.
TCTATCTATCTATATATATATATATATATATATATTTATCTCCATCCACCCACCTCCTGGAGTGCCCAACTTCCTGCAGAAATATCCTCCAGTCTCTATGACCTATCTATCAGCCACACAGGGAGCAGGAGGGGAAGACACACTCTCACACACACACACACACACATCCTATCTCCACCCCCAGATGTTGTGTCAGCATGTGGTCGTCCCTCTGAAGCTCTGCTCAGACCGAGCAGTCCTTGGCAGGGGGACATAACTGCTCAGGATAATTACAAACCCGAAATGTGCTCCTGCACCTGCACACGCGGCGTGTGAATCAAGAAGAAACGCCCCGGACCTCGCTAAAGCACTTTCCAAACATTATGGGAATGGACTTTTGATTCGCTATCACATCTGCTACAGAGCTGGGCTCTCCTGTTTGCCACAGCCGCAGAATTGTGTCGTTTTAATGACTGTCTGTTGAGTCGCGTAGGTAACGAGCCCGGCTGTTTTCTGCCTGGTGCCAACTGTTTATTTTCCAATTTATGTCAAAGGGGCCCACGCCGTTGTGTGCAACTCGTGCGCCAACAAAGTTTCAACAACTGAAATTAGTAAAACAAATCAGCGCGCACCCCTGGCAGAGCAGTGCTGAGCTAATGTGCTCCTCGGTGTTGCGTCACTTGTTCAGATCTGCAGAAGATGTAAAACTCCACAAACGCCTTTCAACTCAGCCCTTTAAACCCTCGGTATGCTAAAATGTACCCGGTATGCAAAAAAGAAAAAAGTTCGAAGGTGATTTTCCACTTTTGTTTGCGAGAAGTGTTCTCTTACACGGTAAAACATCAGAATAAACTGTAGAGTGGATTTCCATTTGATCCTCTCCGTTACAGTAGGAACAAATCGGCCCGCTTTGGTACACCTCTTCAACATCATTTAATCAGGTGGAGGCTGTGGAAGGAGCCGGCTTTGTTCTGATCCACACCCATGATATCATTATAATCTACAGTATGACAAGTATTGTATCCCCTCTACATTACCTATGTATTGGTATAAAGGAACATACTGTATCACTCCTTCTTAAAAGTCATGAACATGCTCAGGTTGTCTGTCTTGCTTTGAAGAACAAACTCTTCTACATGCACTACCACTGATTCCTTTCCATTAATTATTCTCATCATCTTGTCATTTTTGAGAAGACTCTTCACTATGTTTGTGTCGGGAGCTCCAGTGTCATATTGGGATCGGTCCGTCTCATACAGTGTCTCCGTGCCTCTGTCTCCCCCTCTCTCAGGCACCAGTAACGGCTCAGTCCTGGTCTACAACCTGACCAGCGGCCTCCTCCACAAGGAGCTCAGCGTCCACTCCTGTGAAGTCAGGTGAGACTCCAGTGTTTTCACAGACCTGGGTTTGTGCAACGTGGCAGAATATATCTTTTTTGAGGGTCAGCGGTTTGGTTCAGAGTTCGCACACAGCGTTTACCTGTGGATGAAATGTCTGTGAAGTGATCGGCAAGAGGAACCCCAGTGGTTGCATGTCGGCTCCAAGGGTATTGATTTACTGTTGATCGTTTTCAGCCTCATTAGAGTTTGGGGAGGCAATTTGCTATCACGGACTTTAGACCGGTCAGCTCTTGTGTGTCAGAGCTTGCTTTTGGAAGGTGGTTATCTAAACACCAAATAAAGACAACAAATGGAAATAAAAGGTCAAACAAAGACACATGGAAATGTGGCCATGATCAGAATGTTTACGCTGAGCCAGGTCTTCCATATCTATACCTTTATTTTCATTTTGCTGAAGTCCAGAGAGCAAGATGATTGCAGCGTTGCTGTTACCAGTAAATGAAACCTGAAGATCTGTCGATATCATGCAGTTGAAATGTGGCCTGAGAAATGACAACAGTGAACTGGTTCCTTATGATGTACAAACAAAATCCTGGCATCGCAAACTAAATAAAGAGTGTATTGAAAAAAGAAAACAGTCTGGAGTAGCTGGCAAAAAGACCACAGAGCGGCCTTGATGTATCCATCCCCAGGGAACTGAGTTTGTTTCCTGAAGTGTGGGTGAACGCAGAGGCAGCCTTTAAGATGGGAACAGCTTTACCTAGCATGCAAATCGATTCATCATCAACAACCAGTAAACGGCTCTGGAAAGCATTTATTTAAAGTGTGTGTGTGTGTGTGTGTGTGTGTGTATATATGTCTGCATTTTGATTCAGATTAGTGACGTCATACGGTCTTAATCCAGAGCATCTTAAGGTTGAGCAATTACAGTTTTATTTAAGTCTGATTTGACAGATCTCGGGTCGCCTCAGGATCCCCTTAATCTGTGCTGTAACATCTCGTGAGCCTGTCATTTTTCGTGTCATTTTGACACTTGACGAGGTAACGCTCCTCCAAAAGCTGTCAGAACCTATAGGAGGAGCGGGGACTCGTCTCCCAGGGAAAATGTGTACTCTCATTCATAGTGCACTGCCGTCATTCACATTTTTTGTGTCACATGCCTTTTTTTTCTCCCTCCTCTATGACGAGTCAAAGTGGAGAGAAGTCGGAGAGAAAGCAGAAATCAGTTTCTGGGTGAAACGCATGCTGCATGTTAATGTCAGTTACACACTGTCACTTAGATTAAATTACACAAATTCCTCACGGTGGAAACGGAGCCAGACTTTTAGGCTTCTCCTTTAACCTTTGAGCACGGCATAATTACCTTCAGTCTAAGTAGCAAATTAATGAGCCTGTCAATAACAGATCAAAGGAGGCCTTCAGGGGAAGAGCTGTATTCTTTATTAAGAGGCTTCCTCCGTTTAACCACGCGTTTGAACTCCGAATAAAAACTGAGAACATCTGCCTCTGTCGAAAATATATTCGAGAGCCGCAAGTTCATTTTTTCAGACCCAATTAACTCCATATTAGTCCTAACTGTCATTGGCCTTAGTTGCCAAGTTGCATATTTCTAAAGGAGAAGAAAAGGTCCAAATGTGAAACTACAAAACGATGTGTAACGCCATGCTTTTCTTGTCTTCCACCACCGTAAAGTTCTGCTTTCTTCCATCTGAAAGTGGCTCGGTTGCAGAAGTGTGGAGCCATGTTTGGGTGCTGCTGGCAGACTGTAAACTGGCTGTTTTGTCGCACTGGCACAGTAAAAGCTTTTTTTTATTTGTCTGGCAGCTCGACCATCTGTTTTCCAACAGACAGGGCACTCGTGACCAGTTTTCCTGCAGTTGTGGCTGAAACCTTTGTTGCTCTACGAGCTGTGACTCGGTATCAACAAAAGTCCCGATTTCTCCATTTCAGATGTTATGGCCCGAACACAACAGCTTTTTTAAATATGTTGTCTCATCTCTTTTTGCTGTTTCATAAAGTTCAGAAACGCTCCTCGATGCCTCCTCTGACAATTCTCTCGTTTCCCCCAGAGCTCGGTATCAGCAGAGTCGATGCACGGGCTCTGGAGAGCTAATAAACTCATTGACTATTAGGAGCCAGACGCTAATTACAATCAAGCACAAATGTAAAAACCTAACAGCCGTTTAAACCTGTGCAAATATTAGCAGCCCGGGCATTTAAGAGGATGTAAACTATTGATCTGAGCCATTTGGCTGATGACTGTTCTCAGTTAAACTGGCCACACGCAGCTGTTTGCGGCTCCGCTCGCCGCCCTCCCTCAATAAAAGCATCATCAACACAATTGTAATTTTCGGTCGTGCCTTTTAGCTGGAAATATGGTTCGAGTGCCACCGCGTTATCCATGAACCGGCTGTCCTGCTGTGCTCGTTCTTATTAATGAAGGGTGTGAACTTCAGAACGCCTCGCCGCCCCCCCGACGCCCCGCCATCAACACAGAGCAGAGCGCACGGCTTCATCAGTGGCTATTCTCTAACGAGCGGCGAAAGAAACAGTTTCACCAGGATTAATTAAGCACAAGACGGAATCAATTAATGCTGTTAGGAGATTGACTGCGAGCAAACATCGGCCGCTCGAGCAGAGCCGGGCTTCCCTTCTTTTAATGAGCGAAGTTGGTATCTGCGAAAAGGCAAACTTCAGGAAGCTTTAATGAGCTGCGCAAGAGAGGACAAGTGGCTCGAAATGTCCGGAGCCGACCTAAGTCTGTGCATGACAACGTGAAGAAATCCTCCTGAATCAATTAACATGGGAAACTCTGTGATTCAATGTTCCTATATGATCATTCGTTGTCAGAATGAGTATGTGATTAGCGTGTCAAGTTGTTGCATGTTTGCAGGGTATGTTATATGAAAAAATAATAACAGTGTTAGCTGTTCCTTAAGTTCCTTATGTATAAGTTCCTTATAAAACGCAGTATATACAGCATTACCACAGGATATCCACAGTTCAGGAGGATAATTATAGACCGGATCACACCTCGTCAACTCAAACGCCAGCTCCCACCCTCTTCCTCCTGCGGTGCGAGTTTTTCCTCTGAATTTGCTGCGCGGCCGTGACGCTCTCCACCCCCCCGCCGCTGTACATGGTGCCGGCGCGCCGCATGTTTTATTCGCTCTGCGTGCACGTCAACTCGTTTGTGAGCCGCCGCGGTGCCTGGAGCCAGAGGCAGAGCGAGCGAGAGCGTTGTGAGAGAAATGGCGTCAGCCAATCCGACCCCACGCCGACAACAAAGTCGCCTTTGTGTATTTCATTTTTTTTTTTTATATTGAAAGCACCTCCGTCAGATTCTAAACACAACATCGGGTTCAAAGCTCTGTGTGTATGTTTTTTCTTTTCTCTCTTTTTTTTTCCTTTTTTCCACGCGGTGGCGAGAGCAGAGGTGCTTTATGGAAACGAGCCTAGCGGCCCCTTTGCCCCGCCGCAGCCATGCCAGAGGAGGCCCGGCTGCTTAGCATCTCATTTACATTTAGCAGGGAAATCGACTAATTAATCATGTGGCTATTTACCATCTCATTACGGTCGAGTCGGTGCTCCCCGCGAGCTCTGCCCGCCTCTCCGAAATATTCACATCTCGCACTCCCTGGGCTCTCTGATGTGCTAAGAATTTCTCTTTATTTTTGCTTTTTCAAAGTTTCATGCGTCTCGTTGCGAGGAATATCTGGCATTTGATTTGTTGTGTCCGTTAATCTGAGTCTATGTGTGTGTGTGTGTGTGTGTGTGTGCAGGGGGATTGAATGGGTGAGTCTCACCAGCTTCCTGTCCTTCGCCACCTCCGCTCCCAACAACATGGGCTTGGTGCGGAACGAGCTGCAGCACGTCGACCTGCCCACAGGTGAGATCCTCGAGAATACACGCACAGCTTCCCGTTTACGTTTTCAGCCCTGGTTCCAGGCTAGCGCTCTGTTTGGAACCGTTCCTACCGTTTCCACTGCCAAAGAACTGACCCCACCCAAAGAGAACAACAAAATCTACTCATCCAACTTTTTTTTTCTTGCTCAGTGAGAGAAGCTGAGGACCTGATGAAACTGCAGTTAAAGAAGCTGTAAGAGTCAGTTTTACATGTTGCTGCTGTTTTTGTGTTTTATTTTGGTGTGCTCATAGAGAGGAAGTGATGCAACAGGCCGTTGTGTCTTTACATTTCTTTTATTTTTTAACAATTGAAAGTAGTAGAAACAAACTTAAGCACTAGTAAAAGCAATGAGTAAAGTTTAAACTAGCGATGAGCCATTGTGATTACTTCTTTTTGGACAGAGGAAAAGGACAGATGGACAGAGAAAGGTCAGTACAGAAGCTAAAGACAGACTGTAGGGAACATAGCAAGGACAGCAGTCAAAACGGCACCTGGAAGCTGAGTAGGAATCTGTATTGTCCTGGACAATATAGATGTCCTGGACTGGTTCAGACACAGACACGCACACAGCCTTCACATGTTCACATGCACGTTATGACTGTACCAACTGGATCCCAACCAGCTTTCTCCCCTGGTTTTTGTTCCGGTTTGTGTTTCTGTTTTGCTCGGGGAAGCTGCAGGCGAATCAGCACAGAAAACAGACATTTCGGTCCCTGACTTTCTCTTTTCATTTGTCTTCTTGTGTCTGTGTGCTTCTCCTCCAAGGGATACTTACACACTCCACCAAATTAAGTCCAAATTTAACAGCGTTAGTGTACTACCGAGGGACGCCCAGCTCTGGAAATGAGATTCTACCACAAGCTTCCTGCAGAGCAGCTCATATCCCAGCCTCAGCCCCCTCTGCTTTATAGAATTACTGCACCAGCAGTGACCATTGTGCCTCTCTACCTCCTCCAGGGGCTGGGGGGGGGGGGGTGGACAGTGCTACATTTTTTAAGATGGTGCAGAATTGGAAAGTTGGGTTCAATTTATACTGTATATATGTGAGCATTATTTTAGTGTTTTTCAGTAATTTGGTCATCTACTCAAATTGTTCTTTTCTGTCATTAGTTAATTCATTTTGCATGAGAACGTTGGGTCACAGGACCTTTTATTCTCAATACTGTGAGGACTGTGAGGGAGTGTGAGCTGCTACTTTAATGACTCTGCCTTAAACACCACAGTCATCAAAGCTAACAGTCCACAGCAATAGCTTTGGTTACAGGCCCTCACATCTTCCAGTATACCGTCATTTAATTGCTTTTTCTCCTTCTTACTTTAAATGACTGCGATCCTCCGAGTCGCGCCTCACATCTCTGGTGCATTTTGGGAAATAAGCCTCAGTTTTTTTTCTCGCTCTCTCTCCGTCTTACTGAGGGCTAGATGGAGAAGATCAATATCGATTTAATCTTTGTGCATTCACAACAGACATACAGCAGGTCTGGGGCGTGTTAAACCTTGCATAGTAACAGGATTAGAACCGAGGCAAAAGGAAGCCCTTCACTGAGCTTCAGCAAAACAAAGGGACCCATTAAACGGCTCTCAGGATCCCTTTTTTTATATATATATATCACATATACTCACTCTTATATACTGTACATCCAGAAATAAACAAGTCGTGGTCATTTTAATGCAGCGTTTTGTCAGATATATTCAGGAAAAGATGGGCATGGTGTGAAATAAAACATCGGCAGCTCTGCCCTGTCTCACCTGTGCCACTAATCCACTTTACCGCTGGAGCATTCTCCGACAAGATATGGAGACTCGGATAGAAAATCATTTTCCCTCCTCGCCTCAATTGTGTCGCTTGTATTGACAGCTCTGAATAGATATAGTACTCATCTATAAAAGGATTTGCCATTGCCCTGCATCGACCGTGGCAGTGCTCGGCCTCGCGGCCCGTACAGATATTATTCCCCTCCGATAATCGAACACTGACGCTGATCGTCCAACCTCAGAGAGGGAACGCCGTAGAGGGCTCCAGTGGCTTTATGCAGTCCCACCCCCTCCGGCACGCAGCAATCGCAGCCTCCACAGGACCGTTGGAGGTCACGGACCACCACAGGCACATCTGCGACTTGTAGATTTTAAAACGGGCCCGGCTTCCCCACGCGGCCTCCTCCGCTCCATCACATCAGCATTCCCAGAGGAGCGCGTGCCACCGCCCTCCTGAAGGGCATCCAGGCTTTTGTTTAAAAAAGGGGGGGCACCTCGATGTGCCGCATAATGCCGCCTCTCAGGCAAGGTGGAAAGTTGTGAATGATGCGCAGGGATTAGAGCAGGTGGTGGGAATAAGTTGCCCGGCAGTCCTCTTTTTTTTTTTTTTTTCCTTTCACTTTCCTTGGTGAAACAGATGAAACCGAGCCGCCCAGGCACTACAGTGAAATGAGACGGCCCTCTCTCCTCACAGGTGCGAGGAAAGATACCGTCCTCCGCGCTCCATCATCACCTCCTCCCGCTCACACTCTTACACACTCTCTCTCTCCCCCTCTCTCTCTCCCCCTCTACGTCTGTCGTGTTGTTTGCAGGCAGATGCTTTGCATTCAGAGGCGAGCGCGGAAACGACGAGCCGCCCGTCGAGATGATTAAAGTGTCCCATCTGAAGTGAGTTTTTCTGCCGCCGACAAAAAAGCGAATAGCGTTAACATCACACAGGCCCACATGCAAAAGAGAAAAAACACAACCTGTCCATTTCCATTGCAAACACACCATTTGCACCCACAGGTTTTTTTTTTCTTCACCTTGCGTGCCTGGAGCTGTCTCACCTCCCGCAGGCTCAGTCTGTCTCTCACTGTGTATCGTTCAAGGAGGGGCTGCTGCTCAGCCCTGGTTAAACTCTGCAGAAATACGTGAAAAAAGCCCAGATCTGCTGTGAACAGATACCTTATTAAATACACTAAGGAACAACTAGGGTTTTGTTTTTGTTTTTTTCCCATGCCTCAGATCTTAGACTTGATTCCAGTAATGTTTAATGCTGAATAAGAATATGACCTTCGTTTCTCTCGAGGGGCTCTAGTTTTTGAGATATCAATCAAGCAGTCTGCGTATTTATTGCTGCATATTTTAATCTGCCTGTGATAAGTTTCACCAGGAATCTAGTTGCTGTGCCAGCTATGTGTTAGCATTTACAATTCATTTCGGGGCTAAAAAAGGGGCATTTTACTACAGGAAAGAAAAAGTTCTTTCCATAAAAATTGGGCTGTCTGTGCAGCCGGAATTGAAATAGGTGGGACGTGAGCAGTGAAAGGCTGTGATTTTCCCCCCTTGGAGCAGAGGATGGAAAGCCTGCAACAGCCCGGATGCACTGCACGTCAGCAGCCCCTCCACACTCTCTCAGACGCTCTGAGAGCTGGTCTCGGCTCGCCCGGTCTCTGTCCCGGAGTCTCCAGCTCTGTGGCTTCACAGCTGAGCGGGGTCATAAAAATAAAAACATGAAGGTGGTAAATTGAAATGAGCTCCATCCTGGCCAGCTGTGTTTAGCGATAAAACATCAGCGCTCCGGTCATTTGAACCCATTTATGTAATATCTATCACTGTGAAATTCTGCACTTTTACTGTTGGTGCTTCAAATATATTTTTATTAGAGTTTTTTTTTTCTGAATATCTCTACAATATATCTGCACTCCTGCCTCTGCTGTAGCAGCGGAGACCAGCTCAGGTCATTGCACTAGCTGTTAAAGCCTTACTTGATCTACTCCCTGGTGTGACAGTACAGACAATTTTTGGACATTATTGCCTCTCTGCTTGGTCTGCTCCATGTTATGTGCTGGTGTCAGGAGTTTGATATCATGAATAGAGTTAACAGTGATTGATATTCACAATCAGGTGCACGGTTTTACTCTTAAAGCTACAGTGTGCAGCTGGAATTAGAGCTGCAACCGCTAATCGATGAGTCGACTATTCATTGACGAATGAAGTGACTGAAGTCAACTTAAGCATTGAAAAGATTTGAAGAAATTGCTCTCTGATCTCAGCTTCTTAAATGTGAATATTTTCAGGTTTCTTACTGAGACTGAATGTCATTGATGTAAGGACAGAAAAAGCCATTTAAAGACCTTATCTTTGCCTTTGTGGAACAGGCATTAACAAGTTTCACACTTTTTGAAACACTCATCCTTAGCTAACAAAGGGTGCGAAAAAAAAAGTTATATCTGCAAAGTGCATCTTTTTATCTATATTATGCAGGCCGCCACAGATTCCAATCTCACAAAACCAAAGTCCTGAGGTTCTATAGTCAGACAGGGCAGTTCTATAGTCTAACTTAAAAATAAATGAAAGGGTTAGCCTGTTACTCAGCCAGATTAAGTTCACACGAGGGATTCATAATGGCTGAGCTCTGGCCACAAGTCCTAGTGTTTAATAATTCATAGGTGGTGTGTGAGAAGCTGTTGTTCACACTGCTCATTTATCCCCGGCTGTAAACAGCTGCGCCCAAAGCTCACTACCCTGTGATTAAAGAGGGGCCGTTCAGCCATTTAGTACAAATAAAATGTCACTTTCTGGCACGAGACTGCTGTGTGTTTAGGGCTTGAATGTGAGTGAGTATGTGTGTGTGCGTGTTTGCAGACAGTACCTGGTGGTGGTGTTCAGAGATAAACCACTGGAGCTGTGGGACATCAGGACGGGGACGCTGCTCCGGGAGATGGCCAAGAACTTCCCCACTGTCACTGCGCTGGTACGGACACGTTTTTACAGTTTTACAGAAACTTGGCGAAGCCGTCGCACCGAGCGTCTCCACTTCACATATTAATCCACGGACTGTGCCGAACGTGTGCACGGTGTGGTGGCGACGCCCGCTGCGGACTGCTCGCTTCTGTTAATTGCGTCTCAACATCTCCCCGTGTTTGTGTGAGCCATTTGAAAGATTAGTCTGGAAATTTCTTTTTGTTTTTTTTTCCCCCGAGCTCAGCAAAAGAACAGGGGCTTCATTAGGGCAGAGAAATGCTCATAAAAGAAGAGTTATGCCGGACAAACTTTACAGTCGGGCTGTAAAATCCACCACAGTGCGAATAAAACTGCCAGTAACCTTAATAATACATGCCGGTCTCCCCCAGCCCCATATTGCTGTCTCATTTCCATATTGATTACAAGCTCCAGTCAGCCAGACTGTGGCCACGCAGCAGTTGGACAGGAGGCAGCAGGAAACGGCTCTCCGGTGAGCCCCAGGCTCGTTTATCTGAGCATCTACTGTACGTGCTAACGGCCTCTCCCTGTAGCCCGCGTCCCGCCATCCGCCTCCTGTGATCGTTTGCTGTAATGTCAGCAAATGTGTCACGGTCCCTGGATTTAGCAACGACCCCACCTGTGTGTGTGTCTGTGTGTGTGCGTGCATGCGTGTGTGTGTGTGTGTGTGTGTGTTAACAGGAGTGGTCACCATCCCACAACCTGAAGAGCCTGAAGAAGAAGCAGATGGCGGCGAGGGAGGCCATGGCTCGGCAGACGGTGTCGGACGCCGAGCAGAGCAGCGTAGAATCCTCAGTCATCAGGTCAGAGTCAGAGCAGACAGACAGACAGACAGGCTATATATCCATCAGGTCAGAGTTAGAGCAGACAGACAGACAGGCTATTTATCCATCAGGTCAGAGTTAGACCAGACAGACAGACAGGCTATATAACCATCAGGTCAGAGTCAGAGCAGACAGACAGACAGGCTATATAACCATCAGGTCAGAGTTAGACCAGACAGACAGACAGACAGGCTATATAACCATCAGGTCAGAGTTAGACCAGACAGACAGACAGACAGGCTATATATCCATCAGGTCAGAGTTAGACCAGACAGACAGACAGGCTATATAACCATCAGGTCAGAGTCAGAGCAGACAGACAGACAGGCTATATAACCATCAGGTCAGAGTTAGACCAGACAGACAGACAGACAGGCTATATATCCATCAGGTCAGAGTTAGAGCAGACAGACAGACAGGCTATATATCCATCAGGTCAGAGTTAGAGCAGACAGACAGACAGACAGACAGGCTATATATCCATCAGGTCAGAGTTAGAGCAGACAGACAGACAGGCTATATATCCATCAGGTCAGAGTTAGAGCAGACAGACAGACAGACAGACAGACAGGCTATATATCCATCAGGTCAGAGTTAGAGCAGACAGACAGACAGACAGGCAAAATAACCATCAGGTGAGAGTTAGAGCAGACAGACAGGCTATATAACCATCAGGTCAGAGTTAGAGCAGACAGACAGGCTATATAACAACATTACTTCAAATAACGTTTAGCAGCTATCCACTCTTTTTCACCCATTAATTCTCAGTCAACTCTTAAAAAGTTTCATATCTACGGCAGAAATTGATCTCAGGTTTTTAATTGGTGCCACCAGGACGAGCACTTGTTCTCCTGCATGTTGCTCGTCAAAAGGTTGTGAGCGCGACCAGACAAATGCTGTCTGGTACATCAGAACGTGTGGCCCAACCAGGGGAAGTGTGCCATTCTTTTTCTCTGAAGAATAGTAGTTTTTGGCCCCGCGAGGGACCCCACCAGGGGTCAGGAGCCCCACTAGAGGAAATGAAAGGGAAATGAATAGGAAAAAGAAAAGGAGCACAAAAACCAATTCCTTACCTCTGGCACACACCCTGGGACACTCTCCAAATGTCCATGGGCGGGAATTTTCTAGTTTCACCACTGCAATACATGTCACCTATGCAACAGAACTGTAATTCAGTTTACCTGCACGTTTTAATGTCTTATGTTGATGCTCATCCCTCATCTCATTCAACTATGCTTATCTCATCTTACCTGTTCAAACCGTCTCAGGTCATTTGTGAAGTTATTACACAATCTGTTTGTTTGTTTTTTTTATCCAAAATGAGGTCTTTTTATCAAACAAGTGGTTGAGCGTCTTCACAGTCTGTCAATGTATGTATGTTTGTATGCACGTATACAACCAGCCCTGGTAGCCTGGCCTCCAGTGTCAGCAGCAGCATACCGAGAGGCTCCAGGGACAACATTTGACACAGGGAAGGAAGGACTCTGACACTGTCTGTCCACTGCAGCCTGCTGCAGGATGCAGAGAGCAAGTCGGAGACCAGCCAGGCCATCTCAGCCAGGGAGCACTTTGTATTCACTGACACGGACGGACAGGTCTACCACATCACCGTGGAGGGCAACACAGTCAAAGACGGTGCAAGAATTCCCCCTGATGTGAGTCCAGAGGCTTATGTGGCCCCCTTTTTTTCCTTTTTAATCTCTTTCTCTCCCTGGTTCTTCATATCCTTCAAGGTCATCGACGGTGATCTTCACATGGTTGTTCTTTCTCCCACCGTATCTCTGCCTCTCCATTCAGTTCCAGATTGAGTTAATCCTCTCCGCACACAGAGATCAAATCTGTGTTTTCTGTTCCCTGTTGACTCTGTGCAGATACCAGTAATTTGCCTTTCTTCCCCCTCCCTCTGTTCATGTATGTACTTATCTGTCGTCTGTCAAATATTGTAATCAGACACTCCTCTGTTTTCTATCTCAATCCCCGGCTTTGCTTTCACCTTTTCCACACTACATTTCAGTCTCTCCTTTTTTAGATAAGAAAAACAACATATAAGCCGCCATTTTACCTGTTTGTCATCCTCAGGCGCTGGTTACTTCCTCGCTTTTCGCCATCAGAGATCTGCCTCGTGTCAGTCTTTTGTTTCCTTTCCCAATCTTTTCGCGTGAAAAGCAAACTGCCTCCTGGTCGTTAGCCAGCCAGAGTCTGCACAATTTCCGGCTCTGTAAAGTGAAAGCCATCCCTCCCACTCTCATCCCTGTGTCCTTCCCTTTTTTTATTTCGTGCCACTTTGTGTGGGAGATGATATAGATTTTGGCCGTGCAGCAAAACAGAGGCCAAGTTAATGTGTCACACTCATTAGTAATAAACTGCAGGCAGTCAAGGTGAAGTTTTTTTTTTTTCCGACTTCACTCTGCAGATTTTATTTTCTTGGAGCCTCGGTTCGTATTGCTGGGCGCTCACAGTGCTCTCCCGGATGATGTTTTTGCATGTGCTCAGGCTCGGGGGGGAAACGCTTATCTAAACACAACTAAACAATCGGCAATTACCGACAACAGGTTTTGGTTTCACCTCGGGGCCAGTTTAATTCTGTTGCATAATATCGGAGGCGCTGGGTGTTTTGATTACTTAACAGTGCATCCATCAGCGCTAACGAAGAACCCTTTTTGATTCGTAAATTCAATTTACCGTAGCTGAGCTCAAGAAAACGGGATCTAGGTGCTGAAGGGCCATGAAATTGAAGCTGTTATCTGGAAAGTGTTGTGAAAAGCTCCGTCTCTGGGAGCGCTCTTGTTTTTAAAGAGAGGAGAGTCTTAGGCTTTAACCCTACGGCTGCCAGCGCCCCAGCAGGCCCAGAGTGCGAGGACCCGCTCACAGCTGCTTGCAGCTTTAATTAGTATGGTGTTAGTCATGTTTGAGAGCTGCACCCTCTCCCTCTCCCACCAGAAACAGTACAGCTTCATATCTCATCTGAACATTTACTGTAAGTGCTTTCGTTTTTGCTTCCTTTTTCATTCAAGACGGCGAAGCTCATTTCCTTCCATGCATTGTTTCCGGGAGTCCTTTCCTAAAGGGGGCAGCTGGGATGGCTCGCCCTTGTTTTTCTCGCTCTCTACCTGCATCTATTCCCGCCAGACGGACGCTGCAGCCTTACCCGGCTATTTTAAAGCCTTATCTCCGCGACGGCCGCCGATCCCTCGCCGGCACATTTGCATACCCCCAGAGGGTTTTACGGGCCTTTCAGGATGATAGAGGATCTTCATATGGCTGTCAGGGAACCGACAGAAACTCCCTTAAAAAGTTCAGTCCTATTACCCGCCGCGCGCGCACCGGCGGCGGGCGGCTGCTTAATGCGTTCGCATCAGCACTCTGTCTGGTGCCGCCGCCTCGGTTAAACCCCGGTGTCGCGCTCGTCCACACTCGCTCTGGATTTATGGCCCCTGTTTGGAGTCACACCCAAACATTATGTGCTGTGATGCCTTTATAGTAGACGGGAGAGGTTTATTGCTGTATGGGCATGCCGGCCATTGAAGATGTGTCTGGCAACATCATCGTCTCATCTTCCCGGAGACTTTTAAAGACTGACTCCAGGTTATCTGAGGACTTCATCCGCTGGGACTCATCGCTGACTGGCACATTTGGTTTCAGAGCAGCGCAGAGGATTCTGCATATGCGGCAAAAAAATCATCCGTACGAGCAGGACAGTTAAACGTGCTCCTCTCCTTTATGTCTCTGTGTTGCAGGGCAGTATGGGTAGTATCGCCTGCATCGCCTGGAAGGGCGACACCCTGGTTCTTGGAGACGTGGACGGCAATCTCAACTTCTGGGACCTCAAAGCTCGTTTGTCCAGGTAACACAGCCGCAGCTCACGTAAACCCCCTTCACACATACCGTAGTAGCCAGCGGATCCGTATGAATGCTGGGTGAGGCTGCGTGTGTGGAAGGGATCAGCATTTTTCAGTAGAATTTTTTTTTCCACATCTTCACATCTGAAAAAGAACATCCTGCTCAGAATTCATGAATTCATGAATGGTCGATCTGTCAGGATGGGGCAGCGGTGGTCTCGTGGTTAAGGCCCTGGATTTGCAACCCAGAGGTGAACCCATGAATCCCCAAGGATTAATGGGATGAAGAAGTCTCTATCATCATAAGCAGCAGCAGTAGTAGTATTTACAGGGTAGTTAAATCAGCGGGCAAGAAATGAGCCCGGGAATGATGTTGTTGTTTGCAGGGGGATCCCCACACACCGCGGCTGGGTGAAGAAGATCCGCTTCGCCCCGGGGAAGGGCAACCAGAAGCTGCTGGTCATGTACACGGACGGAGCGGAGGTCTGGGACACCAAAGAGGTGAGCGCTCGCTCTCTGATAGGTCTGTGGTGACACCTTACAAATGGAGTGAGCAGCGCTCCATAGGCGGCTGCTGTAGCAGCAGCTCGCCTTTTAACAGATTTACTATGTCAGAATAGATGTTCCTCCCCCTACACTGTAATCTCTGAAGCATTACAATGTGGCGCTGGGATATATTAAACCGATGTCCCCTCTCTCAAAGCGATGCCCTGGTAATGTCATATCCGCCGTAATTGTCCTGCTTTATTAAAGGATGATTACAGACCTCTGTGTAAGCGCACGTACCGAGCCTTAAAAGCTTCCTGTTGACACGTACAAGCTCGGCACTCGCAGGATGGATGAGGCTTATTTGTAGCTAGAGTTGTGCATCCTCTCCTCCTCCTCCTCTTCCTCTTCATTTTGTTTAAGGAAGTCGTGATCGGCCCCGGGGTCCACCGTCTGCACCGTCTCCATTTCAGGAGACGGGCTCGTCTGAAGAGCCCTCCACCCAATCTGTGGTCCGGCTCATCCTTTGATCTGTGTACATCTGTGTCACAATCGGTTAAGTGGTCTCAGCTCTTTCAAAGCAGCTGAATGTGGACACAGAGACAACCTATGGTACATTCAGCATTGTCTACCCCCCCCCCCCATCACCACCCCACCACACCCCCAAGCACTATTGTCTGGCTGTGTTTTCCTGAGAGCGGCGACAAGATGAGACACAGTTTTTGGTCCCCAGTCGTAAAAAGCCTGACAACAGATGCATCAAGCTGCAGAGGGAGCCTGGAAAAGACGGGTGGAGGGAGAGAGAGAGAGAGAAAGAGAGGGATGGAGGGGAGGAGGAGAAATGCCTCAGCACTCTGCTGACAGCTCTGCTGCACCGAAGCCACATGAAGGGCCTGAGGAAGATGGGGCTTGTGGAGAACACCTGGAAATGCTGTCTGTCCCCTGACCACACGTTTGCAGCCCTCTGTCGATACCATTGACTCTATGAAACAGTGACAAAGTGACTTTATTTAATAATACCGGCAGGATCCTCTAGGCACACCCTGTTAAAACGCATCACTTTCAATCATGAAATACTCATTATTCAATCAGTTTTTTCAGTTTCACTCTAGGCAGAAGTGGGTGTGTTGAGGATGACCGAGGTCAAAAGTTATATCCACCCCTAACTTCGGGTCCAGGCTTGGTTGATACAGATTCTCTTAACATATCCAAAAATCTACCTGCTTTTATGTTTGCTCCCTCAAATGAATCCTTTTCTTTTCTTCTTCTCAACCCCGCAGGTTCAGATGGTCAGCAGCATGCGGATCGGACGCAACGTGAACTACCGCATCCTGGATATCGACTGGTGCACGTCAGACAAGGTGGTGCTGGCCTCTGACGACGGCTGCATCCGGGTGCTGGAGATGGCCATGAAGTCCGCCAGCTACCGCATGGACGAGCAGGACCTGACCGGTGAGCTCAGAGAGCAGGAGGAGGGACGAGGGGACAGGGGGGAAAGCGTTCTGATGGAGGACGGGGCTCCAACACACCATTCATTTGATAGCCGATTCATCTGCTGATGACATTCTTGATCAATCGTTGATCAAATGAAGGAAAACGGATGCACCGTCTGAATCTATTGCGTTACATATTAGCCAATACGACGCAGTCTGAAAGCCGCCATGATGTCTTTACTACTACCCCCTGATGTGGCTCTCTATGTTCAGACCCCGTGTGGTGTCCCTACCTGCTGCTGCCCCGAGCCGCCCTCACTCTCAAGGCCTTCCTGCTGCTGCAGCCCTGGTCGGGGACTTTCACCATGGACATCACTCAAGTGTGAGTCTCGCCTCCTCTCACCTCATACAGTATGTCACCGAGCTCAGTAAAACGCGGAATGAATTACCCACCATCAAGGTAAAAGCCTCGCCTCGATGTGCTCTCTTATTCCACCGTACCATCTGTCAACCACCCAAGCGTTCAGTTTATTGCCTTCATTAAGGGGGGGGGGGACTGGCAGCGCCAACAAGTTAACTTAGTTAACCAAGTTAACAAGTTAACTCAACATGGGAGCCAATGAGAGTCTCCTCCGAGAGGAGCTTGATTTACTTTATTTATTTATTTATTTTTATTTTATTTTCAGGCAGTCTGCAGCTGTGTCTAACCATGTCCTGATGTCTTTACGGCCCAAATAAACGGGCCCCTCAGTGCGACACAGCGCGACCGGCCTAAATGTTACAAGAGCTCTGTCCGCTGTTGCCCGACGCTGCAGCTTCTCGTTTGGTTATTTTCGGGATACGAAAGTTTGAGCCGTTGGACTGAGCTCGATCCTCCCCTCCTCTCTCCTTTCAGAGACTACAACGAGAAAGACGAGATAAAAGGCCTGATCCAGGAGCAGCTCAACTCCCTGTCCAAGTGAGTCGGCCCACTCTGGCAGCCTGGACCGGGCGTGTTGCATACTCAGTGTCTATTTGGGATGTTTGTTGCAACGTGTGTGCGTCAGCTGTTCACAACTCGTTCAAAGCGGAGCGTCGGGTCCCTGCCTGTTCGCACAGCGGTCTGAGCGCTTGACAGATTTCCCCCTAGCAGTCTCGTCAGGGGCCCGCTGCGTTTGGGAAGTGTAATTGCTGATTGTGTCTCCCGTCTGATTGGCTCCCCAGTGACATGAAGAGCGTGCTGCAGGACCCGGAGCTCAGCCTGCTCCAGCGCTGCCTCCTGGTCTCACGGTGAGTCGGCTGTCCGGGGCGACGGGGACGTGCCGCTGGCACCTCAGCAAGACGCCGTCAGCGTTCAGAGAGAGTCCCCGTCCCAGAGCTGTAATCACACAAGCTGCGAGGGAACGCACTTAAGAAGAATAAGAGCCCCTAACGAGGAAACACTCGGTTATTGGTGTGTTTGTTATAGCAGTGAAGCCACTCATCAGCCTGGCTGTTTCTCACTCGTGCTTCAGGATTTAATTCAGCTGAGCAGGAGCATAATTAGAGGGATCAGGAGAGATTTCCCCCCGCTGAAACTCAGTCAGATTTTTGGTCATTAATGTGTGTTTAATTCAGTGAAAAGGATAAACAAGATTTAATATCCGGAGTCAAATAATTTCTTTTGTAAATGAATGAAGTGTGCTGTAATTGTGCATCTGCGATTCTGTATCTGCTCAAAGCACCTGAGGTGAGAGCTGGTGTCAGCAGCCCCACGTCCTCCCTGCTCCTCTTCCTCATTCCCCCCGAGCACCTGACGGATCCAGAACAGCCGGCGCGCGCCCAAACGCAATACATATCCGCCCCTCCGCGCCGCTTAAATCCAGTTATTTAAGAGCCGAGGTACCTGGAAACTTCCAAGGGCCGCATTAGCCGGCGAGGCCAGCACCACGAGTGCGCTCGTGATTGTGTCGACGCGTCCGTCCGTCAGTCCAAGTTTTTATCCCGCCGATAATGTGGCGAGGTAACCTAGCAACAGCTGTGTGTGCCGGTGCAGATGTGTTAAACCGAGGCTGGCGAAGAGAAAGGCGTAAAGGAGGGAGAGGAGGGAGGAGGTGGGGGGTGGGGGGGTGTGCAGAGAAGCCTGCTGAAAGAGCCAGGCGTGGGCTGCAGGATGCAACAGCTAGGCCTCGCTTGCGCCTCAGCGAGCAAACTACCAAAAATAACCGGGCGAGTAATTCATCCGTTTTATTGAACCTTTATTTAACCAGGAAGATCCCATTGAGGTTAAGAGCCTCAGTTCCTGGGAGACCTGGCCGAGCAACCCGGCAGCAGCAAATGTAGAACATATAATCATAAACAAGTCGTAAAATATTGTAAAACACCATAAAACACACTCCACATCAAACACTATAAAGCACATTACATACGTTTAACATTGAAAGACAAGCCAGGTGCACAGGGCGAATAGACACAGGCCTGTGCATGCAGCCATCTTGGATTTCATGTAGTTCGTGTTATTCAGGAAGTTTGTATCAGACGTAAAACTTGATGATGATGTATCCCTGTGCAGGCTGTTTGGGGACGAGTCGGACCTGCACTTCTGGACGGTGGCGTCCCACTACCTGCAGTCGTTCGCCCAGGCCCGCCAGCTGAGCGTGTCGGCCGCAGAGGGACAGGCCCAGAGCGAGGGGACCCAGCCGTCCCCTCTCAACCACCTGGACATCTGCCACGACGTCCTGTGCGAGAGCTCCTACTTCCAGGTCGGTGCCCCGCCCCCCGACTCTCTCCTCTCCTCTCCTCTCCGTCTCATCCGGAGACGGGCGGGATCCTCGAGTCAGAGCGCGCCACGATAAACTTCTCGCATCCCTCGTCATCCTCAGTGTCGGCGGCGGCGTCCCGACCCGACAGCTTCGCTCCATCATTGATGACGTTGTTTATCTCGCCGACTCTCAGTCTCACTGCTCACACTGTTACGTTTCATATGGGCTCACAACAGGTGCCTTTCCATCACTGCTAGAGTGACCAGCTCACGAGTTTGCTGCTTCTTCTGAATCTAACAGTGCGTCTAACAAAACAATGACAACAAAGCGGAGAGGATTTTACAAAAAATGATTGGATGTCATTTAATTAGACATCCGCAAAACACACATTGATCGAAACACCTACAAGTCGTGATTGTACTCTCTTGAAATCTCACAAAAAGAAGGGATTCTTCTTGCACTCGAGCATGCACCACTGGAATGAAAAGCAAGTCCCTCTCTTACTTTTTTCACCCCAGTGCTTCCCACTGACGCCACGGCTGGTTAAGGGTACAAGGCCTCCGCAAACGAGGGCCTGAATTTTCCCTCCCTCTCCTCTCAGCTTAAATTATCGTTCCTCTCTCTTCAGAGGAGGCTCATTGATCAGTGGGCTGTGTCCACATCACTGCAGCCTCACGGCCCGCTGAGCAAAGACCTCCACCGTCATGTCGCTTTTTTTTTTCTGCTTTTTTTCTTTGTAGTTGTGATGTCTATAGATTGTGTTTGTGCTCCGGCTTCAGAAAATACTTTTGTGGACTTTAGCTTAGAGGAATAGTGTGCGCAGTAATTAAAAGTTGGCAAACTGTGCAAGCGTAGACAGAGATTTTCAGGTTTCTTACTTATGGGAAGAGAGAAACTCCAAAGGTTGTTTGAGGAGGCTGAATGTATGTGGATTATGATCCCTGTTGTTTGTTATTGATATTTTGTCGTATGACGGTTGCTCAGTGTCTCTTTAATGGGGTATGTAGTACTGTATGCTCTTTCTTAACGATGCAGCAGTCACACAGCTCAGACTTTCAGAGAGCCTCCAGGACCAGTCAGCAGCTTCCTCTGGTTTCTGTTTCTTAAAACAGCTTCAGCCTGATCACAATTGCTTAAATCCAGCAGGCAAATACAAAGAGCTCGACTCGCTCAAACTCATTTGGTGTCTCTGCAAGGGTTTATGCCTATGGCTGTGACTCACAGAGAACGTCTTCCCAGTGAGGTGCAGGAGAAGAGAAGTTCCTGTGTTATATATAGACACCCAGGTGTGCACACGCACACACACACGCAGGCAGCCTTTGTAACTAATTTTCCTCTACGCTGTTATCTCTTCCCTCTTTATTACATTATAAGGAAACTGATGAGTTCACATGCTGTTTTCCATGTC
The DNA here is from genome assembly GCA_029224185.1 of Karalla daura. Classification (NCBI taxonomy): domain Eukaryota; kingdom Metazoa; phylum Chordata; class Actinopteri; order Chaetodontiformes; family Leiognathidae; genus Karalla; species Karalla daura. Next base: position 10,382,009 of record CM055200.1, read on the forward strand.
TCATAAAACATAAAAAACTGGTTTCCTGTCAGATATGTAACAAATGAAGGTTAAAAGAAAAAGAAAAAGCCACCAGAAACGCTCCTTCTACACACACATTAATAAGGCCAGCCGTGGTTCTTTGAAAGCAACGTGTCCACGGTACCAAAGACTGACTGGTGACTCCGCTGCTCAACAGAAGTTCCAGTTGGATCGTGTTCACCTGCAGGAGGTGAAGCGCTCCAGTTATGAACACACCAAGAAATGTGCTGACCAGCTCCTCCTGCTGGGCCAGGTGAGTATTACACCACTTACATTACAGTGTCTCACACAGGGGCATCATTACAAGACGCCCTCCGAGCAAAATGAGATATGAACCTCTGCTAAAGACCATCCCCAATCTTCTCATGATCAGCACTCCAACCTGTCTCCTGCTCAGCTACATCTCTCACTCTGTACGCTACCTAACACATTCACACCCATTAGCTGTGTGTGCGCGTGTGTATTTCCACCCCTGTAAATGGGTCATGTTGCCACAGCCGGGCTTAATGAAGCAAGATGGACGATAAGTGCTACCTCGGTCCTCCTCTGGCGCCTCAGCCAGCGAGGACTGGAATCACCTCTCTCCTCTCAATGTCACCACTCTCCTCTCTAATCACAGGCTGCAATCAGCAGGTTGTTAGCGGCAGGTACAGGCCGCCGCCGAGCGTGAGCCCCTCTGTGCAGCAGATGAAAAGCCGCATAATAAGCACAACGAGCGCGGTTGCTCTGCCTCATTGGGCCGGCACAGTGGTTTTACCTGCCCGGGCCGTTTAATGCGCTGCCATTACGCCTTCATCATCTCTTTGTTGTCGGCGCTCCTCAGACGGACCGGGCTGTGCAGCTGCTGCTGGAGACGAGCGCGGACAATCCCAGCTACTACTGCGACTCGCTCAAGGCCTGCCTGGTGACCACCATCACCTCCTCGGGACCCTCGCAGTCCACCATCAAGCTGGTGGCCACCAACATGATCGCCAACGGCAAGCTAGCAGGTACTGCAGCCGTTACTGTTGAAAAGGAAGTGATTTTTTTTTACATTTTCACAATCAAGCACAAAGGAGACTTAGAATTTAAAAATGTTTTCACTTTTTGCATTGAAGAAAGTCTGTTCCTAGGCAAAGATTTATAAGTCTTAAGAGTTAACTGAACTCAACCTTTATTCACGTGCTAAGTGCTGAATATCATTGGAAGAACACAGCCGTATAACATGCATAACATACTGATAAAAGGAACTGATAAAGTACAGTATGTGAATGCAAGAGGAGACAGCCAATTAGATTTAAGTCCACTCATTTATCCATGTGATTCCCTAACATCCCCATACGTGAGAATAGCATTTCTGGTGAAACTAACCTGCCTGAAAACAAAGATACTAATGCTCCATTGAACCATTCTAGTTCTCCGCCTAACGTTGCTACAGTCAACAGATTGACTGTTACGTCTGTTCAGAAGTTGTGGTGCTGATGTTGGGCAGAGTCAGCCTCCTCATGCAGTGACAGACCGTCATCTCTCTGTTTCACGTCTTTGTTCACGTTCTCCCTTTTTGCCGCCTGTCAGAGGGAGTTCAGCTGCTGTGTTTGATTGACAAGGCGGCGGATGCCTGCCGCTACCTGCAGACCTACGGGGAGTGGAACCGCGCCGCCTGGCTAGCCAAGGTAACTCGGCATGGTGCCGTCCATCATCGGGAAACATCAGACGTCGGGTGTAATGTTTGCACAGTGTGTGAGTGCTGTGGGCATGCAAGCAGGGGGTCGGTGCTGAGCGTGCACCTCCTTTACGTGTTTGCTTACTTGTCTTTTTTTCTTTTTTTTTACTGGTTGTGAAAGTGCAGACTTTATTTTACCAGGCAAAGCGTTAAAAGCAGATTGTTACTGACAGTGTAGGCCTGGAAGCACATGTGGGGGTGAGGGGAGAAGAAAGAGAACGACAACAAACAGTAATTCAGTGAAAACATTCAAGTTAGGCGCTTTAATGGAGAACTATTAGGCTCCTTTCTCCTCTTTTGACATGGTTCCTTCATGTCTAAAAGTATTGTCAGGATCAGTAATGTCACCTTTTGTCAGGAGCTCTTTTTGGTCTCAAATCGTTGGAAGCTGGTGGTGAAATTGATCTGGTGTGTTAACAAAAAAGTTCTAACATCCCTCACCTCTCTCATGCACACACACATAGATTTGATGCCTCAGGCTGCATAAAATTAGCCCCTTTAGGGATATCCTTTAACTAGTGTTGTTGCCACTTTAGGTTTCACTAAACCCTATAGCAATCTTTTATATGCTATTCAGACAATTTTCTCATCTTGGACAATAGTCCAAAGTAAGACTTGATTCTGGGGATGTGTTGTGTGATATACAGTGTGAGATAATGTGTGTGTGTGTGTGTGTGTGTGTGTGTGTGTGTGTCTTTGCAGGTGCGTCTGAACCCAGCTGAGAGCTCAGACGTGCTGAAGCGCTGGGCCGAGCACCTCTGCTCCCCGCAGGTCAACCTCAAGTCCAAAGCCATCCTGGTGCTGCTTTCCCTGGGCTGCTTCTACAAAGTGGGAGAGATGCTCCACAGGTAACACACAGACCTGACCACATATTAAGACCTTCAGGAAGAAGAGTGCAGAAGAGTCAGACCAAGTCTTGGGCTCCTTCCCCTTAGTAAATTCAGAGCTCTCAGTCTCCATTTAGCGAGATGGGATTTAACCTGTGAAGTTTCTTTTACTTCTCGACCTTCGTCTTCTCTACTCCTCTCTTCTTTCATTCCCATTCATAAGCGCTCAAGGTTTGGTTTCCAGTGAATGACTCTTCATAGTGCTCACCTCAGTATGGACCTAAGGGCCCGGACCGAGGTGAGCAAGGTCTTAAACCTTAACTTCAACTTCAACTTTAAATTTATTTAAAGTGCCAGCTCATAACAAACGTTATCTCAAGGAAGCAAAAAATATGTACACCCAAGAAAAACCCTGATGGGGAAAAACATGGAGAAACCTCAGGCTGAGAGACAGAGGAGGGGATCCTCGCCCAGGACAGACAGGCGGGCAGAAGCAAAATACTGTACTATGGTTTGATGTCTAACAGTTTAGATTGTGGTCCTGAGGCCAGATAGTGGCAACAGTAGGTCAATGGCCATGGTGAGGGGAGGAGTCCTGGATCCAGCTCGTCTTCTACAAGGTCGAAGACTCAAGGAGTAGGAACAGTGAGGGGGAAAGAGGTGGAGGATAGAGGAGTAGAGGTGAAAGAGGAAGCATCGATCCACTGCCGTGCTCCGTCTCCGCCCTCCTGACAGCTGGAGTCAAGAGACGCCTCGGGCAGCAGAGGCTCTGGCAGGACAGTCAGGGTGGACGACGGGGGGGGCGTTGTCCACTCTAGGAGTGTGGACGTCAGCGCAGGCACGCTTCCTGGTTTCTGACAGTAGCTCTCACTTCCCCCTTCCTCCCCGTCTTTCTCTCCTCTCTCCTGCGCAGCATGAGGCACTTTGATCGCGCGGCCCTCTTCATCGAAGCCTGTCTGAAGTATGGGGTGATGGAGGCCAACGACTCGTCCAATATCCTTTTATAAAAACGTATCACCGCACTCCCAGGGCCGACCCGACTGTGAGCAAGAGGTAGCTGTGGCCATCTCTACCTCACAATACCCTGCAGTGCACATCATGCTGCCAACAGTCATAACCACACTATGGTCATATAAATCAATTTGGCTGCAGACCTAGAAAAGAACATTTACGACACACACTTTGATAACACATTTGTTTCACACCCGACCGTAGAGCTTAAGAAGAAGAGATAAAAAGTGAACAGACTTGGTCACAGTTCGATCTCGTTTCACTGCATTTCGCCTCATGTTTCAGTTGTGTGTACTGTCTAGCTTTAAAGGCGACACAGCTAAAATGATCCCGTTGAACGGTCTTCCTGGCCACTGGACGCATCAGGAATGCAAAACGCAGAAACGCTGAACGCAGTGACAAAAATATGTGAATATGTGGCCCTTGTGCCTTGTATGGGAGCGTCCGCCTGCATTATGTTTCTGTTAATTTGTTACCTGTTTGTTTGCATGCCAATTAGATCTGTCAGACCCTCTCATCAGCTCCGTCGGATCGATTTGTTTACCTCCTTTTAAAGCAATTATGTTGCACCGACTAATTTTTTTTTCTCATTGTGGTAGCTTTAATTCATGGTTGGAGAGAGGGTGACTTTAAAGGGGACGTATTGTGCTGTTCCATAGTTCAGAACATACTAGCAGTGTTATAATATCATATTGAACCTCTGTAAAGTTACACAACGTGAGCTATAGGCGTCCGGCTGTGACCCAGCTTTTCAGTCTCTCTTAGCGAGATGTAATGAGATCTCCACCAGATCTGCCCATGAGGAGTCCTCAGCCAATCAGAGGAAAGCAGCAGTCTGAACGATGCATCTCAGGAAGTGGCTGCATAGTGGCTGAAATCAGTATTTTTTCTCGACTCTCACTACCCTATAGGTGTAAATTGTAACAAATGTAAGCAAAGTCCCCTTTAAGCGAAAACGCATTGTTGAGAGGCGAGCGCTTTCATCAGCCCTCCCGAGTTCTCCTTGACCTTGTTCTCCTCACATAAACTGATCGAGGCGGCCTTCCTGGACTACGCCCGGCTGCTGCGCTCGCTGGGCCTGAGGGAGGGCGCCGCGCTGTGGGCATCGCGGGCCGGCGGCGCCGGGGAGCAGCTGATGGAGGAGCTGTTCCAGGGGGAGGGCGGCACGCCAGAAAGCACTTACGGCAAAGAGGAGGTGGAGCTGGGCCAGGAGAGCGTCGAGTGACCTCTGAGGAGGCCGAGGAGCCGCCACCCGCCGAGGAGCGGACTCCTGTGTCGGTTCAGAAGAACAAAACAAAAAAGAAAAACAGAAGTTTCCTCCATGTGAAGGTGTCAGTCTGTCACTGGAGTCTGCCTGCAACGTTTTATGTCACGTCTGGTATGACTAATGTGTGTGTGTGTGTGTGTGCGTGTGCATATGCGTGCGTGCGTGTGTGTGCGTGTGTGTGTGTGTGTGTGTGTGTGTGTGTGTGTGTGTGCGTGTGCGTGTGTGTGTGTGTCTGCATGCATGTTCCAGCCCCAGAAGAAACACTCTTTTCTCCCAGCTCCTCCAACAAGTGAAGTAACACACGTGGTTGATATTGTTCCGTGTTGTTTGCCGGTTAATGAATTTCACGTTTTTTTTCTTTTCTTTTCTTCTCTCTTTTGTACTGTCTCATTTTGAGCTTCATTTTCTGTGCCTGTATAAATAGCGTCAACGTACTGTGGTAGTGTCACAGATTTCATTTGCCTTTGTTTGCTATGGAGATTAAAACGTGACGGGCTCCATTGAAGAGAACATTCCTACTATGAGTTCGATAATGTGATGGCGTTATAGAAGGACCCTCTTACTACTCCCTAACCGAGCTTCCATATTTTTTCGTTTTGCACTTTTGATTTAACCAAAAAGCATCTTGAATGATAATGATAATGATACCTTAATGTAACAATTAGTCGTGAAAACCTCAGTGTTTTCTGCACACAGAGCGGAGAGGGATCGGATTTAATGTCATTTACATTCCATGAATCCAATTTGTTTTTGCTGTTTTGTTTTTCTTTTTATTTTCTACTTTTTAAGACTACTCCAGAGGTTACTATGCGCTCTTTGATGTTTGACATTGACATTGTTCTCTGGTGTGTATGTGTGTGTATTGCAAGACAAGTGGTCAGAAATGTGCTGTAACTCTGTGTAACCAGACCTCTGACAGATCGGCCAAACAACAAACCGTAATCTGTGCTGCTCCCTGCCGACGCTCACGCACCGTTTAGGAAATGCTTCACATTTCCTAACCTCTCCCCCCTCCACTACCGTGCTCTGCTCTTGCTTCATCTTTATACAATCAATACTTAATGTTTATATATAGAAAAAAACAAAAATCATCCGAATGATTGTGTGTGTGTGTGTGCAGCCTGCTCAGCGGTCCTGGAAGGAAGACGTTCGCTCCCTCCACGGGAGCTTTTGTAGCATGCCATTTCTGTTTCATAAACATGTCAGTGCTGGTCTGTGTTAGAGTTAATCCCAGGCTGCGTCGCCATGGCAACCCGGGCCTATTTTAGGGGACTTTGTGTTGTTCTCGCAGATCGACTGACATGGTGTAGGCATCTCGCTGAGAGCCGGCAGATGTGATCGGCCGAAGCGCGCAGCGTCCCAGGAGCAACATGTGCCGCGCCTCCTCTACATCACCAGGCACTAGTTCACTCGCTGCTTTACTTTTTCTTTTTTTACTTTTCTTTGAACTTTAAAAAGAAAAAAAAAGAAGAAGTTTGGCCTTTTTCTCGTTGTCTGTTTATGGATTTCACAGTGATTTTAATGCTTTAAGCTCCGAATAATTCAAAGAAAAAAATATATATGTATATATGGATGGCAATAAAGTGAGTATTACTAACTTTAGAGTTTGAGTGTTGTTTCGGTGTCTGAATGTGCTAGCACAGGGGGGCGCTCTCTCTCCTCCCCAGCAGGCAGAGAGGCTCTGGGTCTCTTTAATCTCACGGCAGGAACTGCAAAAAAAAAAAAAAAATAGCGAAGCTAAATCAAGTGCTCTTTGCGACCGCCCCATTTCAGCTCCAACCCAGGTAGATTGAATCTGAATGTCCATTCATTTATCAAACTGTCCTCAGAGAGAATCGGCTCCCGCCTGAGTCGCTTCCGCAATTAATTACTTCTTGTCTGCTCAGAAGGAGGGCCAACAGCTGGCCTGAGATCGCTGCCCAGCTCGGACCATTTTCACTCCTTTCTTCCCCTCAGATTTATTCATTGACTTGCATTCGACTTCTCCCTCTCTCTCCCTCTCTCTGTCTCACTGCTGCTGCTGTTGCCTTAAAAAAAAAAGCTGAGAACAAAAGGAGAAGAAAAGCAGCCTGAAACAGAAGGCCACACAAATGACTTGATTGTGTTCCTTTAATGGCTTAATGAATAACTGGGCCAGCGGTTACAGCCAAGCCATCAGTATGCAGAGCCGCCCTGCAGGATCTCTGGTCCCAGCGCCTGAGCCTCGAATAGTTCCAGTGCCACCCAGCCGTCCTCCCCTCTCCCTCCCTATATGTACTATACCCTAACCCCCGCCCTCACTATCTACCCCTGCTTTTCTCCCATCTAAAGAAAACAGGCGGACGCCATGCCAACCCGTGTTCTCGCTGCACTCCACCTCCACTAATTTCCTGGAAGCCTTGTTTCCATCTGCCGCTTGGCTTTCACCTCACATCCCCTTCCTCAATTCCAAAATAAGATTCAAAGTAGTGTCAGAAGCACAAGAGATTAAGTGTGCTTGGATCTGAAACTGCGTGGAGCGTTTGTGTTCATTTAGCAGATGGAAATCACGGCCTAACCCGACCATGTCACCCTCCACAGACGGTAAGCATTTAACGGCCGGATCCAAATCAGTCGTACACGGTAGTCACGTTGCTCTGCGGCCTCAATCGTCTGCATAAGTAGACGTTGAGGCGGAGGAGATGTTGTTGAGGCTGAGAAACAGCAGGTTAACTCGGTTCCCATGAGCATGTTCTCCTCTGGTGGTGACAGATGACTTTATCCAGGATCCAGGCCGGGCAGGTCCGTGCCTGCTCACAACGACCTAAGGAAAACCTGTGGTGTGTGTGACTCGCTGCATCGGTGTGAAATGTTTTCCAGTATGTTTTTTTTTCTTTTTCCTCCTCCTCCTTCTCCTCCTCCTCCTCCTTCAGGGTTAGCACTGGTAACCCTAATTTTCTATGTAATTATCCCACCTTCCACTGTTTTTCCCCAACATCCTCCCGAGACACTCCGGTGCATTCTTCAGGCAGCTCACGCCCCAGGTGTTGAATCATATTTTGTGTGTTTGTGGGAGTAGGATAATTGCTGTGTTGAAAACAAAGTAGAGCAGCGCTGAAACTCTGTGCTGACTTCCACCCTATGTAGCGTCTCCCCGTCTCTTCAGCCAGCACCTCAGTTCTCGGCACCTCTCCTCCGTCGTCAGATCCCGGGCTGCTCCACCGAGGACCTGATGGACACGTGTACGAACCACATCCGCTTCTCTGACACAACCACTCATACGTCCCTCATCACCAGCTTGCGCCCACATCTGGGCTGTTGTGGAATAAGCCCACAGACCCGATCTCATCTGATATCTGCACCGAGCCTCTCCCTCCCGATTCGTTCATGACGACTTCCCTCCCTCCCCTGAGCCTCTGTTGATTGGTGCAGCCCCTCATTCCCCGGGTTGTTTTGCAGTCTTCAGGATGGCTGCCCGGGCAGCACCGGGGAGAGTTGGAGGGAGTGTGGGGGGGGCATGCCGGGGGGCTCCAGGTGATGTTTACGTTGAAGGTATTCGGGCCCCCGAGCTTTATCTGATTCCATTTCAATGAATGTCACAGTGTTCAGCAGACCGTGGCCTCACCTCGCCACAACACCACACTGCTCCCGTTTCAGAAAGTCAGAGGCTCAGGAGAGGGAAGCCCGGGACGGTGCAGGGCGGGGGCAGCATGGGGGCACCTATGGAACACTACCACACGATGACAAACCCTTATCGAGCTCCTGTAATGACTGTGCGGACAGGATAATCTCTTTTAAAAAGCTGCTGTTATCTCTAAAACAGTTCTTTTGTGGCTTCCACGCACACGTGGGTGTGTGTGTGTGTGTGTGTGTTGCAGCAAGGCCTGTTATTTACCACAGCAAAGAGGAATCAATGAGAGCATTGTGTCGGGAGCGTGTTGCTGCCTCTGCGCTGCGGTCTGCAGCTCCTGCACAGGCCTTTACACGACTCCACGGTGCTAATCCTCCCAGAGCCATCCCAGTTATGCATCCGAGAGGGCGCCTAATGATTTGCTAACAAGGTCAGGACTTGCACAGACAGCGAGATGTGCAGACTTCATTAGACTGACAAACCTGCCTGCACTCGGGGAAATGTTCGCACCAGAGAGCGGGAGAGGTTTATCCGACGATATTAATGGCATGTGTAGTAGGAAATCCTCACTTGCTATGTCAACAAGCTGCAAAGTCGCACAACAGACAGATCTCCTCCCCGACTGCTGTTGACAAAGCGTAAACCACATTCCAACTGTGTCTATGCAAATAAAGGAGTTTAGGAAATAACAGACTGAGGGGAGAGATCCTATTAGTGACTGAAGCAATTAATAACAAGGTGGTGAGAAATGAAGGAAGAAGGAGCCAAGTTAGAAGATGCCTGACTGGGAGTATACAGATGCGGTAAGTGTCAGGGTGCTCAGAAATCCTAGATTTGTCCATTTAATCCCAAAATGAGTCTGTGGCCCTTTTTTCCACCAGCCACTGCTTCATTGGAAAGAGGGAAAGTAACTTGTTTTCAGCTAGTCAGCAGTCCAAAACTGGACTCATGGTGGAGCAGAGGTACAGTACGTGTGTGATTCACTGTGATCCATAGAGAGGCTGTGAGGTAACAGAGATGCCACAGATGCCCCTACTACAGCGAGGCCCTCCACCGGGCTAATTGCCACTGTCCTTTGGGAGATTAGTTGAGGGGAAGGCAGGAATGATTATGAAGGAAATGGCCTCTTACCCAGCGCTGTAGGCTGGGCCGGTCGGGCCCGGGACTGCAGAAATGGGGGTATTCCCTTTCATCAGAGGGGCAGTGGGAACCAGCAGAGGATGTAAAGGATACCTGCACTGCAGCTGAACCATTTCCTGCACCGATGCTCCGTGTATGCGTGCATGTATGTGTGTTAGTCCGCAGCTAACACACATTCAGCTTAGTGAATATGTGTACGGTGTGTGGATGTACAGAACGATCCCAGTTCAACTTCCTCTGCCTCTTTCCTGTGAGCGCAGAGAGACCGTCCTGCTGTGTCTTGGAGCAATGTGTTTTCGTTTCTTGTCAAGCGGAGTACGTGTGTTTCCTCCATGTGCAGTCCGACCGGACACACTGAGCCTGTGTGTGAGAGCCGGGCCGCGGGGGACGCTGGAGGCCCAGGAGCAGTGTGCTTTATTTTTTCTGTGGCCCCGTGCAAGACCCTCACTCCTGAGGATAAGCACGTGCTGCCGAGACATAACCGACTACAGGCTCAGTCCAGTTCAAACAGCCACTACAGTCAATCACAGAGTAAATCACAGTCATATATTGACAATCCTGAGGCCAAAGTCACTGGCTTAAGTTGCAGATTGTCTTCAGTTGTATCCTGCAAGATCCAACTATTTCCTGAGAAGAGTATTCTCAGCTTTAAGAGCAGCTCTCAGGGACAGTGGCTGTTTGTTCGTAGGGGTGATTTGTGCGACAGACTGCCAAACGTGGGAGAAGTTTGGATCTGGCTCCAAACGTGTAGATCATTTGATCTCCCTCTGAACATCATTGTCCAATCGGGATCAAGCCAGGGGGAACCTCGTACAATGGCAATGTCATGTAAAATCTTTTTTTTTTCTCTCTAAAGAACAGGCCCTCAATACATTCTCTGTGGGATTTTATGTGTGCACACTAGTGCGCCTATATCATGTGTAGTGGCTGTAGCGTGGGGTGGCCACCATTGAAGACCAATGGCAGGAACTCCTGTGTGGACCAGAACCAGAGTTACAGATGTAGGCTAGGCGAGGAGGCTAGAAGGCTAGGAGGAGAACTATAACAGACATACTCTGATTCAGGGACAATACTTTTGCACAATAGTACAAAAAGAGAGTTGTTTATTGTTGGTAAAAGCAGAACGTTGACCTTGGTGTCACAGTTTCAACAAAGACACAAACACAAGACTTATCAAATGCTTACAAACCATTATGTGCTAGGGTTAGGGTTAGGTAATATGGTTTGGCAATGCACTTGCATTGTTAAAAACCCTGATTGAGTTGAGCCTTTTATTATCACAGTTCATGCCATGTGAAGATATTGCCAAAATAGAGAAGAGTCAGTATTAGTATACACTCTCTGCCTTAATTTTAAGGACTTTTAGGTTCCTTATGAAGCCACTAGGGGGCACCAGAGACCTGGAGAACAGAAGTCTGTTGGTGAGACTCTTCCTCCTAAGGCTCAACTCCTCATTTAAGGTTCAGGGAATTTATGATTTCAAGATGTGCTGCATATGGAAAACAACATGGTATAGCGTCTACTGTGCAGTGTCAGAATCAACATACTAGCTTCCCCTTCTGCATTTCAGCGGTAATGAGTTTTGCAGGAATGCCCCAATTAATAAAAATACTGCCTGCATTTCAGCAATCTCTTTTTTTTCCATCAGGATGTGAACCAGGCTGCAGAATCTCGTCTGGATCCCTGTTGAATAGAGTCACATTCCTGCACATCTGCTGCGTGCCACTCACCGGCTGAGGTGTGTGTTAGTGGGTCATGCTCAGAGAGCGCCAACCAGAAGTCACAGGCCCATTTCATAACATCGCGCTATGTTTATGCATGACGGCGCCACACTCCCTCTATCACCGAGACAATCTGACACCAGCACCACAGCATGCGGCCTAATCTAGGAATCAGCATTTATTCCTTCTAGTCTCCGACTCCAGTCTCTGCTCACGTATAGCTCTGAGTGCAGGGAAACCTCCACTCAGGTATGCAGTGGTAGCGCTGCCTGATAAATACTCACAGGTCTAGTCACTGACACTCTAGCTTGATCTCATGGGTGATATCGATGGCGCACAGCTAGGGGAAGTGCTGGCATCCCGGGGACTGTATTACATCAGACGAGACAGCAGTCTAACAGAGAGACGGAGAGAAGAAAGACAGGCGGGTGGGAAGGATTGAAAGGTTAAAGTGATGAGGAGACAGAGTGTGGAGAGAAAGCAGGATGACAGCAGAGGTGGAAGGGGCGGCCGGTCGAGGGAGGGGCTGGAGTTATGTAGATGTAATCCTCTGTGATGGGCAGGTCAGACTGGCCTGCACCAGGCAGCCATCACACACACACTCACACACGCACACACACACACAAGTATGTGCGGCAACATGCTGCGTGTTTTTGTGCTGGTCTGTGTGCATGTGTGTCCATTGAGCCCCTTGTTGCAGTCTGGCAAGGCTCATGAAAGGGGGGAACAAAGGGTAGATTTTCTTTAAACGGCGAGGGCCGGCCCGCAGAGGAAAGAGAGATGGATCTTCTCCAAATGCCACCGTGGGCGCACTAATGCCTGCTTTGTTCGCCACGGTAATTCTATTATGGTAATGGTGGATGAATCCCAGCTTTCTTCCCCTTCTTGGTCCATCTGAGCCCCCCCCCCCTGTCCCTTACAGCCCCACTAGAAGGCTTCCGGCGCAAGAACACAACAGTTAAATGGCCCCCAGAGGCCCCTGAAGAGAGCAGAGGGGCAGAGACGGAGAGCGAGGGGCAAAGTAGCTAAATTCCTCATTCCACATCCTGCGTCTCATGGCTCTCACTTCTTCACATTTATCCATTGGCCATTGTTTGCAAATCAGCGTCAGACGAGATAATGACAAAATAATGAGGTTCTGCTTCAGTGAGGTAAACAATGGGGGGGGGGGGGGGGCTTAAAGCTTGAGATTCGCAAGGCTCGGAAATCATGCACGACACCACTTTGCTGTGGTGGCATCCTGGCACGAGAATGCTGGTGGCTGTCAGGCCAGGCCCTCAGGGCATGTAATGACTCGCTACATATCCACTAATGCTCGCTCCGCTGGGATTGGTTTCTCTCTGCTTTGGGCAACACTTCACCGCTTTGCCCAGCAGCCCCTGGAGAGCCCCTAATCCCTCCAGCCTGGGAACGTCTCCAGCTCGCAGTCCCTTAAAATGTCTCGGTTTTGTGCGCTATTAGATGCGATGAATTACGCATGGGGACGTATGGAGAGAAAACATGGCGACGGGCAAACATGGCAGTGATAAATCTGAAATAATGAAACAGCGCTCTAAGTGGAACCAGCAGGGCTTTGCTGACCCAAAAATCAGGGTAACCCGATAGGCCCGCGGAGCTGCAGGAGGCAGGGCTGCTAGTAAAGCCCAGCTGGACCCAGGGTATCCAACCCCAGCCCTGTGTGGGGCTCAGTGTAGCCCTGGGAGGCCTGAGGTGGGCCACATTCCTGGACCCCAGACTGACCCTGGGAGAGCTGGAGCTGTGGTGTCGGGATGATACGAGGTGTTAGTGAGAGCGCGGCTCTCGTTGTGGCCTCTGCCAGCCACGCTATCTCCATCCTTTTTCATCCTCACAGACATCCGCGAAGAGTTACGGCCCTGTCGAGAGTGTAAGTGACGGCGAGTAGGGGTAGAGCGAGCTAATGACAGGCCGTTTAGCTTTGAACTCTGAGAAGTTATTGCTCCAGATGGGACGGATAAATTACTTAACCAAGACAAATGTCCTCCCGTCCTCATGCTCTCGGCCGTCTGATCGCTCACTAATACGCAGCAAACAAACAATAAAGGGGCCCTTTTGTTTCACGTGTCCCCTGTTGCTATTCCCTCTGCATGTCGCAGCTCCCGGTGAGCTCCAGTGTGTGTGCGGGGGCCTCACTACCGTGCAGCCGTAAAGGGCCGGCCGCAGCTCATGAGCGATGGAGCGCCGCCGTCCAGACCGAGGCGTAGTTTTCATTCTGAGAGCGATATAAATTCCCAGCCGGTAATATAACATGTTTGGGTTGGTTAGTATATGTGTGCGAGGCAAGCGAGGGGCATGTGCGTAGTGTGTGTCAGAGCGAGCCGGGCAGAGAATGAATAGCTCTGTCACAGAAAGGCCAGCTAATAAAGTAGGTAGTGGTGGTGGGGGGGGGGGGTTAAAAGAATGCATCTCGTCTTTCACTCCTTCCCTGTGGGTTGTCATCGAGGGTGAATTAGTTTTATGCCGGCGTGAGTACAACCAATAAAGCTCCCTCCAGCCATTGGTCGGGCCCTTCCCGTGCCCCCCACCGCAGCCCCCCCCACACCCCTCCTTCCCCCTCCCCGCTGAGGGAAATTGCATTGGCCATGGTTTAGGAGACGCATGTGGCTCAAGTTTCACCCCTTTTGAAATTTTCATCGTCAATAAATTGCTAGATCAAGCAGATTACTTAAGTGTATTTTGGCTTCTTTTCACAGCTGGGTGACCTGTGTGTGTGTGTGCTTGTGTTTGTGTGTGTGTGTGTGTGTGTGCACGCATGAACATATGTGCACGTGTGTGTGTGTGTGGACACAAAGTAGTGGTTGTTGTTGGACCTCAGTTGTGCTTTTCCACAGTTTAGCCCTGAACAGTAAGTGTTGAGCGATCTGACGAAGAAGCGAATTACTCAGAAACGTAATTTGAAGAACACTGAAACATTGTTCCTCTCGCCTTCTTCTCCCCGGCAGAGACGCACCTTCAGCGGATGGCTCTGCTGTCAGTTTAAACTATCAGTGATGAAGTGCTCCTTTTTCTTTCCTCTTTGACTTTGTGCTCGCTGGGAAAAAGCCGTGCATCACACATCCATGCGAGAAAATATTTTATCTCAAAATGTTCTATAATCCCAACATTTGTCACAGTGCGTCTGTCAGAGCTAACAGATAGATGTACGTGCTCCGACGCTACTGTTAAAGTCTTCTAATACCGTATGGAACAAGCGCGATATGTCACCAGGAAGCAGGCTCACGCTCACTTGACTGATGTCAATGTTCGACCCCGTCTCAGTCTAACACTCTGACGTTCGCAGCCCGGCCTCCGTCAGGCTAACAGCTCAATCTCACAACCCTCTCCCCTTTCCCAGGGATTTTTTTTCCTCTGGAGGAAGAAAAAGGGAGGCACTGGGCTCGATAGCTCCTCTCCATCAACCTGACTCTGGGAACAGAGCGGTGTCAAAGCAGGGTCTCTGGAAGGGGAGGGGAGTGGTCTCAGAGTCTGGATGAAGGAAGGATTTGGAGGGCAATGGGAGGCGTGGTGGTGTTGGCGCGATAAAAAGCCACAGTGAGTGATGGAGGTATAGCAGAGGGCCGGGTGGGGGGGGGGCTGTCGGTTTGGTCATCTGTTTGACAGGCTCTTTCTGTCTCACAATCCCTCACCGCTGTCAGGAGATATCAGCTCTGCCGCGGCGCCAGCTTGTTATCAGGCCCACAGAGGCCAGTAGGTCTGTGCACACTGGGGTTATCACGCATGTGCATTACTACATACCTACAGTATGACTCCACTCAGAGCCAGCGATAAAGCCGCTGTTGTCCCTCTCATGTGTTCGATCAGCTTTACACCTGGCTGCTGATAGACGTGACAAACCCGTGAAAAACACACCAGTGGACGCCCGCCACTCCTTGGAATGTGGGTCAGGTATGGACGCTCCGCACACACGCACACACGCACACACGCAAGCTAGTTTCATATGTATAGGCGAGGGATGTGTGGGGGGGGTGTTAACAGGGGAAAGCGGAGACTCCTGCCGAGCCCAGCGCAGCATAAATAAACATCAGGCCCAGATCTGCAGTGCAGGGAGAAACTCCATCTGTCACCATCATCCCCCATCAGAGACGGAGGTAGAGAGGAAGGGAAGGAGGGAAGGCAGGAGGATGGAAGTGTGAGCTTTAATGGAATCCAGGCAGTCACATGATAGATAACAAATTTCACAATGGGGAATGAGGGAATACCATAATGCAAAGCAGCCATGGTGGTGGTGGGAAGGGGTGGAGGGGGGGGGTTGCAGCTGCACTGACCAGTTCAGCCCCAGTGAGAGACACACACACATACACACACACACACACTCACACACACACAACCACTGTTCTCTGGTGCAATCGTCTTATGCAACCATGCGTTGGAGGCTTTTACTGCTTCTTTTCTTTTTTTTCTTTTTTTTTCGCAACCTGCGAGTTGCAGCCTGCAGTGTCATCTCTACCTGGCGATTAGTTTTTACTGTACACTCCCGGGTTCTGCTCGCTCGCAGCCTTAGTAACACAGTGTATTGGCAAAATATTTATAGCAACCCCCATAGCCGGATAAAAGCAGGACAAGTGTTTCTTTTCTTCTTCTTTTATTTTACTGGCTCTCGCTGCTCTCAGCACATTTCATGCTGGCACAGGTGAGCTCAGACATCACGGTGTAACATAATTGTGGGAATTTTGGGTTGACGTAAAGGATTGAGCCAGGCTCCTGAACAAGAGAGGCTCTTGTTGCTTCACCATGCCAATAAAATCACTTTTTACAGATGTCTTTCTGGTTTGTTTTTGAGCCCGCAATGGACAAGGAAACGGAAAAAAAAACAGACCACTGCAGATATAAATACACTTTGTATGCTGTATGCGCTCATAACAGATGTTGTTGTTGTTTTTGTAATTTTTATTGCAGCGAAAAATTATTCTTTTCAATGCATCGCATTCATTTCTCAGAAAGTTTTCCGAATTACAACAGTGCGGTCAAAAACAACTGGAGCTCTGCAGGATTTTGCTCCACTTGTGGAAAAATCATGGTTTTGGGGGGAAGAAAAGAAAGAAAAAAGAAACACATGGAAAAGCTGCTCTCAGAAATGCACATCTAATTAGTTTGCATGTGAATTGTGTCAAATGAGTGAGGCAAGGCAAGGCGAGTTTATTTGTATAGCGCCGTTCTTACACAAGACAATTCATAGTGCTTTAAAGAGGCGAGGAAATTAAAAAAAGACTATTTAACTAGCAGAACAGAAACAGTTTTAAAATCGACAGACAAAAAAGCACATCCAAAACAGCAGATCACAAAGCGGAAGTGATTAAAATTGACACTACAGGAAAGCTGAAGTAAACTAATTGATTCAAATGAGCTGACCACCTCAGGTGCTGCTTGGTTCTGTGTCGTGACACTGTGTAGACCTGTGGGCTCTGAATGCTTCATACCAGCAGCTCTGACATATATTTTAATCCCAAAACCAATCAGTGACTCGTAGACCAGTAACAGGATTTAGACTCATGCACTGGTTTAAGGACTGGTGTAATATGGTCCATTTTCTTGCTGCTGGTCAGGACTGTGGCAGTGTACATGTGAGGGTTTGTGCAGTGGTAGTGCAGGCTGCACCCAGGCCCTCTACTCCCACTCATGTGCTGCACGACTGCTATGTCACAAAAGCAGGATTGAATTAAAGCCTCCTTTCAAATGAAACAAATCGTCCTGCTCGGCGTCTCCATCAATGTGCGTGTCTGTGGCAAACGCACGGGCCATAAATCAAAACTAAGATAAATAAGTTGTGACTGGAGGACTGTAGCACTGGCAGCGGCTTCTGAGAGCCAGATAAACACCAGATAAGAAGGGGAACCAGACCAGGGCCACATCTCTGGGGTCCAGACCGTCCAGCGGCTCCCGAATGGCCGCCGCTCTCGCTTTGGTTAGCGCTCTGCGTCGTTTGAAATCCCCGTTGTGCCAAAGCAGCGCTGACACACAAAGATTGATGTATTTTTACACTCGTATACCAACCCTCAACCTCCCCTGAAAATGTTTGGTTAGAGGTAAACTAGTCAGCATGTGTGTTTTTGAAACCCACACCAGTGAGAAAAGACTGAGCGATGGATTCCAGGGATTGGATAAATATTTAATATTGCAAAGCCAGGCCACACCAAACGCATGGTGAAAGATCACAATGAAACAGAAAATGCATGCAAAGTCTAAATAAAGGGAAAAAATGCCTACATTTATTTATTAAGGTCGTGTTTTTTCCCCTCCAATTTGTCTCCTCTGTCTGGACTCGTCAGTTGTCGGCTTCAAAGCCTTGGCATCCCAGCCAGCACTTGGAGAACAAAAGAGTCTCTGCATGTTGTCATTTTGGATCTAAGTTTGCTGCCCAGCTCTTGTGTTTTGAGAGACATTATTATTTTATTTGAAGGCCTGTGCTGTGCTTATTTTTTTCTCTGGATCCAAACTTTGCTGTCCGTTCTGGATCCCGGGCCTCTGTCTTCATCTCTCTGCTTCTGTTTGCTTTCCTCTGGCTCGCTTCAGTTCCTCACGTCATGGGCCAGTGATGCTCTCACACGAGACACACACCCAGCCCTCCTCTTGGTAGCTGCGCTCTCCATTCTCAAGAGTGTGTTTGTTGTTATTAACTAAACCCTTCAGACGGGAAGATGAGTAATCTCAATGGAATCACTTGGCTGAAAAGTAAGATCTGCTCTGAACTTTTGGACACCTCTAACGTATTGTTGGTGCGGTGTGTGTGTGTGTAGTGCTACGTGTGTGTTACATATGCATGTATGTGTTTGGACCCCGGGGGTCTCTGTCTGTCTGTGTCTGCTGCACTCAACGCGTTTCAGCAGTTTGGGAGTCGGGGATCGGCACATGCTTTTAATCAGGCGATCTCTGGCTTTGCCAGACAGCTCTATGCAACAGATGAGTGTTGATTACGCTAGCCACCATAACTAGCCAGTGGTATCATAGGTTTACATTCTGTATGCATGTATGGAGGATTCTCACTGGTCTCGTCAGCACGTACACCCTGGCTGTGACGTTGGCACAGTGCCAGTTTGAGAGGATTGTGAGACTCTGCATTTTCTCAAGACTGCAGAGAGAATATAGTGCAGTAACACAGACAACACTGTAGTTTATGTATTTTTTCCGTCATAGTTGGATCAGGGTGTAGGCTAAACTAACATGCTAACTTCTTTATAGAGCAGTGCCTGAACACAACTAGCCAGTGGGTTCTCCAGCACGTTGTTACACAGGGAATACAAGTTTCTCATTACGGATCGTGAAGGTCCTTATTCAGCAGACAACACACGGCAGACAGCAGACAGATCCTCCTTTTCTGTCCCCTCTCTGAATAATCCTCTCTGACTCCTGCAGGGGGAGATGGTTCACTGGCGCCACACAGTGGCCGAGGTGTAGCTCACAGGAGCCTCACTGCAGTGGTGGAGATCAACCCCGCACATGGACTTCAGTGCGTCCCGTGTTTGGGGTTTGTGATACTCCTGCTCGACTAGCATTTGTTTCATGCTTGTTAATCATTCATTTTCACTACAAGTTATAATTTCGATCTAATCTAATTTTATTAATGTTTGCCATGATTTTGTGAAAAGCTGTATTATTTGTCAGGCAATTTCACATTGAAAAACATTTTCCAATCCAATTAATCATCTCATGGCCTCTAAATGTGGCTCATGACCATGTTAATTATTCGTACATTAGTAGTTCAGTCTACGGTTTACCGCTGACCAGCAACATCAGTAAGATGCATTGTAACATATACACTGATGATTAGAAAGTAAGGATGTTTACTTGAACTGGAATAAAGTGTTCTCGTACTGAAGTAAAAGTTATTTTCATATGTTATTCATTTCCTGCTGCACGAAGATACCCTGGAACACTAAAATCCCTCCTGGTGTTTGAAGAGCGATCCATGTGTAATCATACTTTTTCTAATATGATTTTAGAAATCTCACATTCAACTAGTTTTGCTCACTCGTCAGTTTCCTCTCTTTAATGCCTTCTCTTTAATCAATACCTTTCCCTGATGAACCTCTCTGTCTGCCTGTCTGGCCCTCCCGGCCTTGATTGCTCGTGTGTGGCAGCGTCTCTCAGGTGAGAGAAGTGACAGGTGGAGTGACAGGCTCATTAGGGCGTCATTACATGGCTGCTTGGACAGGAGGAGGGGAGAGTCCCGGGTAGACGAGGTACAGAGCAGGACCGGCCGGCTAGGTGTGGCTGCGCCCGGGGCCACGGAGCACACCTGGGCACACCGGGGCACCGGGTGCACAGCCACACAGAGAGCCGGGGCAGATTCCTAAGATTCAGCCGGAGAGCTAATCCCCCAGGCCTTGCTTCATACGCACAGACAAGACAGTGACAGGCACATACATAAATCCACACACACACACACACACACACACACACACACACACACACACACACACACACACACACACACACACATAAACTGTCTGCCAGGGGTATTACGGCAACTTAAGACGTTCCAACGTGTCTACTCGACTCAAAGAGAAACGAGCAAACAGAGAAATTACTTTTCCGAGTTTGAATAATGAGAATTAAGACGAGACACAAGTCGTGACAGGAGCTCCTCACATCATCGCCTCCTCGAGCCGCGCCGCGCCTCGTCCGAGTCCTCGTTAGGCGTCCCGACTGGAAAAGCCGGGGCCGATTGTTCTGCTGTTGGATTTGGGTTTAACGCCTGGCAACAAAGTCAGAGGTTTTGTTTTCTGAGAAACGTATCTTGAGCTGCAGTGATTAAGGCATTGAGGAGCCATTATGTAGTTAAATTAAGTGGTTAAATGGAAACCAGGTTGCACAGGATTTGAGGGGAAGGATCGGGTAACAGCTCCAGTGAAGGCCTCGGTCAAATCATGTTTACACATAATTCATAATGTTTCGAGGATCGCATCTGTGGAATTAAATGCAACATCGTAATTGCAGCGGAGTTATGCGGGCCACTTCAGGCTGCTATTAAAATATTTTCCATTCGTTTTCTGAGGGGGCACAGACACAGTTTACAGGTCTTTAGCAAAACGAGCCGAGGGATAATCTCGCTCTGTGGTACTGCTGTCCACTTAGATGTTATTAGCTCCTTGAAGCGCTGTAAATACTTCAGGCCACGGTCTAAAATACTGATCACGATGGTGTTTTGTGTCAAAATAAAGGGAACTTTTCTCCGCGCAGGTTTCAGCACCTGTCCCGCCTCCCTGCACTTCCTTAACGGTGATGAATGGGCTGCATGTTGGGTCTGCCGGGGTCTTAGCGAAACAGGCTGCTCCGAGAACTCCCTGCCAGTGGAATATATCTTACTGAAGGAAATGTGGCTTCACTGGGACTTACAGCTGCCACAAGTATGCAAGAGTGCGCTGTTAAATGTAGTGTGAGTGAGCGGAGGAGTTTGGAAGTGGAGAGGGCGAAGGCGACATTAGATTTGTGTTAATGTTAAATAACAAGTGTGCGGCCGCGTGTGGCTGCATAAATCTTTCCTGACTGCGGTATTCTCCTGCACTTATTGGAGCGGTGGGCCAAAGCTACGAACTCACAGGAATGAAAATGTAAAAAACATTTCGTAGACCGCGTCTCATGTCTCAACTGTTAGAGAGTCAATTTTGCGGTGTAGGTTTCACTCTTCTCCTTTTCCTCACTTTACACGGTCAGCGTGACTCCATCTGAGATTATCTACGAAGTATTTTCTCAAATTATAGTTGGAGCCGTCCAGCGTCCAGCTCGTCATTGCAACGCTGTTGCGAGACTGGGTCGGTCAAGAATATTATCAATAACGATAATAATAAAGTGATGGCTGCCAATGGAAAAGAATTTGCTGGTAAACCACACTCGTATGCTTTATGTCCATCCAGTCACAAGATGTGTTTTCATTACCTCCAGAAATGGGTAAAAACTAAATATCGCAGTAAAAACTGGTAATGGAAACGCATATATATTAAAAAAAAGTCAAATACTGCAACATTTTTACACTCCCATGAGGTTTTTATTTTTTTTCTAGACATGTTATAAAAGTTAAAAGTGCAATGGAAACACTTTCTTCGCATTTACACTGACACTGGACATGACCAGTTCACTCCAAGCAAGAAGGTGCAATAAAGATTGAGAATGAACCTTTTCCAAAGCTAATTAAAATACTCAGTAAAATAATGCTTTGTACATCCATCTGCCTCAAATCAGAGTCCTGTGGGACAATATTTTATGACTTTATGAGATTTATGGCTTTAACAGAATTTTAGTATTGTTTCGTTTATTTTGAGAAAAACTGTAATGAAAACACAAACACATGCAAAAGACCGTTAGATGCAGTTATTTAGGCTTCGGTGCCTTGGAAAGGGTTGAGTTTTTCCAGTGTTTTCATTCAGCTTTCACATTTAGAAAACTCTGTTTGTGCAGTGCAGTTTCATACCATTACTGCAGCCTGTGTTCATCCAGCTACTGACAATCAGCTGTCAATCACTTTCTGGGTGCCCTTTGCAGCTTTGGATCAAGTTTATTTTTCCTTGTGTAAAAACAATGGTTTTCATTCCCAGTGCTGATTTCGCTCTGCGATGCAGATATCACATTCATGGACGTGTTTTCCTTTTGCAAGCCCTAATTTGACTGCGTAAAAACCTCTTGTCTCGTACCCAGTGGCATTCAACAAATCCTGGAGAGAGACTGTAAAAAAGTGAATCTGAGGTTTTTGAATTGATATCTCAACAGGAAGGCCCAACTCTCCAAAGAATTAAGTGAGATCTGGCTCTGGCTGCAGCCAAAAATCACAGAGGAAATATGACCATACACAAAGTCAAACCCTCTATTTAAAATCTCAGCCATTTCATCTTTTCCTTAACCACTGTTTCTTATTTCATTTTGCCAATGAATGCATAACCACCCTTCACTGCTTTTCCCTTCATTCCCTCTCCTTAAGCCGCAGCGGTTTCCCATCACTGCCGCTCAGATGTGACCTCTCACCCCTGGCTCTCGATGGCAGACGCGCCGGTGCTTCCGATGCTCGCTGCTCCTCGTACCGGTGAAGTCACGGTCACCTCCGACAGCCGCTGAGAGAAAAAGGAAGAGAAGAAGAGACTGGCGTAGGACAGCTCGCGTTTGTTGTTGTTTTTTTTATTTCTCATGGTGTCATGGTGTCAGTTTCAAAAAAGCATTCGCTTCATAAATTTCTCACTCTGGCCGCTCATCCTGTGACACAGGGTGCTCCCTCCCTGTGAATGAACAAAAGAGGTTAGATTAAAGACAGACTGCAAGGCTGACATTCAAAACCATGGCTGCTGCATGGCCGCATATATATCGCGGCTCTTTTTTGGCGAAATGATAATTATGATAATTGTTCTGTGACCTGTAGCAGAGCGGGGTTGTAATAGCGGGCTCTGCCCACAACAGGAACTACCGGGATCTCTGCAGCGGCTTGCCAAAAACCGCAGAGCTCACACAAACCCAGAGGGATGACAAGACATGGAGAAGCAAGTGAAACAAAAGAGCGAGGCACACTATAGGGTCCCGTAAAGACTTTCATATGTACCATGCCCGGCGTGTTTGATTTTCAGTGACTGCGGCAGGGCTTGGCTGCCTCTCAAGGCAATCCAAGAATAATTTCCATGAGCAGAGGAGTGAAGCCCTGACTGCACAGATCACAGCGCTCTGTTAGTCATATGTGTCTCGTTGATTCAGGCTTTTCTTACCCGTCACAGGCTGTTTCTGTGATAGGTGCGGTATCACCCAGAACTTTCCGACCGGTCGACATTTTAGCATTTTTGTCAAGATCACACACAACCCGATCACTGAAGATATCCTAAAATAGGAAAATTGAGTGGTTGTTAGAGGTAAAATAAGAACAGTTTGGGTCTAACTAAGCTTCTGTAGCAGCCAACATACCATTGGCTTATATTTCTCTTATCATTGCTGCCAGATTTTTTTCACTCCTTGGTCTGCACTTCTTTAGTTTCTCTAGTTTCTTTTGATCCCATAAACTGCTGCGATGAAAGATTTTCTTTTTTTTCTCCTTTTGGCAATAAAGACAATGTTTGATTCGTCATAATGATAACAGGGTTCATTTTCTCTGTGATAAGATGACATTTATACCGCAGTGATTACAGAGTGTCATGAAATGGTCCAATGAGCTCATTAATCATCAGGCTTAATGACCTGTCAATAAGTGCACCATCACGTGCTAATGGCACCCTCTGCCTTATTACAGGCAGGTGTGCTGCCGCCCAGCTTGTCCTTATAGGTTAAAAATATGAGCTCTCAACGCTGTTCCTTCCAGTAACATCAAATATCATTAACATTTATCATTTATTATTGCAAATACTCCTCGTAGATATCTAATGACGGGGTATTTCCAATGAGAGTTCAAGTTCAATGCTCTGGGCACGTTGCCTGGTGAGTTAGATGAGAAGATTGATCACGTTCATGTTGTTACATGTCGATGGATGATAAAACGCAAATACTCGGGGAAGACCCAACGTCAGGCCGGATTTCTATCCTCTGAGCATGTTCTCTCTCTCTGCTTCTGTCTCTCTTGCTCTCTCACACACAGACACACGTGCACACAAACACACACACCCTTTGCACACGCAGGATTTGGGGGAGTTGGAGAGAGCTCTGTGTCCCCTCTCGTTAAATCCCCTCTTCATATTCAGTGTCCTCCCTGTCCAGCCCTGGCCAGTGTCAGGGTTTTCCAGAGCTCCAGCTCTGTCGGGATGAAGCAGGGGCGGAGATCCAGAAGTGAGATGAATCGTCCTCCTCTTCATCAACGCCTCTGTGATACACACCGTGCTGTATGCCTCCGCCTCATGCATGGGCCCTTCTTCCACCAGATTAATTTTCCACTGTCTCGCTCCAGGTCTCTGGGTCTGGCTTGAAGCAAGCCAAGCCAGGTTCTCGGATGTGTCAGCAGCTTGCAGCAGCTGCGTCATCAAACTTTAAAGGTGTATTATGTAAGAACTGGCTAAATGTCATTGTCACTTCAAATAAAAAAAGGGGCAGCGCATCATGAGTGGGACTACTGACTGCTGACCTTTGCTTTACACCGAATACCGGCATAAAACACAGGAGTAATTCTCAGTGGCTCCTCTGAGGATTGTGAATGTTTTTGAGTTTGAGTGATCCAGAACCATAAACCCGAGGAACTCCTCAGAATGGAGGAGGAGTGGAGAGGTACATGTTTGTTTTTGTTTTTTTAATTTTGCTGTAGGATGATGGAAGATGTAGATGTGAATCTAGTCAAAGCTTGATCACGGCTCACTGTATTATCACCACTTGGGTATGAACAGGAAGTGCACTGAGTCTTTGATATAGCATCAAACTGCTGTTGCTTCACTCTGTGGTAATAATTCAGTTGCATTTTTGAGAATCTCACAAACTGTTAAATTTTATTACATGTGCATTCGTCATTTTAACGCTGCAATGTTCAATCATTAACCAATTCCACGAAACACAACCACCAAGTTATTTTCAGGTATTTGTTTGGTTCACACACTCTGCAGTGCACACATGCACTCACACACACATGCACTCATAAACACACACGCACACACACGGTGAGCAGGCGTGATGCTGTCGTCACACGCCGCTGGAGTCTCGGCTCTCAGGCACCGAAAGGTCGATTCTATTTTCTGCTTCCAGTTTGGACTTTCTCATGCTGCATATGTGCAGCGTGGACAATGCTAGCATGTTGCCAGGTTTGTGTCAAGATTTCCAGTGCGCCCGTGGTGTTAATGGCCGGACTGTGAATCGTCTCCATGGCGACGGGCAAACGCGGCCAGGCCGGTGACGTGCAGCGCTCCACTCCATCCAAGAGAAATAGCCAGTTGCGCCTGCACGTATTCTGAGGTGCGTTCAAAGTCCTCGCTCCTCATTCAGGTTCCTGGGGAGGGGGCAGCGGTGTGAAGCCAGGGTCGCTGCCAGATGCTGCTCTGTCTGTGGGGCTCAAGCTTTGATACCTGGCATCTCCCTGGCACAAGCTTGGATTTTCTCTTTTAATAAACGTTTTTTTAAATAAACAATAATTGCTTTTTTTGAGTGTGAGCGTGTTTCCAATGCACCACAATGTGTCAGATATAAAATATAAATAATCATATCTTGGGGGAACTTTGACTGGCTCGGCTTGGCTCATCTCCCTCCTCATGTCTTCAGAGCTCCCCAGCAGTGCAGCAGCAGAGCCGGTGGCTGACCTGTTGCTAACCTGTTACATATCATGACATAACAGAAATTTATCATTGTTGTCTCCCATTGTTTTGGGGTTCTGGGTTTATCACCCCAAGCCAAGTCTGTGGCAGTGTTGGTGACAATGATGGACGCAAACTTGCGTTCATGCAATATATTGTTTATGTTTTAGTGTAAGAATGCCTCAACTTTTTAATACTGGCATCAGACTACTGCCACATCACAGCACACCAGTATCCTGCTGTTCCATGTTAAATTGTATTGGGATAGTCACTGAAACTCTCTTAATATGGCACAGCCCCACCTAGAATATTTTTCACCAGCCGCCACTGCTAGAATCCTTTATTTGCCTCTGGGCCTCGAGGCGTAGAGAAACTAAACCACCCGTCAAAAAGTCCGAGCCACTCAGCAGGAGCTTTATTTCTGTGAAAAAGTGGGTTTAGGTAATTGCTGTGACAGCGTTTGCACTGTCACAACAGCTCCCGCCCCACCTCCTCCCTCCTCTGGACAAACACATCCATATGTGGAAATTGACGTCCCATGATGTTTGCTTAAATTTTAACTCCCTCTGTGTCCCGGTTGGCCCGGCGTGGTCCAGGAACTGCAGCAGCCACGCGGTGGGGGCCACGCTCAACAGGAAGGAGAGAGAGAGAGAGAGAGAAGGAGAGAGAGAGCTCCTAATTGGCCTGAATGGCTGCAATCAGAGTCAATAAGAGATAAGCGCTGGATTGCCCTCCAGATCGGCTTCGATAGCATTGTGCTGCATGACCGGGCCACGGTTGCGCTGTTGACCAAACAGAGAACAGGTGTGCAGGCCCTACGTCCGCTCAAGTGGCCCTTCCAGGAAAGCCTGTCATGGCGGGCCTCACACACCCTCAGCAAACACACTATACGCTTGGATTGTTCTGCACTATACGCTTTTAGGAGAAAATCCATCTCTGGGTGACAGGCTGTTCCCCTGTTGTAGCAGGATAATCTACAGTGTGCAGGAATGTATTTGTGACTGTGGGAACAAAGAATCCTTAGCCTGCCTCCTTCACACCTAATCGGCCTGTGTTGACTTTTGTGATAGTGCGCTGCTCATACGGATGTTGGCAGCTTGCACCCAGTGCTCAGCAATCCATTACTTTTTTCATTTCTTTATGGGTCACAAAGTGGCAGCTGGTGAATAGAGTGTTCATCTTTTATTGTGAATGCTCAGAATACTAATTGCAAATACAATCTACCTCTGAGGCGGGTATTTCTATTTCACAAACGTGAATGTGTACTGTAAATGTCTGGCTCAGATGGCCGCTCTATGTTTTGATTAGGAGCCATAAGTGTATAAATATGCCTATAACCTTCTTGGCAAGCAAACCTCCTGACATTAATGGCTTCCAGACGGCAGCGAACCAATGAAGGAATGTTAACAAATTCACATTTAGAACTGTAAACAAAGGAAGAGAGGGAGGAAAGAGAATGAACAGTAATATGAAAACAAACAATTCCTCACCAGTCTCCCTTTCAGGCTTCACTTTCATGTTTTCGAGAGCACAAAACATCTTTACCATAAGCCACTGGGTTTGGTTTTGGTCCCTTTAAACCTGAAGGCTAAATATTAACAATCAATATCTGTTCAACTCATTTATTATGCCTGGGCACAGCTGGTTGTGTGAGTGCGTGCCAGTTCACTGCGACCCTGACATGCTCGGGCCTCTGCCTGCGCTGTTTACGTCTGAGTTTGACTGAGTGAGTGCAACTTTTTCAATAAGAGAGGAAGGGGGTCCTTAAGAGGGGGATCACATCCTGTGCCGGAGCCCTGCACTGTGTTTCCACAGGCAGCAGAAGTGATGGGTGTGCTGGGATAATGAGGGGGGTCAGTATCAGAGGGTGAAAGCATTTGGGGATAAGCCACGGCTAATGACGAGGAAGTCTGAGGCAGCTTTGATCTGCATGGCTCCTTTGGCACATCGGGGGGAAAGCTGTGTGCTATAGTGAGGAGTCCCCTAATCTTCTTAGGGATATGCTTAACATTCCTCCACTTTTTTGGGGGGACCGTACAGAGCGCGCCATCTCTCTGTTCTGTCCTTTGCATGGGTGCAATTCAAAACGGTCTGCACGCCTGCATCCGATTTTGGTTGTTGTTTTTTCGGGAAAACCAGAGAGAACGTGAGGGGGAGAGAGATCTGTGGGTTGGTGGGTTGGCTGCGCCATGGAAGGAAGGCCTCTTTTGGTCACAGTGTGGGATGGTTTTCTGCTAAACTGGAACAGGTTTTTTGGTGGGTTTTGGGAAGATTTCCGCATCAGTCGCTGGCACTGCACATCCAAAGTCTGGTACGATTATGATTTTGTTTTGCATGTGGAAGTGGCATCATCACCACATGAGAATGTCTAATTTCTGATTATCTACAGGGATTATTTTCTAGAAGACCCTATTTTGTTGCTTTCCGCTATGGTTGGAAGGTATTTATAGATGTGATATTTCCAATTAGACCGAATTGGCCTGAGAGTGACATTAAGCACTATTCTCTTAGGCGTTTTGAGAAAGGACAGACCTGGAAATTACAATGGCCATGCCAGCCTGCCTTATGCCAGCTAAGGAGAGAGGCCCAAAAAGCAACAGCAAGGATGGAAAATATGGAGCAGTTCTCCTCTGGCTGGACTGGCACTGTGACTCACCCAACAACTCGAATGAGTTCAGCTCGGTTCGCAGCGGGACGTGTTTTCTATAAACACTTCCCTGCTTGTTGTTCTCTTGCGTTTCTGACAATACCGCTTTTTATTCTCACAATCGGGATGGTTTTTCACAGCGCATCCATTAACAGCGAGAGGTGCCGTGGAGACGTGGAGGCCTCCCGCTCGGCCAGACCTTTGGTCTGAGGGCTCTGACTGTTTTGCTGCCGGGGCCAGCGGAGCATTAGGCGGCCGCGGCTCTGCGTGTCTGCGGGGGCTTAGGCTCGCCTTCATTCCCCGCTCCGCAGCCAAAGTCGACACTCCTTCAGGGCACAGGGAGAGAGGAATGCACTCCGACCTCCACCCTCCTCTGCTCTCTGCCTCCACCAGAGGAGCGGGGATGGAGAGCCCCCCCACCTCTCTCCACCCTCTCTATGGAAAGCAACCAAGACCCCAGGCATCAGCTCCTTCTGTTTTTCATCGCTCTCCCTCTACCTCGTCGCCCTCTGCTCTTTTTTCTCGCCTTTGTGCGAGGCTTGTTTGCAGTGGTAGAATACACAGCTCGCTGCGGCCGCAGCCTTCCAGAGGGCTGTGGCTGTGGGGCCAGGCCGGGGCCCCTGATAAGGGCTGCTGCGAGGGGCCATGGGAGCACAAACATTACACCACTGAGTAAACGGACCCTGGGGCCCGCTGCCGAGCGCCTTTGTTATTGCGGCTCACATGCAGCCCGGTCAGAGCAGATAGAGAATGCAGCTCATATGGCCAGCTTATCGCAAAATCCAATCCTGGACATTGTGGTACAGCCTATTCTTGGAAGTGGGAGCATGTTAACTCTCTGGTTGTTTTTCCAATTTTTTTTTTCTTTTTGGCTCTTTCAGGGATTTGATTCAAAGCTATTTATAAGCATAGTTATGAAAGGGCATTTTAGGAGAGTCTCTGTTCCAGATGTCTATCTGTGCCGTTTGTTTGGTTGTGATAAACCAGATGAATGATTTATGTTTGATATTTACCCACGATAAAAATGTTTAATTACTTAGGAAATGGTTCTCCTTAACTCTCAGTTAATCTTGTTGAAACTGTTATCTTGCAGAACAGTGGAAGAAACAGAGACGTCCCTGCTTCTGTTCATGTCAGATATTCTGTCGTCTACACGTCCTTGACTTACTCCAGGTTCTTCGCTTCTGAAAGCACAGGAAGAGGGAAGAAACTTTCCTCTCATCCGTCACCTTAAATGAAATGTACACTGGACGCTTCCTGACACTTACTACAGTACAAAGTCGATGTAGAGTCCATCGAATCTGTGTATGTGTGTGTATTTTGTGTTTAGCACTCCTCCTGCATCCGTCTCTGACGTCCATCTCAGCAGCTTCCTTCCGTGTTCCTGGAGGTGCAGGACGGAGGAGGAACGACGAGGCAGTTATATGAGTTATAGCGGGAAACCAGGTCTTCAGCACTTGTCTAAACACTGTCAGCCATGTTCCTGGGCTTTGGAAAAAAGATCTCCTCATGCTGCTGTGTGTCCTGTCTGTGGTGTCACGCTGCAGGCTCTGCTTCCTGTCCAGACCGCCTGTGATCAGTCTGCACCATCACTAGGTGCACGTCCAGTACCCCTAGAATGGTGCAAAACCGAAAATATCGCAATACTATTGCAATTAAAAACACAAGTCTTGGAAACACCTACATTTTGAAAAAACCTCTGAAATACTGCTAAGACAGTTTTTCAAAAGTTTTGCTATTTTTTTTTCAAAAGTGTTGCTATAAAAGCATATCACAGAAGTGTAATGCAAACACTTTCACTGGTCATGACATGGTTTGCGTCGCACAAGATGATGACTCGTCACGTGTGGACAGGGGAGACTGAATCTTTCTTCAGTTAACATCTAATAAAATCATGGAAATGCAAAATGTTTTACCTCTACCTCAAAGTCAAGACTCACCAGATGAGATGTTTTTTGAGAACTATGGGATGTGCTGGAGAAGACAAGAATTATGGCTCATGCACAAAACAACCTTCAATGCAAACAGCTGGTAGTAGTAATTTACTTTATTATGTGCTTTCATTTTGTGAAAAACTTCAATGTAATTGCACCTACAACTGATGGCTCACTGGCAATGAGGCAGCTTCAGATTCTAAGCCTCATTTAAGTGGCTCATTTGAGAAGAGGAATGCGTTTTTTTCATCTTCAAGTTGTCATTGCGCTATTATTGCAGGTATGCTTGGGTCAAACACCTGAGATTATTACCTGCTGAATGGACAGGAGAGACGTCTCAACCACTGCTCTGGGGCTCATGAGGCATGTCATTTTTCTTCCAAATGACGACTTTGCTGGAATTTGCCTTGAAGGACACTGGGCCAGAGACTTGGGTCACGGGCTCTGAATGCAACAGCATTTTCTTTGCTGCTGCAGGATTTTAATAGAAGCTGGGGTCGCTCCGCTCCTCCAGATCCACCCTGTAACTGTTGACAGTCCACAGCTCGGCGTCTGGGTCCGGGCTGTGCAGACAGAGCGGTCTCACCTTGGAGAGGCTGAGCCACTTAATGAAAACTGATGACAGATCAGCCATTAGAGCCACACACTGCGGCCATTTGTGCTCTTAGTCTGTCGTGCACACAGGTGACCTTGAGATCTACGTGCATGTGTGCACATGCTTGTTTGAGCCCTGTCAGGTGTATTTGCGCAGTAGGACTATCGATGGCCTCAGTATGAATACATACTCTTAAAACATAGGAACACGGCCTTGGTATGAACACATGCAAAAAATATCTCTCACTGTAAGGTGGTGTTTGCCAGAATGTCAGTGTTCAGATCCTTCTGAATAATAAGATAAAGTTTAGAAAAGGGATAAAATCCTGAAAAAGATCCTCTCCACTCTATTGACTTTTTATAAGCACAGAATGCAATGCACCCTCTATGTTTGTTGTGTCATAGGGAGATGGACACCTCGTTCCTGCTGCAATATGCTTGTTTTATCACTGCTCCCCGCACCTAAAATTCATACCATTCAGAAACACGCTGAGATCGACGAAGTTTTTCCAAAAAGTGTGCAAAGTAGAGGCCAGCAGCAGACGTGCGGTCGCTCAGGCAAGGTGAGGGGAAATACTTATAAAGTCAATTGTAACATGGCCACATTGCACTCAAAGAAGACTGATTATTTAGGGTCATTTCAGGATGGAATTTTCCTTTTAGGTGTGTGTCCTGATGCATGTCTACATATTTATACCCTCAGGAATATAGAGCTGGAAGGCTACATGCTCCAACAAGCCAGCGTGTAAAAGACAAATGTTAAATCAATACGATCATTCAGCCAAGAAGAGGCACACTTCTGCAACCTTGGATATTGCTTGTTAAAAAATGATTGTTGACTCGTAACAGTTTTCTTTAACATGAATAACACTTCACTGAGACAAGAACAAGTTCGATATACATTCACTGGATGTCCTTTGAAGCCTCAGAACAGTTTGAAGCGCTAACAAGACGCACACTGGGTTGCTAGAGACACTCGTTCTTGTTTCCTGGTTGTGGATCGGGAAATGAGCCAAAGCTGTTTGAGAACCTGCACCAAAATTTGTAAAACAATTTCTCTGTCATCTCTTGTTTGCGCCACTGACACCACGCTCATTAGTGTGATTAATTGACATCTGAAGAGCTAATGAAACTGCAGCTGGAGCCAAGCACAGCACTGGGTTTCCACAGCTTTTTAATTTCTCACCACTCATTAAGCGAGAGTCGTACAAAGTCTGTTGCTTGAAGTATAATGGCTGCAAATCCAGAGGGAGAACGTGCCGAGGGTTTTCCTAATGAGCTTCTCACTGAGAAACCACCTCTACTTCTGTCCTCAAGTGACATTTTGGTTTCTCTACATTCCCCCCACCTCAACTTTAAAGTCTAAGAGAAACACCTGATCCCTGATGACTCTGTTTGGCTTTATTTCTTGCCATGCTCTGTGCCCTCTTTTGACTTTCCATACCAGGGAAAGTATTACCAACCTTATCTTCTCCCCCCTTGTTGCTCTTCCTAATGGGGAATTTCATTTGCTGGGGAAGTGATCCGTTTTGTCTGAGCATAAATTGCACATAATTGTGCCATTTGGATGCCGGACAGCGGGGTCGCTTGACGAACAGTCAAGCGGGGTGAAAGTGGATGCCTGGGAGTTCACGGTTGGTTGAGGCCTAATGCACAGCTACACGTGGATGTGTGTGTTTGTGTGTGTGTGTGCGTATGCATGCATGTGTGCTTTTACTTGTGTGTTTGTGTGAGGGAGAGAGAGAGAGAGAGAGTGCTCCTCCCAGTGTTTGTTCTTCTATTCGCAGTGGGTTTTAAAACAGACCGGTGCTGGCTGAGGAGTATACTTTTTAACTGTATGTAATTGTCCTCTGTAATAACAGCCACCATGTTTGCTCTGGCAGCATTGAGCGAGCAGGCTGTGTGAGAGAGGCGGGGGTCCAGCACTGCGAGGCCCGTGTTTTATTTTCTTACAGTATCTCACTTCGGCAGGGACTGCCAAGATCTACGAGGGCGACGGGAGTGCAAGCAGATATCTGTGAGGCGTTGCTTCACCCAAGCACTTTCCCACTCTAACATCCAGCTCTTTTGTCGATCAAATCGTCCAAAAAAAAACCAAGAAAAACCTCAGTCCTCCCCTTCTTTTGCTCGGCCGACGTCCCGGCACAGGCTCTGTCAGGTGCGGTCGCCGGAGGCGGGGTTTACGTGCTGCCCCCGGGCGAACGCACAGGAGCTGGCAGCTTTTGACTGACAGCTCTTTAAAGAGCAGGCCCTGGAGCTGGCCCAGGTGTGAGAGACAGGTTTAACTGAGCCAGATTAGGAGCGCCTCCTTTAAGTGGTGCTAGCCAGGCCCATTGGAACGATAAAGGTGTCTGAAAGAAGACAGGTTGATTTATCAGTTCACAGATATGTAGGTTTCGGCGTGCTATGTCGGGGCATTTGGCACGTCTCCACAGATGAGTCAGAGTAATCAGAGCCGTAATTCTTATGGATAAATTGGATGAATTTCTGTTTTTCTTTTCAGTTGAGAAACTGTACCGGTTCCCATCAAAAACAACCAAAGCCAACAGCAACTGGAGCTCTTTCGTAAAGATTAGATTAAGGTCTACATCAGGAATAAATGGGTCTGAGGTTGATAGATTTATCCTCTAATTTTTGTGGGTTTGTCCATCAGTCTTATCAGCAAAGACAGTATTGTCTTCATTAAATAAATGGAGCAGATCTTAGTCATAGGGGATGGAGACTCAGGCAGACGAAAGGTTTAATGAAATCCTGATGTCAGCCATTCACTTTTATAGAAGAGAACACTGGAGCACATTTTAGTGCTACTCGACAAAAGGTTCGGCACATGCCTTAATTTCAAGGTCACAGTTTGGCTCACCACTACCTCATTTTAATGTGTACATATGAGCACATGATGATGATGAGCACATGAAGCTTAATATATACACTACCAATCAAATTGTTGGACACACTCTCCCACTGCAAAGTGTACATAGACTAGTTAGTGTGTGTGTGTGTGTGTGTGTGTGTGTGTGTGTGTGTGTGTGTGTGTGTGTGTGTGTGTGTGTGTGTGTGTGTGTGTGTGTGTGTGCGTGTGTGTGTGTGTGTGTAGCCTGGATCAGCCTTCAACAGCACATCATTGTTTTATTTAATTCCAAACATGAATATTCCTTGTTCAGCTTTGATGTGAGCAGTTGTCAGGTGCACTTTACTTGTGCATAGACAATCTTGCTTTTCAGCTATTTATACACTTTTATACCAGTGATTTAGTTGATCTGGTTGTTTACGGCCCATCACATCCTCTGATCTCTCTTTTCTCTTTCATCCGGCTCTGGTGTAGCGATGTGTGCCCATTAAATTTGGCGAGCGAGTCAAAACCACAACATGAAGCACTCTCTCCACATCCATGATTTCTTTGGCCCTCGTGTGCCCTCCTCACGTGCAACCAAGGGCTACCATTGCTCAGGAAATGTCAAAATATCTTTGGGCAAGATACTGAATCCCAAACGTGCACCGATAGATTGACATCAATCACTCACAGGCATCAGACGGTTTTGGGTAGCCTCTGCGACCAGTGAATGTGACTCATCCTGTCAAGTCTTTGAGTGATCGTGAGACTAAACAGGAGACTAAAGACTAAAAAAGTGTTGTGGTCCTACGTGCTTTTACTCCCCCGACCGCCTCATGTCCCTGTTTTTAAACAGAAACAGCCAAAATGTCGTAACAAAGTCTGATTTCCCAATAATTCTGTCCTTTTCCAGATATGCCAGTAACACAGAGTTCCCACTCTCGGTCTCAGGACCGCATCCCCGCATCACTTCCTGTCGTCACCGGCAACAGGAAACCAGTCGCAGCTCAGAGGCACGCATCAGTCCAGGCAGCCATCTGCTTACCACCGCAGTGGAGTGTGTTTTGGCCTGCTCGGGAGCTCTGAGAAACATTCCCCAAGAGGCAAACCACATTCCCTCTGTCTCCTCCGCTCAGGTCGTCCTGGTGACAGCCACCGTGACCCCAGCGACTCTGCGTCGATTCATTGGCCAGGTTAGCCTTTGTGGAGACGTCTGGCACAGCGGCGTATTAGGTGAGACATCAGACGCTAGTTATTTCTTCTCTCACCTCTCTGTTTCGTAACATGCCAGCTCCGGCTGCGGCTCCACTGCTTCGCACTTTGAACAGTCTGAATCTCAGCACCGCCGCGGGGGAATCTGTGAGGCAACATCTTACAACGGGAGGGGTCGGAGGTCAAACTTCAATTAAGACTTCAATGAAGCGATTTGCCTCTCAGCCCTGGAGAGACAAATACCCGGCAAGTCTAAGGTGTATTCATCCAGAAAAAATAACTGATTAAACCAGAGCTGCGAGCATGTCTTCACCTGCTCGCCGCTGAAGCCAGGAATTTACACCTGCTTCTATTTGGAGTCCAAAATGAAGGGTTCCCTACAATTGAATCACAGAAAACTTGGATGAGCTGTGTGAATTAACACCATGTGATGGGCTCATTACAATTTAAATGGCGGGGGGAGTTTGGGTTTCTGTTGTGTATGTTAGTTTCCAGAGTAACTAGCCCACCGCTGACATGATGATCCACCCGTGGTGGTTTGTTTCTCAGTTTTGTGGATGGAGGTCTTGTCCTTACATGCATGCATCAAATTACTGTAAATATTTATGTCCGCCACTCCTGAATGGAGTCAGGCTGTATCGGAAGAGAAGAAAATGAGGCTGGGGGAGGATGAGGGGGAAGGGGTGGAGCCCCCATATTTGGACTGTTCCAGTCTTTGGATAATGCTCCATTAATCTCACCTCTCATGTGTGTTTCCCATCACAAAGCATTCTGCCTGAATTCTCGTGAGAGTATCAGATAGTTAATCTTTACGGGTTAGCGTGGCTCCGTATGGAAAGTTGTCTGGCAGACTGGATGTGTCCGCTCGGCCCGTCCCTGACAAGGCAGACTTCAAAAAAAAAATCTCCACCCCACGCTTGAGGTTTTGTTTTGTGTTTTGTTTGTTTGACTGATTGACAGATATCGCTCGTTGGACGCTCCGGCTTCTCGTGCCATGATGTTTCGTTTTGGAGCATTGCACTTTGCTGTGGTTTCTGGAACGCCACTAGAAAGGACTCGAACGTTGCTGGTTCATCAAGAATATCAAAGAAAGTAGCAACAAGAAGCTTTCAACAAAAACACTTTTTTTTTCTCTTCCACAAACCGTTTCTTCTTGTTTATCCTTCAACAATCGTCTCCTGAAAATGTTTGTTTACGGCTTCAGGTTTTTTTTAATAGCGCCTGAGCGGCACTGTGGGGGTGGCAGCTTTGGCAAGACGCAGCAAAGTGTGCGTGGGGTGCCAGCCGGCGTGTCAGATGGTCTGTGCTCAGCAGGGGGGTAAAGAGAACAGTTTCTTGTATAAACCGTCACCACTGCACAGACACAAATACACAAAAGCATGCCAGAGTCTATAAACACACAAGGTTTCAGCCGTCTCTCTCTCTCTCTCTCTCCCTCTCTCTCTCTCTCTCTCTCCCGTTGCAGACATACACAGTCTCAGTGTCTCTCCTGGCTGTTGGGGGTAGATGTCAAAAGTGCTCCATTTGCCAAAAGGAAATCAGGGTTGTATTTATGTATGTGAGCACAACTATTATTACAGGGGATGTTTTAAACACGAGAAAATGGGGCTAATGAATGAGACTCATACATTCCACAATTCCAGTGTTTTTTTTTTCCCCCGTTCACCCCTCCCCTGAAAAACAATGAGACATTGTCGCTGGAGAGAAGAAATCCCTATTCAACAGGCCTCTGCTGCTGCTGCTGCTGCAGCCACTGCCTTCTCCCTCTCTTTCGTCTTTCCTCCGCTCTCTCTCCATCTTTTTTTTTTCTGCGCTCACTTTTTCCTTATTTGTCGTGTTATTTATATGAGCTCACCCCGCTCACGCTGGGAAGCTTCAGAATGGAAGGTTCCCCCGAGGGAGGTCGTGGCAGCAGGTTGAGGAAGGTGTGTATGTGTGTGCGCACGTGTGTGCATGCACGTGTGTGTGTGTGTGTGTATGTGTGTGTGTGAAAGTGTGTGACCCAGCGGCCACCCCTTGCACAGAGGGCCCTTTGTGCACGTCCCCACTTTATAACACCTCCACTCTCCTCTCCTCTCCGCTCTCTTTCTACCTCGTTCCCTTTCTCTGCAGCCGCTGCCAATCCTGCCCACTGACACTTTCATACACACACACGCACGCACCGAGACACACACGTATAAACACACATCACATTGCTACCCAGGTTTTATTGTAGGCAGGGATCACTCATTCTTTCCAGGGAGGGAAGCGTGTCATGAACTCTGCGGCTCTAAGCCCAGGGCTCTGGCAGAGACTGACTGCGATGGAGCCGCAAATGCAAACCGGGTCCCCCCCCCCCAGTCTGGAACGTCCTGCTGCTGCGTCTCCTGGTTAGATGCGAATAGCACCCAGATGTTTGTACGTATGAGAATGCTTTGGTGTACACTCGCAAGTTTCGGTGTCGATTTCCCCACTTTCCCTGCTGATATATTCATCTGGATGCACAGCTAAATGCACCGCGAGGCCCACGCCAAGCATCACTTCCTGTATTTCCTGCTACTCCTGTAACTATTTTTCACTTCGACGCGATGCAAAGGTGATTCATCTGTATGAAGAATTTTTGCCAGAAGGCTTTGCACCATGGGAATCATGTTACTGTCCTGCATAGAAATGACTTCTGTGTCTTCTTCTATTCCTCAAGGAAGGGTCCGTGAGGCGGCTCTGGTGTCGTGGCTGTGCTCAGAGGATCACGTGATGCACGCTGGCCCAAACCAACTTTTTCCCATGCACAATAATGGAAAAAAAAAGCCATGAAAAGGAGTGGCTATAAAACAATGAAGACATAAACACCCAAAACTGAATTTTTGGAATAAAAGCCATTGAGTCCAATAGGATTAGGAAACTCCAGAGAAGCTGCAGCATTAAATTAGTTTCATGGCATTTTTGTGAGCAGGAAGTTTTTAGGGGGATGTCTCGAACGTGAGCAACTCTGCCTGGACTCTCTTTATTATTGTTCCATCCACAAATACTTAACAGTATAATCACTTGCATCTTGGTGCTTCACACTTCTGTTTCTCAGCAGATGTTGTTGGAACCAACGACTGTGGAGCCACTGTGGCACTTTCAGTTTTTTCCAGTGTAGTTTTTAACAAACAAGATGATCTGCATTCACAGACAAAATGAAAAACAGTACAAAATGAGCCTATGCGGCTTTAAAGTCTCTGAAAGTAATGTCAAAATTATTTTCTAAAATGAAATGCAGTTTAAGTCTTTCTGAATTGAGTAATCAAAGAACCACCATTCTCATAGTTTTATTTTTGACAACATATGGTACAATTTCATAATTGATAAATGCAAAAGAAAAAAAGTTTAGGGGAGAGACATATGGTCTGTTTCTCCTTTTCATCACTACAATAAGAGCAGTTCACACATTCCTTCAAAATGAATAGTTGCATATTTTCCCCACACGCGAGTGCTCATGACATTTGTGTTGTCCACCCCGAATCGCCGTAGTTTCAGTTTCACCGCAAGATCGTTATTTATGCGTTTTCCTGTATGCTACATTTGTGTGCTGTGCCTGTGGAGTTTAAATATTTAGTCAACAGTGAAAAGTGGCAAGCGTTCCCATTTCGTAGCGGCGTTGTGCAGGACGTAGAAGGAATGTTGACGAGAGAGGAAGGAGAGAAGCGAAAAGATTTATGAAGCTCCCCCTAAAAGTCAATATGAGTTTCAAGTTACATCTATGGCGCTGCAGAGATTTATGTTTAATAAGCTTCAGGTGTTGGCTGGCTCGGGCCCGGACCGGGGAGGGCGGAGTGGGTAACTGTTCACACATGCACACACACACACACACACACACACACACACACACACACACACACACACACACACACACACACACACACACACACACACATCCTGCCCTCAGCCCATTTTTGCTGTCAGTCTTTACCAACGCTTAAGTTTGCCTCGTGTCTGGAAAAACAGAGCTACCTTTGTAGGCCGCCCCTCAAACGGTTTCATGTGGACGTCCACGACGCCTGTACGACAACACACGGCCCGTCAGGGGTGAGCAGAGACAAATGGAAAAGCTAATGTAGGACTAATAAGCAAAGAAGGGAAGGAATGTGAAGGAGGAGGTGCGGTGGGGGGGATGACGGCAGGTATTAACAGCCCCCCTCCCCCCTCCCCACCCCTCTCTGCCCCAGTTGCCTTCCATCTTTCACTTTCTGCTGTGTGTGTGTTTTGTGTGAGTGACAGCCACTTTGCGCAGCCAGGACCATGAAACAAAGGTCAGTCTGTGTGCAGAAGGTGTTCCCCCCACTGCTCTGCATGCAGGACAGAGCAGAGAGCATCATGGGATGCATGGCGGTGGCGTCAACACGGTGCTTTTCTCCATTTCTCTACCTCCACCCACATCTGCCTGGTCTTGCCCAGGCCCCCCCAACACACACACACACACACACACACACACAATCATAATCGCTCACACTCACTCACTCCTCCACTTTTCCCCAAGCCCCTTGCAGATCCTGCCTGTCATTTATAAACCCGCAGTAAATCATCAGAGGAACCAGTCCTCCTGACACCTGAAAGCGTCCTGACAAGACACACCAAATATGTATCGGTGGCTCTTCGGGAGTGTTGCACGAATGTGAAACGGAAAGATGTGAAACTCAATATCGGAGAATGTGCTCGCCAGCGACTGTGCTGTCTTATTCCCCGGAATAAAACATCTGCAGTTAGATAGAGGTTTCAACTGTTTGCACTACTTTACTCATTCTCCTCCTTAATCTCGCACTCTTGTTTTTCATCCTTTTGTGTGAGTAAATGTCAGTTTAATTAAAGCTGCTGCGAGGGCTGAACTGGGCCACCCACAGCAAGGTCATTAAGTTTGCAAAGCTGAAAATGAGACAAATTAAAAGTAGTCTCTACGGTAAAGAACTAAATTGAAGAAAACAACTTAATCGCCTCTCTCCCTGGGTCTTTACCACTGTCTGAGGTAGCAGCACCTTCTCTGATGCTGCATTTCGAGGCCAGCCTATTGAGCGTTGAAGAAAGAGACGCATCAGTTACTCTGCCTCACAAAACATACACTGACTGGATTGCATCTTTTTGAGGCCACGCGTTTTCATAGAGTGGAACAATGGTATGCAGTGTCCCTACGCTGCCTGGTGTTGTTCAGCAGTGGGATTAAGGTGGGTTGGGGAGTGATAATTGCAGGTTTTGTACACAAGGTCACGGTACGGTGGGAGAAAGAAAAGCCTGTTGATTCGAGTGGTTCATCCTGTGCTGGTGTTATTGTATGTTGCCTAAAATGGCACAAGTGGCTCTTATTCAGCGGACACACGCTGCAGGGCCCTGCCTTTCTCCTCACAACAATGACCCACGATTCCCTGGGCAGTTCTCAGGTGGATCGACTTACCCATACCGCTTCAGTGGCTCACCTCAGGCCCGGCCCGGCAGCTTGAACCCGCTCCATTCGAGCGGAAAAAGGTTACAGTTACATTCGTAGACGTACGTTCATCAACACGGGGTAAACACACATTAGCATCACATCTGACTTTGCACTGCCTGTAAATCGCTGTTTACGATTGTGTGATGAAAAGAAAATGTTCACTCTCGAATCCAGCCGCACACATGCCAGCAATTGGAAGACGTTAACAGGACACAGTGAGTGTGTGCAATCGGTGCGTTCAACTGTGTCACTGTCACCCAAGCTGCTGCTGCAGAGTTGCCTTTCACTCTCCCAGCCAATCACATCAGGCCTTGCCTCCCGGCGAAGTGTCCACGTGCTGGCCGAGGCCAGCGCTCAGATTCCTGCACTGGATTGAAACGTGACGCTTTCCAGAGACAACAGGGCAACCTGACACTACACACGCCTCACACACACACTCATTATCAGGTTACACACCCGGTTTCAGTATCGCCAAACACCTATATGGGAATTCACACACACATGCATGCATGCACCCTCAGACAATATGCTTCTTGACAATAGGCTCGGTATGCGGCCTCCTCACCTGGTGGGACACGTTCAAAACAAGAAGTCCTGCTTCTGGTTTGGCAACTGGCAGCGTCAATGTGTCCGCTCAGGTTCCTCTCACCTTTACCGGTTGACCGTCAGGACCAGGCAGGACAGGTGGAGTTGTGGCATGAGCATGATACACATCTCAATACACTATCAACAGTCCAATGCATTTGAGATGTGCAGCACCCTCTGATGCGATACAATACAATTTACAAACAAAATCTGACCAAACAAAGTGCGATTCGATGTAATACAATGATGATTCACAGCTCAGAAGGCTCAGTCTGCCCCATAGCACATGCAATAGCATACATCTGTGTTGCATGTTAACGTAACATAGGTCCTATTTAGAATTAAAACATTTTTTGCAAGTTACCCGTATGAATAAATGCAGAAAAAATTAATCAAAAATCACATTTTTACTGATGCAAACTTTTATGATTTTTTCATATTATTTTGTTTTTTATTTAAAATAGAAGCATTAATTCACAACTCCTATGGAGTTGCATCTTGACATTGAAGTTAATAACAATAACAATAATAACATAACATACTTTTTTGCTAATAGATTTAGAGGATTATCTTGATGTGTGATACAACTTGCATATGGAGCAGAGTTGCAATGAAAGCTGGAAAATGTTTACATTTGGAATAATAAGAGGTCTTCTGATATCAGCAATGTTTCAAAAGCTAAGGGTATGACAGAAGTGCATTCAGTGGTGTCCAGGGGAACTTTTACACCGTCACTCAAGCTGCGACTGCGGCTGCTGCAGTCTCAGTCTAGTTTTACCTTCACTTAACTGCACGAGACACTGAGAATCAATCAAAACTATTGGCTTTCATAGCTTGAGGAGAAGCCCGACGTGAAAAACGAGCAATGTTCCTACATGTAAAATGGATCATCAGCGTTAAATATTTAATAACTGAACAGAATATTTCAAACTGTATAAAACTGGTCAAACATACCAATCAGGGGTCATTGCCTCTCAGTGCAGATACCCCTACGTGTGCACCAGTTTATAGAAGACGAGGGGATTTGTTTCAAAGTCCAAAACACAGTGTCCAACGCAGCTGATTTACTAGCAGCCTGAACTGATGTTAAACCTGGAGGACAGGCCAATGAATCATATTTCTGCTGATATCTTTGTGCTGAGCCAAATTCAACAAAAGCGAGAGTGTGAGTGTGCCTCCAGGTACAGTATGTTCACATTATACTGGAATAGTTGCAGGCACGATTTTATTTCAAAACAATTTTTTTTTTATTGGTAGCTTCATCATCCGAAAAGTCTAAAATTGAAGGTTAGTTTATTGTACCAAGGGCTTAATTATCATATAGTAAAATGAGTGTGACAGAGAGACAGACTGAACTGAAGGGAAGGAAAAAGAGAGATGGCCGAACATCAGCTAGATTTACAATTTCTAAACTTTTTGGAGACCTCCAGACACTCCAGTGTTGATGGATATGAACATGCAGGGATTTGGACTGATACTTGACTCTGTCTGGAGTCTGTTTCAGCTTTCCCATTCACCTCATCAGTCCGTCCCGCGGCACAGGGATCTCATTCACCTTTGAACTCTGGAGAACCCCCCCTCAGCGGCTCCCGAGAGCTGCACAGTCGCCGGTTGCCAACCAGGTGTGAAGTTTCGTTTTCTTCCATCTGCGAGCTCCGTGAAAGGTTCACGTCTGCTCAGCTCCGGCCGGGACAGTGATGGAGATAAGCACGAGAGCTCCGCAAGTCAGAAATAGAGGAGATTGGATAAGCTGGAGATACAGGCAAAAAGGGGATTAAATGTGTAGGAAAATAGATGGGATGAGAGGAAGTGAAGAAGCTTGGACAACGTGTAGGAAACAAGGGGGACAGTGCATTAGTCACAGGGTAACTTTAGCTCTCTTTGTGGCTGAGTGCAGGGAGATTTCTCATCACTGATTTGCTGGAGCAGACCACAGAAACATTATCCATGCCAGACGTGCCATTTGTCCATCTCCTTTCCTTTATGTCTCTGTTTTTATATGAGCTGTCTCCACCCAAAAGACCAGTGCAGGGCAGCGGACATTTTTCTGCCTAATTGTGAGGTCAGGCTGTGAATTGAAGACTGGCGATCATGTGTTTGATTAACGTCCTCACCTCAGCTCTTCATACTTTGCTCAGTATAATTCTAAATGGTGATCTTTTTTTATTGTACCAAAAAATGTTTACTATTGGATGTTGCATTTGGAAGTTTTTGGCTATTTTAACGCATTTTCATCTTAGAAGGCAAAACCACTCATAAACTTGCAGATGAAGTAAATCTGACCACTTCTTTGTTACATGCTTTACCAATAGTTACATATTCGCATATTTACAGGAGTGATGAACTGTCAGACCACCTATTTCGATTCACAAATGCTTGAGCGTGAACTGATCCATCCCATCAAATCCACCCTTTAAAATCATCAGCATGTACATGTATAGTATGTGAGAGTAGTCACCTCTCCAATATGTGCGTCGCCTTGGGGAAAAAAAAGCATCTGCTGAAGGACTACATGTAGATCAAAACCAGCTGTAAGCACCATCACCACCCCCATCAGGCAAGTCAGCAGTTGCTGCCATCACATTAAATTTAGAGTGGTATGTGTTGACTAACCGACAGTCACCTCACCTTTTCCATTGAACCCTGAGACAGAGAAACTCTGTGCCCCATGTTCCAACTATGTTGGCTCAGAACCAAACAGAGATGGCAAAAAACTCAGTGAGTGTCACCACTGACAAGAAGCTACATCACCAATGCTCAACTACCTGGGATTTGTAGATACCAATGGTACTATTAACTGGAGTTTAGATTTAAAGATTTTCTGTTTTTTCGGTAAATTCAGATTAAGAACACTGTGCAGACTGTGAGGACCAGCAAACTCATGAAATGGTCCAACATATCCAACCAACACGTTCTGCTGACTCAGACCCTCACCAGTGGCTTTCCTATACTGTCCTATTTATGTACTGATATAGGGTTACTGTTATGTCTGTAGACTGGGCCTGCTGGGTTTTCTCCTCTCTGCTGTTACAGCAGTGAGGGCTGCAGGTGGGTGGGTGTAATGTAGTCGTGAGTGAGGATTGTGTGCCTCGCAGGTGTTTGCGTGACCTCATTAATCGCAGGACACTGAAAAACAACATGTCTATTTTTCACACACTGTCCGTCTCGCTCCTTCTGCCTGAAACCCCCGGTCACCCTCGCTCACAATCGCAGGGTGATAGATTGGTGTGAAATGTGCTTCTTTGAATGGAAACTTACTGTGTGGATCACTGTGAGCATGTGTGTTTATAGGATATCTCAAGGGTGTGTGTGTGTGTGTGTGTGTGTGTGTGTGTGTGTGTGTGTGTGTGTATGTGTGTGTGTGTTTCTCCTTGTGTCTTGTAAAGTGTTTTCCCCTGAAACTCCATAGTTCAGTGGAACTGTCATCACCCGGTCATAAACCAACTGTGTGTTGCCCCCAGGTGAGCCAAACACACCTACGGAGGCAGTTTGGTTCCAGCCATGCAGTTCAACACAGTGTGATGCACACACACACACACACACTGGTGTCACACCCCATTTTCTTAAGATTGCCTCCTTTTCAATTTGGACAACACACAGAATGAAACCGCTTT
This sequence comes from Karalla daura, assembly GCA_029224185.1. Taxonomy (NCBI): domain Eukaryota; kingdom Metazoa; phylum Chordata; class Actinopteri; order Chaetodontiformes; family Leiognathidae; genus Karalla; species Karalla daura. The sequence goes on from CM055200.1 coordinate 10,426,323, forward strand.
TAAGCTCTGCCAGCTTATTATACACTGTAAACCTGGGAATGTGCCACAGGCCGGGGTTGCAGCAGAGGTTATTTGATTCTCCCGATAATGAAAAATTTCCTGCTAATAATTATCAACCTCCTTTTCTTATCACTCATTCGTCTCCCCTTTTTAACAATAGGAAGTGTGTGATGAGAGACGAGAGAAAAATATTTATTTGAAGCAGCACGGCGATTGTTCTGACACGCTGCATTATTTGATGTTGCGCCGCAGGACATTCCATCCGTTGGCTTGTGTGAAACAGCATTCTCACTTTTATCTACAGACAATTAAAGTGACAACGAACACAAAGCTCAGCTATATTAGAGGCCTGACAAAGTGGATTATTGCATGGAATGAAACAAACTAGATAGATAGCTAGATGGACAGATTGATAGATATCACCTTTTCTCATTTCAGTGACTACCTATAGAATGGTTGAGGTAAAAAAAAAAGGGCTTTTGCACGGTTTTCCTATTTGTCTTCAGGGACCCTGAAGATGAATAGGACAGTAAACTCCTTGGGCAGTAAACACATCAGCGACACATCAGTGCAGTGACAATCTGTCCACCGAGTCTCTCTCGCTCCCTTCGAGCACTTTTAATCAGTGAGAGAAGAAAGTTCAGCTGCTCTGCAGAGTGTTTGCCGGTGAGGCGGCATGTGTAGTCTTGCAGGATGACTTCATGCCATTACTGGGTGTTCTCATTATGCCTGGGTGCTGCCGAGCCTGGCGGGCTTTTCACACTGCCTCTGCTCTAGGACTTTTTTTGGCAGGTCCCAAACGGCGGAGAGAGAGACAGAGAGACACTGCCATGCTCTCAGGACGATGCAGTCGCTGCGGGGCAGAATTAAAGACAACAAATAAACCACTTGGAGGAGCTTCACTCGAGATGTTCTTTTTTTAGCTGCGTCCCAGCCTGGCAGGGTTATTATCCCAGCCCGCAGTGGATATGTGCAGCAACTATTCGGTGTTAATCTTTTCTGTTTCAACAAGTTAGAACACCTCAATCTGCTGTCAGTGTGTGTGTGTGTGTATTTTGGGTGTTAAAAAGGGTTGTTCTGAGGAGTTGAGTAACAGGGGTTTGTCTCCAGATGCAGTGAGCAGTGAGAGTTGGTGTGAGGTAGTCAACCTCACACCAGCTCTTTGTCTAATCCTCTTCTCCTCCCTGAGGGATGAAGAAGCCATTTCAGGGTAACAAATAAATCCTGTAGGTCCCAAACACTTTCATTTATGAGCTAAGGGTGGTAATAATGTTCTGACGCATCACAGTAGGGCCCAAGGTTCCCCATTTTTAGTTTTTCAGGTATTTAAGTATTAAATGTGCAGGATCTTGCTACAGTTTATGTGTTTTGACTGCTGCTCATATTGGCAAGTCAGTGAAGGATCATGTGCCTGCTTGTTGAGGAACAATATAAAAACTGTGAGGCAATGTGAGAGGAATGGGCAATAAAATTACATTAAGTCTTCCTTGCTTTAATAAATGCTCCTTTCATTAAATTACCTTCCCACAGCAGGACAAGAGTGCTCACCTCTGTTTCTTAGTGGTTCTCTGTTCCACCAACATGTACTTGGAGCTATGCAGTAATTACATCAAGAAAAAAAAATACAGGCATGTATAAAAACATATAAAAAAAGAAACACATCGAATTAACGGACTGAAAAGGGTTGAACACTGGATTGGTTAGTTGGCTTTTTTTCTGCTTTAAAGTCAAGTAATAAATTATGTCTGCACGCGTGCTTTTATTTTGAAAATAACCAGAGGCTTTCAATGTTGTACTGGTCTGTGACATCCTTGCATGCTCAACCTGAATTCAGCTAAAATGGCGCTCCGCCATCTGGCAAAAGAAACACAGCCTTGAGTCAGTAAAGGTTGTCACATTGACTAAAGTCATCACATCCCATCTCCAGTGAAGGACTATTGCTGGACAGCGGTCAGTCAGTATTCATCCAGTGTATTCAGGGATAACAATTCGGGGGAACATGGTGAAACAGAAGCCACACACACACACACACACGAGAGAGACAACCAATTATGGCTTTTTACACACATTGAATCACCCAGTGTTCTTGACATCGCTGATGGCAGCTCTCAGCCATTAGTTCCATTTTTTTTATTTGTGTTTACCGTCACTTAGATTTGCTGTAGATGGCTGTTACAGCCTGCGGTGCAGAGTCAAGTGCTGTATTTAGCCTGTCTGAAGTACTTGACACCCATTTCATGCTGCTTTTCCCTCTACTCCACCCTACCCCAGTACAGTGCACAGTGTTTATTCTGCTACATTGAATTGAAAAGCTGCTAATTAATCTGTGGCTGCTAATCAACAGTGCAAAACATAATCAACTGGTTGAAATAGTTTTACATAATCGGGGACAGTGTGACTTGAATAGTAACTGTAGTTACTATTGCACTGTAGTGAGTTCATAGTAACTGTACTTACTATTCATGATTCTGGTTTGGCCTGTGACCAGTTAGTCACCGCCTTATGTTATGTGACCAGTTTCTGTCACGTCAAACATGTGAATCTGAGTGAAATTTGACTGTTTCGGGCGTGAGGGCGACCTGGTCTTCCATCCTCCCTGAGCCAGCTGCCCAACAGTCAATAAAGCAGCCCAGCCTTTCCTGACTGCACCCCCGGGTGAGAGTGATCCACAGAGCAGGCTAGTAAAAATGTTTGTCTGTCCCTCTCACTCTCTCCTCTTCTCCCTCTCCATCCCTCTCCACCTCCTCTTGTCTGTTATTACCATCAGCCAGGTACCTTTGACTCATCCTGCGGGACACGCCTTTCACCGGGAGCACTTGGCATCGAGGAGAGTGTTAAAATGCCGTATCCGTACGACTGGTGTCGGAGGTGGTTGCGCATTCAAGACTGTTTCAGCACTGCTGCCTTTGCATAGTCACAGGCTCTGACTGTGACTTGGCCACCTTTTCTATGCTCCGTCTTCCTCTTGTTTGCCTTGTTGGCTTCATATGTGGCCGCTGTCACCGGTTTCCTGATCTCACACAACAGCATCCCGAAAGAAAATGCAATTCATTCATTTGTCAGGGGACTTGACAGGGCAATTTACAGATATGCAGTCAATTTTACCTGGCACAGTGCTGGGAAACAGCTTTTCTTATCTCAAGCAACCCCATAGATGGCGGCTCTAAATCAACAGATTCCAAAATAAAACAACACGCAACACAATGATACGATCCAGCGGGGAAATCTTTCAGGCCTGTGCGCATTCCGTCCCACAGCCCTGTTGACAGGTTCTAGACCACTTGCAGAAGTATGAGTGATGATCCGCACTCATAAACTGCACTGTTATCAATTAGAGCAGCTGGTTTGGAGCATCTTGACAACACAGGCGGGTGTAAATCTCAGAAGTCCAGTATGTGGGGGGTGTATGTGTATGTCTGTGTGTGTGTGTGTGTGTGTGTTTTGCGGGATCAGTAAAAGTTTCTTTTACCAGCATCAGCCTTCATGTGGATGAACACTCCTCTCCACCAAAGCTCCTGGGGAAAAAAACACGGCTGTTTGTAAAATGAGAGACTTCCACTGTGGGTTAACTGGAAACATCGGGACTCTGGTCAGGCCTTCAGGAGTCTTCAGGAGGCACGGAGACGCTGCCTTCTGGGAGACAAAACAAAAACATGTCCCAAGAGTGAAAGGTCTCTCATCGAAGCTGCACAGGAGGAACACATGCAGGGTTTATGGGAATGTCTGAGGGAGGCGAAGTTGTGAAATGAATGAAGATTTCCTCAAATCAGGCCCTTGTTGGTTTAACTTAACTCACTCCAGCCATCACCCCCTTATCAGGGCCCAAGATCATATTTCCGTGTTCACAGGCAGCTTGACCTCTCAGTCTTCATATACCTAAGAACTCCCTGCTCCTCTCGCTCCTCCCACATGGCCGACAGCCTAGTTTTTGTGATTTTAGTCTCACATGAGGGCACAAAAGTCCCTCTGAAAGCACGAGCTAGAACACTGCAACGTGTTATTGTGCTTTTGTGTGTCACTGAGCGCAGAGATGTTTGCCTTGGGCCTGAAAAGACATAATACAAAGGAATGCAAAGTGAGGCCACACCATGACACACACTACCATCCTCTGGCCAGCCCAGGGCGGTGTGCACACAAAGACCCTGCCAACACCTTGCAGTGAAACTAGTGACAGAGCTCTCAGCCGATCCAAAAACAACAGCAACTGGGCAGTTTTTGTTTTTTTCTTTAGGCCATGAAATCACCCTTATTACGCTGGAGACAAGAGCTAATTTCATACAGCGGATGGGTGGCAGAGGCTTCGGGGCAGGTGGTAGCATTTTAGAGGAGGACACTTTAAATACAGGGTCTGTGTGATGTGCGTGTGATCTCACAGTGTGAGGTAATGGGCACAAAGACAGGCACAAATGAAAACAATAAAAGTAGAGTAAGTGTATAACTCTTTCACTTAACCACAGGCACTCAAACAAAGGTGTGTGGGACAAAAGCAAAGAGCGCTGACAGATTTCTCAGTGCAAATAAATGTAAAAGGGACAAAGAGCTTTCTGTCATTTCTCAGAAATGGGTAAACTGCAATAACATGTGGCAGCTCTGAAATAGGAAACAAAAGGGCCAGGGTGCAAAGTGTGGATGTACCCAAAAACTGAATAATATTTTTCGGAAAAAAAAATAAGGCAATAAACTAGCCTGTCATCAATCAGACAAAGAATCATGTGATAAATCACATTCAAAGCGGCATCTCACAAGCAGTGGCAAATGATCTTTATGATTTTACTGTTCAGGATTGAAATTCCTGCACTTGATTTTGAAAATTTCACCTATGAATACTGCAGAATTACCACACTGTCAGTAGTTATATGAGAGATTATCACTCAGTTTCTTCTGTTCTGCAGTGAGATGGGTCCTCTGTCATTCACCAAATATTGACATTTAAAGGGCTTTTACACTTTATTGCTGGCCACATAAAGTGCTCCTCGGGTTCTGAGCTTATTTCTTTTCGTTCTTTTTCTTTCATCGTACTCCATGAACCAGCGATACTGAATTCATGCAGAATCACTCTCCTAACTCAGCTCGGTCCGATTTGTGACTTTGATCCATGCCGTTTTCATGTGACTGCGTCACAGAGTTTTATTGCTGTGCAGCATCCAGCCGAGCAGATGTTTGGTACAACTCTCCTTGTCTTCTCTCTCGGCCGCTCCATGTCCAGCTCTGAGCAGGTGCTGCTCCTCACGCCTCTGAGATCATGTTTGAGACATTACAGCCGCGATGAGAGAGAGAACGCTCTCTGTTTTCGCCCCGTCCTCCTCCTCCTCCTCCTCCTCCACCTCCCCTCCTCTCATCTTTCATCTCTCGATGTCTCCAGCTGGATTTCTGTCTGTAACCCATCTTCCATCCAATAGCTCATCATCCTCTCCTGCCAAACAGCATCCATCCTTTTGCTGCGTAATGCAAACTTAGCACCACTGCTGTGACGTCCTTGCTCCCCGCACAGCGACTTGACAGCACATCAGTTGTTTCCATGTTAATCCCAGAGCTGTTATTGCCTCCGCTGCCCTCCCCACCTCCCAGCCAGCCAGTCCGCTCACCTCTCTGCCCGCTCTGAAAAGCTCCGATTGTCCTCCTTAATTTCAGCCGACTCCGGGGCGCATTGTTTACCCTCATCTGCTCAGAGGAGATCTATGCAGCCACCCCAGTCGCAGACCCCAGGTGCTTATCTGATGAAATGGACCATTGACCACCTTTTTACCCTTTCAATGAATCGGCTCTCTGTTGGTTGAGTGGACAATCATCCACTCGGTAACCTAAAACGTAGCTAATAAGATATTGTTGCTCCGGGTTCACTGCGCCTCGGCTTGTTGCCGTGCTCCTGTTTCACACGGCAACCATATATAAAGCGGAGCGTATCAGGTTCAGCGCTGATTAAAACGGGACATTACCTTTAAATTTAACAGTGATGGCGCATGTCCTGACTTCAGAGGCGCAGCAGCATCTTCTGCTTGACAGCACTTTTGGTCGTTACCCAGACGATGAGGAAAAACGCTGACATCGACTGAGAATAAACCAAGGAGGTAAAACAATGATAACTCCTTCTGGTTAAAGTCTAAACATAAACCATTTCATAAACTGTTCTGTTCAAGAACCATCCTGATCCAATCTGCCTCGTCCTGGGAAGCCGTCATAAACCTGACGAATGACTCCTCATCTGGGCTGTAAATATTTATGCATCGCGCAAATCCAAATTCCATTTGGGGAGTAAACATAAATATATTTCTTCTTTAAGCAGGCATTTATTGAATCAAACAGTGTAACGCTGACAAAGAGTTCAACAGAGTGCCACCATATGGCCACCGGTGGCTGTCAGAGCCGGATCGCCGCTTGCGTGCGCGGTCTGTTCCCGACACCGGTTTGGCTCTCGTCCGCCCTTCATCTCCAAACACGCTGCATGTGGCGCTCCCACCAGCACAGCCCGGATAAATCCCCGACAGAGGGAACGGTTTGTAATTCGTCATGACTGCGTCTGAAATGAACTGATGTGTTTGGGGTTGTGGAAAACATCCACTGGAGCGGGGGAATATGATGAAGGAACTGGTTTGTTGTGGGTGTCAGTGACAACAAATGGCCCGCACACGCTTTTGTGACGTCCGCATCCCTTTTTTTTCCCGCCACACTTGTGTTTGACAGTGAAATTATTTCTCTCCTCTAATGATGCGCTACATGTTCATATAAATATATGTCAGCTTTGCAACTCCATTACCAGTTTATGTAAGACAGCTGTGGCTTAATGGATACGTCTTTTTACGAAAGTTTGACGTCGTCCATTTTGCTTCTGAGAACATCATCTCGAGAGGGTGGTGTGGATTTTTTTCCTTCAGTAATAAAATTACAATAGGCCAGCTTTCTATAGATTATTTCTATGAATATACGTACATACCATATCTTTGTGTATTTACAAGGTTTTTCAACAGTAAATTTTGTCAGTGAGTTTACAAGCAACTTGCTAATTGCTTTTTTTTTGGTCCACTTGCCAAACTGAACAGAGCTAAGTATGCTAAAAGGCAGCATCCTTTTCAAACATTGTAGTGTCTGAGAAACATTAAAAGAGAAAATGTTCTTTCAATTGTTATGCTTTGAGTGTTGCTGTTTTTGTCTATGAGCAGTTCAGTCGTCAGGTCAGGTCAGTCGTAGTGTTGATCCTGGACAAACAAATGAGTAGTCGATCCGGGGACGGCATCCTGCGCTGAGTCCTGATCATTGGCAGCTATGTGAGGTTCAGGTCTTTCAACTCTCAGGATTTCAGCTCTTCCTCTTAAACCTCAGCTGCCCTGTCCTCCTCATGTGGTGCAATGCAGAGGGTGACTGCCAAAATTACAGAGCAGCAACAAATATTTAGCTGAGCTGCGCATCTTGGCAAGTTTGATCACTAACTAACAATGATCTCGAACTGATGTTCAGCGGCTGTTCGAGCCCCCAGTGTGTGTGTGTGTGTGAGTGTGAGTGTACCTCAGTGAGCTCTGCAGACGAGGCAGGGGGATGGGCCTTCACCACATGCTCCCATTTGTGCGTTAGGGAGCTCATTAGCCACCACTCGGTCCATTACTGGTTCCGGACGTCGTGGCACCAAACTGTCTGCACTCATGACTGCTGAGAGTGGGGGGTGGGGGGGCGAGAGGGGGTGAAGGCCTGTGCTCCCCCGAGCCTGGGCAGATAGCATCACGCCAAGAGCAGGAGCAGTTAGACCCTGAAACCTAACCACATTGCCCCCCTCACGCCCCCCAAACCACCCCCTACTTAATTAGCCCATAATTTTACTGTATGCCACAGTGTGCAGATATCGCCTGCAAAGAGAGGGGGGGGTTTAACAGTGGTTCCAAAAGTCCCATTAAAGGATTTCTGCAGCTTTCCTGGGCTCACTTTGTCATTCACTAACCCACAAATGTTGCGTTTCAGTGCAGGTCAGCGTTCCTCTGCACGATCAGCGGTTAAAGATCAATAACTGCACCCCAAGAAGTGCAGCTCTTAAATTGAAAATGTGGTTTCGCCATCAGGTTGGGGGAGCGACCTTTATTGGCTCGAGTGAGCCCGGCCGCTTCAAAAGAGTGCGCAGAACGGGGTAACTGGAATACCATTGTGTCCTTCGTGCTGTTTGCTCTGGAGCTCCTCCAGTTGGCTTCCTCCTCAAAGCAGCCGTGTGTCCACCACGCAGGCTCTACCTTGTCAGAGTCCGGGCATTCGCCAGGTGACGAATGTACGCGCGCGCTGACTAAACTTTTTCGCGCCTTCACTCGTCGGACGACGTCTAAAAGCAACGAGCGAGGGCTCGTGGCACACGCCCACGAACTGTGCCACTTCATCGTATCTCGTCCGTGTTGCTCAGCAGTTTCGTCCTCCGCCCTGTTCCTCCGTCCGGCGAAGTGCAGATGAGAAGTAGAATCACCTCACGCCTCACAGAGGAATGTGTCTCTGACCAATGGAAAAAAAAAAAAAAACGTTTTGCACAATAGTGATCGCAGACTTAGCTTAAAAACCCGCACTCAAGTAATCCGTCCCAATTTTGGTCAAAATGGTGTTTTTTTTTGGGTTTTTTTAATGCAGGCAGATAATTAACAAGGCTTTAAATTGTCCCATAGTAAATGTGCAAGGCTGTTGTTGGACTAACCTCTACAGTTAATGGCTTTTATACTCTGTGCATTCTTTCATGGAAAGAATGTAACAGGGTGCGAATACAGGGCCAAGAATTACACAGGCTCCCAATACCTCCTCTCTCTCTCTCTCTCTTTCTCTCTCTCTCTCTCTCTCTCTCTCTCTGTCTATCCTCTCTCTGTCCTCTCTCTCTATCCTGTGCACTTTCCTTCCCCCCGCCCTCATCACACATCGAGAGAGTCAATCAGACTTTGTCCTCAACTTTGTGGTTCACTATTTGGATTTGCGACTTACAAAGATGTGTGTGTGTGTGTGCGTGCTTGTGCGTGTGTGTGTGTGCTACGCGTGTGCACACAGTGCGTGTGTATGTTACTATTTGTGCTGTTTAAACACAACATGCTGGTCTCTTTTATTGCTCACACATATTTCACAACTTTTCCTGCCCGGGAGCTAGAGGAAGACCAAACATCCTCCGTCGTAAATTTTCTCCCAGAGCACAACCTGGAGAGTATGCCGCACAGGAAACCATACTCGCACACACACATGCCCAAACATACACACACACATGCACTCACAGACAGGGTGGAATTGAAGGGGAGGAGATCATACATCACAGGAGCCAATGAAGATTTGCATTTCAGCGCAGAATGTTTGCTATTTTAACACCTCCTCAAATAAGAGGACATCAGTTACAAACTGCTTGTTTTTGAAAGTTATTTAAAACAGACACTGGGTTGATTTCCCGAGCTCAAGTCTTTCTCTCGAGCAGACAGAGCCACAAGTGAATAAACATCATATCCATCACTGCGGGTGATGTGGTGTTTGTAGCTGCCCCTCTTCACTTCACTAATGGGAAATCAAATCTAGGGAATGTCTCTAGCTCATTGCTCATCCTCAGGACGCCCTGCCAATTAAATGAATTCAATTAATCAATTGTGATTCATCCCCAACACAAACTCATATTTACCTCATCTGTGATTGATGAGGATCATTATGCTGATTAAATTTGCTCTAAATGTGTTTGTGTGACAGCGGTCTTTGTCTTCACAAAAGGCTCTCTGTCTCGCTCTGCCTCTCTCTGCGACTCTCCGCTGTAAATGAGTTTATGTGTGCGCGGATGAAGACAAAAAGGGGAGCCGTCGGCTTCTGTTGTTGGGACGGAACTGTGTGATGTCACAAGGTGACTGGATTGGCCAGATCGCGACATGATCCCGTGATCATACGAGATCGCATGAGGTGAGGTGGGTGGGACTGCTCGTTCACAAAGAATAGTGGCATGTTGGAGCTGCCATACTTCCTAAGAGCTGTGAACACTTGAAGCTTCTCTTTTCATTTTGTTCTTTGTCCTGGCAGGTTTCAGTAAGAGCTTCATTGTACTTACCATTTGATATTGTTGTGTTCTATCGTTGATCTGAAGGTGATTAATAGATCATTCACCCACTCACCCACAAAGTATTTTTCAAGGGTCTGCCATATTCCAGACAGTGCTTTGGCTCTTTGTAACACCCCATCTGGCAGATCAGGATGCTGTGTGCAGAGTCAGTATTTTATGTGTGTGTGTGTGTGTGTGTGTGTGTGTGTGTGTGTGTCTGCCACAAAGTAAATAGACTCCTCTGCTGCATTTTGTGCGGTCGTGCATGTTTTGCGGTTTTGGTTTTGGACCCGAGGCATTGACCACTGGCTGGATGCTGGGCTGAGAATTTGTGGTCAGTGTTCTTGTTTTACACACACACACACACATTCACACAGTTTTGGAAGCTTTTTTACTCCAGGGATCTCATGAGGAGCCATGACAGCGTGTGTTTTTGTTTCCTTTTGTTTGTTTGGTCTCCGAGTGTGTGTGTGTGTGTGTGTGTGTGTGTGTGTGTGTGTGTGTGTGTGTGTGTGTGTGTTGACATCCATGATTAAAACACAACGGGCAGGGGAAAGAGTTTGATTCCAGTCCAATGTTGAGTAACGTACTATTTGCTTGTGTGACAACGTCCACGTCAAGAAAGGCGGTTTAATCAGAGGAGTCGCTGCTTGCTCTTCATTATGTGCATTTGAGCTTGTTTATTGTCTCGGTGAAAAGACATAAAACTGCTCAGACTGACGCCTGAGACGAGAGACGAGGGGAGGAGTCGTGGGGGTTGAGGAGGTTGCTGAAAGAAAATCTGAGGTGCATCTAAAGCGGTCAAAACACACGCATACGCACGACTACGCGTAAACTATACTTACAACACATATTCCCTTATTCCCTGCTGTTGCGTTACAACCTCGTATTTACAAAACTTTTCAGCAACTGCAAAAAAAAAGCAGCCTGCAATTTTGAGATTACCCAGTAGCTTTGTGAAAGGCTGTGTAATGTTCTCCTAAAGAGAAGCATGGTAACTGTCAAGGCTAAACATTAAATTGCTGAAAATTAGATGCAAACGGTTTTCATCGTGCAGCCATAATGCACATATGTACACACTTAGAGACGAGCGTGCACACACACACACACACACACACACACACACACACACATATATATATATGGCTGTCAGTGAATTCCCTGTCTTGGCCAGGGTTTTATCCTGGTTAAATAAAGGTTAAATACCCTGAAAAAACAGATACGCATACATATACACACGTGCACCTGATATGAAATTGGATTTTCAGATTGTTTTTATTGTTGCATTCCTTTATGGGTCTTCTCCCCACGGCCGTATATAAACTAAAGAAGTGCCGTTGCCAGAAAGTATAAATCCCCCGGCTGAGCACTAATTGCATGATTTAAAGCATAGCTGTTGAACACCTCAGAGAGGCCCCAGGTTGTGGTTGTGTGGACATTATACAGGCAGACCTGCACTGGGACCGGAAGGCAGAGAGTGAGGAAGGGCTGGGGAGGGGATGAAGGTTGGGGTATAAAGAAGTTACAGTTAGTGATATGAGACCCGTGCTAATGGGTTACACCTACAGTGCCTGATTACATTAACACATGACCGAACCTGCTTTCCTTTTTCTCCTTTCTGTCATGCGGATTTCCCATTTAGTCCTTCAAGCTGATTTCTTTTAACAGATATATTGCATTGTACAACAATATAACGCACTCCAGTAGCACGTGATGTCCCAGTGTCGTGCGACCTGCACAGCAAGTGGAAATCAATTCAGAGCCGCAGGTGAATTCACTCTTTGAAGGTGGAAAACCAATAATACGCTGTGTCGCTGGGCCAGGCCTCAATATACCAGTGACAGAAACCTCAGGGTAGTCATTAGTTCCTGCTAGGTCGCTGGTCAGTTTTATTGGGATGTTAATGACATGGGAGGTGAAAGTCATTAGGAATTAAAAATGTCAGCAGGGTCACACTGAGCGTGATTTACATTCAAAGCAACATGATGAAGCAGAGTCAGTTTCATTTGAAATAAACCATATGGTTTACATTTTGGATATGCTTTTTTAAAAATATTTTGCCCTAAATACTCTAAAAGTTCTACTTTGCAGATTTGGGTGTGTGGTGTTTGTAGCCGTTCTGTGAGCCTATACCTCAAGTGAGAAAAAAAAAATCAGGACTAACAGAGGAGGTCAGATCCAAGAGTTTCCCCACTTTGCTGGCTAAAGCTTTCTGGAGATGCTCTCGTGTCACTCGCACTAAGTGCTGGTCCTGGAGGAGTTCTAAAGCTCCCACAATCCACCTCACCACACTCGCAGCCATGAGGCCTGGAAAGACCATAAAGCCTTTTTTACAAGGTGACATGACATAAAATCGCAGAGAGAACAGAGAGAAAAGAGGGTAATATCCAGGAAAAGATAAAAAACCTTTCTTATTTGCTCTCTCTCTCTTTCTTCCTCCATTCTTTGTGCTTTGACTCTCCCTCAGTCTGTGCGTGTTTGTGCGTATGTGAATGAATAAGCATGTTCCCATATGGGTCCTGCCCATGTGCTCGGAGCTGTATGGCTGGCTAGAATGGGTGGGCTGGTGAGCCGTTCCTTGTCTGCCATCACCCATGTCCACTTACACACACTCTGGGCCTCAGTGGGAATGAAGAGGGGATTATGGCTCCGACTGATCCTGGAGGGGCTCGCACTTAACACTACTGTAAACAACAGGGCCATTTGAGTGGTTCACACCAAGCTGAACTTCAGAGGTGAAAGCTGGGGTACGCGATCTGACTGCATTTAGAGGCTTCTGATGGATATGAAGAGGAATAGAGGAGTCGTGGCACTGAGGTGGGGGGAGAATCCTTTCTTCAAAAGTCTCTGCGGTCAAGTTCATTTAGATTCCTTTCATGCTTTGAGGGAGGATTTCACTTTATTACAAGCTGAGGCCCTTTTTTGTTTTCAGAAAAGTTCTTGCAAAGTCATTGCTGAGGTCTGGAAAAAAATGACCTTGCCTTGACAGTATCCACTGTGACTTTGTGACCTGCAACGTATAAAAACAGCAGCATTATATATCATTTTCAGCTGCCATTAGACATGCAAACAGCATTGTTTTAAAAACAGCCACAGCAAATGCCAGAAACGCTGCAGTATGCACTCCAGGCCACTGGCTGGCACTGTGATTTTTGATGAACTAAAATTGCATACACGTAGAAACACTGTTTGCACCTGGCAACTGAGTGCAATCCTTAGAGCAATCTCAAAATGTTGCATTTTCCCCATCTACACAGAGACTGAAACAGGGCCCATTTCGACATGGTTCCATTTTCAGGCACAGCGAACATTGCTCTCACGTAGACAGTCGAAATAGCAAAATAAAAGTGTCAGGGTCTGACCTGAATGAGCGGTCCACAGCCACCTACATTTAGCGATGTTGCCTTCTCAGCATTAGCTTGTTGTCCTGTGGTAATTAGTTCGTCTTTGTAGGCGTGATGGGCTGAAAACTGGAATATAATTGCCCTTTAATAGGAGTTTGCATGAGTCTCCCGTGATGAGAAAATAAAAGTTTTAGACCTCTTGATGTTTCCAGCTGTGATCGTTTGGAGGCCTGTGACTCAGCTCCGACGCATCATAGTGACTGATGATTTATTGATAAATCATCAAGCCACATTATCCAGGCCGACAGTGCAACTTGCCTCTTGCTTGTGCGGCTTCAGACTCTATGAAGTGGTCTCTGCAGGGTCTGTGCTTTTGCCCCTTTGTTTGTTTCCCTTTCGATTAGGGAGGCCTCAAGCTTTCACCATAACTACGAGGGGGGATAAAATGGGGGCCCGTTCTAGGAGGGGGAGAGCTAGAGATGGGGCTTAGTGATCTTTTTGCGTGACAGAGGTTCATATAAAAAGATTTTGGTCCATAATTTGCTTGGCTTGGGCCAGCTCCAGTAGGGCTAAGGAATTTTATTCTGTTGCAGGAGTTGGGGGGTGGGGAGGTGAGGGGTGGGAAAGTACAGAAACCTGCCCCACTGAAGCACCCGACGCAATATGGTTCACATTTTTCTCCCTCATACTAAATGTAGCATGAATTATCTCGCTTTCCAGTTGAAAGGGAAAACTTTTGATTTCATCTCATGTATGGCACCGTGGCTGAAACGCAGCATTACGACCTACAGTTTGTGTGCAGCCGGGACTTAATGTGGGCCTTTGTGAGTGTGAGTGCTCCGCTGTATAGATCTGGATCCAGAAAGTAAACAAACCTCATGGAAGCAGGACTGAGGCAGGAGTCTGTCTGTCTCTGCCTCTCTACTTAATTGTGCTCGCAGCGCCTCGTCGCACGCTGATCATTCCCACTTGCACGTGCTGATGACAGCCGGGCCACGGACTTCCATAAACACAATAAATCACTTTTGACAAACCTGACTCATCTCACACTCTTTTTATATCAATCGTCGAGGCGTTCTGAGCGGGCAGCTGAAGAGTGCAACCTGAAAAGGTTTCTGAGTCATTGTCATCACGCGGCACATTCATTCGACAACCCGACAGGCATCTAATGCTGCAGTCGCTGCCCAGTGTGAGGCCACTCTGTCGCTCTCCCATGGGAATAATCTTCAGAGCCACTGGAGCCGAGGAATCCGAGCGGAGCACCGAAAGTTTATTTTTCGAGGCCCTCCATGGCGGGTCTCAGCCTCTGCGAGCAGCTCAGGCCCAGGCTGGCTCTGTGCGCCTCTCCGAGGAGTTCAGGAAGGGCCCGGCGCTCCAGATGGTGGCTCAGCCCCTGCCAGCGCTGGGGTCTGAAGGTCTGGCTGCTGGCCTACAACCACAACCTCTGACAGGCTAAAGCCCAGGGCCCTCCTGAGCCAGCACAAAGCACCTTTTCAGGGGCCCTGTCTTCTTTGCCCACTAGCCCCCCCCCTCCCACCTCAAGGAGCCTGGGAGGGAGAGGCAGTTCCAGCCCGCAGATCCTGCGACAAATAGAGACGACCCGACAGACTTTCACCGTGTAGACAAGACGTCGCAGTGAAGTGAGGATTTTGTGTGCAGCAGTCTTTTATTATCGATCAGCGGCGTATTGATTCAGGAGTGAAACTTAGACCGCTGCAGCTTTAAATCACTCAAGAACCCAGGCTCTCTCCTGGAAAATGTGAGAAATGGACAAACGTGTCAGGCCTGGAGGAGATGGATGCTAACCTGCGAGTGAACCCAAAACTCACAGCGTGTCTGAGTTCAAGCCTGCAGCACACCTTGAACTGTTCGCCCCGTTGTGTGCATGTACAAACGACCTCAAACGCAGCACTCATGCACACACCCTTTATTGTCTATGAATGAAAAAAAAATCACTTATCCATGATATTGCGACACTTCTCCACTGGCAGGTGGCAGCAAACCTGAGTAGAGGAAGGGAGGCACAGAGGCAAGACGCTGTAGAACTAAAGGGCTTTGAGCTAAGTGATTAAGTCGGGAGCTATAATTATCCCGTCTTGCCTGGGCAGGACAGAGCGAGCTCTTGTTGTTTCAGAGCAGACAGGCAGGTATAGAGGCACGTCACTCACTGCACACTTTTATTTAATGACCTCCTCACTGTAGGGAAGGAGAAAGGAGGGAGGGGAGTTTCCCTTATACCTGCCCACCAAACTTTCAGCAGCACACAATCTATCCAGCCACAGAAGACAGAGAGGGGTTAGGGCAAAAGGGTGTGTGTGTGTGTGTGTGTGTGTGGAGACACAAACACAGGCAGAGAAGGAACTAACACAACACTGAAAGCATATGTGAAATTGACAAATTGAGTTCTGAAGGCGTGGGGAGGGGGGGGAATGAGCAGCGTTGGCATCTGGAGAAACAGTGGACTTCTTGTTTGCTGGAGAGAGCCACGCAGGTGAGGAGAGGAGGAGGGTCCTGCTGTGATTTATTCCCCATGTGATTTATATTCCCCGGGTGTCACCGTGGCATTGTCATGCCGATCGTTCGTCATTTAGCATGTGAAAACAGTCCACCTGACGGAGGCAGGCGCCAACATTTGCAGCTGAGTATGCACCAACTTTATTCCTGTGCTCTGCTGGGAAGTTTTATTCACTGCGTACAACCCCAGTCTCAGAGAATTTGTGAGAATGTTGTGTAATATTAAGTTATAAGGAAAGGATTCATCATGAGAGGTTAAAATATTGTAATGATAATGTCTCCTCAGGAACAGGTTTGGATCCAAGTCATGCGATCGTCATTTCTTTGCTCAACTCTCACTTTTTGGAGACCAAAACAATCCTAACCTCCCTTTTCAATCAATCCTAACCTCCCTTCATCCACTTCCTGCTCTTCCTCCCCCTTCTCTGCTTCCTCCACCTCTTACACCCCTTCCCCCCAATGTGTCTGTGTGTGTGTGTGTTTACGTGTGTGTGTGGACTCCTGGGAGCCATATCCTTGACGAACTGCCCTCCTGCACTGTTTCAATTAAACATCATTTATGGGCACTCTTTTTTTCCTTTTTTTCTTTTACAAGAGCGTTTTTTATTGGCTGGGGCCTGTGTTTACTCATGACAGTAACAGTGCTGGAGTGCTTCACCATGCTCAGCGTACATGGCCGTATATCTCTATCCAGTCTGTCTCCTGACACGGAGGCCAGAGGAGGCAACAGACTCTCTGCTGTCAGCCATGCTCTAACAGCCACCTTTCTGTCCTCCTGTCACTAATATACTGCACTCTCCGCTCTGCTGGATTTGTCTCCAAACTTGGCCTCCGAGTTGGTCGTACAGTCACACCGAGGAACCCGACCGTGTAAATAAACTGCAGAGGCTCTGCTGCGTGTGCTGTGGTTTGGTCAGGTGCGAACGCAGCTGTAGGCACAGCGTCAGACACAAACACGTTCAACAGTGAATAAATAACTTTTGGAATACAAATTGTGTCATGTAACCAACTTATGTCTGCAAAAAGTGAACTCAGTTTGCCAGCACAAAATGAGTTGCAATTGATTCAAATACATGAGCTTAGTGCTTTTTTGACTGTTTTTATGCATCCACATACATACAACTACTTGGGTTTTGTTAATTTTGCATCACGTATCATATTTATCTAATTCCCGTACTTGTCACTTAGTGTGAGCTTGTGTGGGTCTCCTCTTGGAGCAGTTTGCATGTGCAAACAGTTCCATTGCATCCTGTCTTATTCTGAGTCTTTCTAAAGTCCATCTCAGCCTCATGGAGCCTGCAGAGTTTTAACAGGAAACTCTTAAAATACTTGTTTTTGCTGGGCAGGGCAGACTGAGACAGTAAGATATACACGACTGAGCTGCATCATGGGAAATGCATGAGCTGATGTTTTGGGGAGTTTTAACCAATGTTAGAGGTTAGGATATCTCTTCCTCTTCCTCATCATTAACTTTGACCACTCTCACATTCTTGTTTCTCATAAAACACAACTTTGCCTTAGTCACAGGCTGGGTCACAAGCCCAAATAAACCTTTGCTACATTAGCCACAATTTGTTTTGTGCAGAGAATAAAAATTCTTGCCATTGGAAAAGCCATGTTTGACACCTTGGCAGGACATCATTAGCATGTGTCAGGCTTTATGACTTTTGATGTCACCAATGACATCATCACTGCAAGACAAGACACGGGGGAATAGAGCTGACCTACGGGGCCGACTGTTGTGATTGGCATCACTGGGCAGGGAACATTATGACTAAGCTTCTTTATAGAACACACCCTGAGCTGTAAAGCATGCCAGCGTAACAAATCTCACTAGTTTAGACTCAGGCATAGTTTTGCAAAATGAAATCCTGTGTGTGAATGAGCACCAGCCCTGTTTCCGAGTGTGTGTAATATTTAACCTCCTCAAATCTGACTAAACACTCTTAAATAGAGCACATTGTTCCCCCTGTCTCCTCCTCAGTCGACAAACAAAAGCAGTCCAAACTCTGCTCACGACGTTAGCTCTCGAGTTCTTGGCAATTCTACCCTGTTATCCTCTTCTAAACAATTTGGTTTCAGCTCTTCTTTTTCCACTGATTACACTCCAAGAGCTGTTACCTCAGACCCTCAGACATAGCAGAGTCAGCATATAAACTAACTGCAAGTGGACTCTGTGAATTACAATTGCTCAGACACAATTGCGCCATTAGTAAATGTTTAGAAGATCCCACAGGGCAACAAACCACACACACACACACACACACACACACATACACAACCCCACGCAGAACGCATGCACAGCAGTCCCACACACAAACACACACTCGACTTGTTTATCCTTCCATGCAGAACCAGACATGGTGCCTTGCAAGCCCTTAATCAAACACAAGTAGACCCCTCCCTCTCATGAGCACTGACCTAGCGATGAACCATTCATTATCTGCTACTCGATGCAAATGGTGGAGTGAGGAGCACAGCCACAGATTAGTACGCTGACCCAGACTCAAATGATTTAAAAACAAAAAAAAGTCTCATAGTATCTGATCTGCCTCAAATGCAGGAAACGATTAGCAAGCAGGAGTGTGTAAGCCTCGGTAAGAGTTGGTACATAGGCTTCAATGCTTTTCAACCCAGAGATAAGACTGTGGGGTTGTCCTCCGCATGATGAAGTTGTGGGTACAGCGGTCACTTGGCAGCTTTGTTAAACTTAAAGTCACCCAGCACTAACACCCACCAGGCTCCCTCTCTCTGCCCCCCCACCTTCTCTCCCGGGGTTGCTGGGGTCTTATCTCCAGTGAATGTGGGCTCCTCTGGCTTCACACAAAGCCTCGTGTTGACATTCCAGAGGACCGAGCCTTGTGCAAACACACCAGGCCCCGGCAGATGGCTGGGCGAGGGAGGACAGGGCTGGGATGAAGGACGCAGAGGAGGACCGAGAAGGACAGGAAGAAACTGTGGCGGGGTCAGACTGACAAATCACTCTTACCGCTGAAATGTCACGCTGCCCCTACTGTCCGTCCATCCGTCCGTCCGTCACGCAGTCAGACGTCTCTGGGTTCTGTGCTCCGAAAGGCCGTGAGAGGCTCCAGCGAGACGCTGACATTTGCCCCTCGGATTGGGCTCAATTCGAACACAAGTGAGCAAGAAGTGATCTTTTCGTGTCTCCCAGCTACTGCCCCGTCTTCCCTTAAGTGATTCAAAGCTAATATTTGGGGGTCAGTGGGTTAATCTTGAGGGCATTAGGAATCCTGGGGGTAAAAAGTCCTTCCAAATGAAAAACTCATTAAGGGCTTTGACTGAGCGTGGTGGGTCATGTTTGTCAGAGGAGGGCAAGAAGATACCCCTCCTGCGTGAGTCCTTGGGCCATGTGGGTTAGAGAAAGAAAATAACCCGGATGCTTTCACACTGCTGTAGGTGTGTGACCGTCCAACGTATGCTGTGAATAAATGTCTCATCTGGAAATAATGCTGAAGACGATTTATTGATGTAGTGTAATGAACTTTGTATCAATCCATCCATTATGTCGCACGTGTTTGACCCAATGGGGCTGCGGGGTCTGCTGCAGACCACAGCTCCAGTTCACATTGGGTGAAGACAGGGAATTCACCTTGGATAGGTCTCCAGTCCATCACAGGGGAAACACAAATCATAGAGGAAATTTTAGGCCTCCAACTGACCTTAATGCATGTTTTTGGACTCTGGGAGGAAACCAGAGTACCTGGAGGAAACTGGCTTTCTCTAGAAGAACATGCAAACTCCACACAGAGAGGACAAGACTGCTTTACAAAGCTGCAAAGTTAAATAAAGTTGAGGCGAGAATAACCATCGTGTGGCCATCTAATAAACTTGCTATTATGATATTCTCATGTAAATTGTACTTCTCATATTCTGAGTTTAGTTTTATCTATCTTACATTAGTTGATATTTACCTTCATGTGATCTCTGAGCGATGACGGGGTCGTAGGCAACCTTTGTATTTACTTACCCATGATGTCATTATCAGTATGCAAACACAATTGATAATGTGTCTTTTGGGGCTCCATTGTGTCACTTTACTGACATCAGATAGAGTGTTTGGTCTCACCTAAGTGCAACGGCCGCTCAGCGGGCATCTTGTCAGGATGCAACAAACTAATCCTTCATTTGGTCTCCCTGGAGCTCTCCCCCTCCCCGCTCCCTGCCCGTCTGTGTGTGCCATCAGCCTGCAGCACAATAGACAGCCCTTCTGATAAAAGTGCAAATAGCCAGTGTGGATATCCGGCTGCCTTTCTCTCCACTCCCACCTTTAATGAGGGTGTGTGGTGCTGTGGTTTATCCTGACACTCTTTCTTTCCAATCCCCCTCCAATCCTCCAAGGCTGGAGCTGCTTTCTTCCGCCTCATTCTATGGAAAAAGAGGAATGTTTTCTGACCAACTTTTCCCACCAATCCCTTTTCAGGTTCCGGAAACATGAGGGGACACGTCCGATCGAGGAATACGTGAAACGTGTGTGTGTGTGTGTGTGTGTGTGTGTGTGTGTGTGTGTGTTGTATTCAGGGCAAGTTTAAACCTGACGACAGAGGGGATCCAGACTTATGATAAAGAACATTTTAATTACTTAGAAGTATAAGTCATTGCTTTGATTTTGCTAGTTTGAATGTCTCCAGTCGTTCTGGCCGTTCAGACAGTGACGGGTGGTCTGAGCAAACATTAATAATGCCCAGAGCATGAACCCTCTGATGCCACCAGCAGGTTAAATGTCTGGAGATCCTGTGCCTTTTGTGCAATTGAGACTAAGATGTCTTGACATTTTCTGGATCCTTTCCCTTGAAATATGATGCAATGTTCCCCACAAGATAACTTTAATGATACCTTGACGTTTATCTACCAATCATGTCTCCATTTTTATTCCTGCAGTGCTTAATTTATGACCAAATCTCTTTAGGACTAATGACATTCCTGTGAAACCCTGTACTTTTATTTAGTACATATGAAGTAATGTGAACCCGCTGAACTAAGATGGTGAACATCGAGTCAACGTGCAGACATGAACATTGAGCTTATCCGTGCAGCCAAAGCGAAGCCTCACAACCTTGCATGCACCTTCTTTCTTATGACATGAACCCGAAACAGTGAAATGTCCATGATGAATACTAATGTGAATTAAATCAGCTAAAAGTGTTGCTCCTGGATGTCTCCCTTGTGTCATGACCTTTGGCAGTTAGATCAGTCTAACTACGTGTTTGATAAGCGAGCCCCATCACTAGACACAACCACAGACACAGTGGCTGCCGTCGTTCACATTCACTAATGGGCCAGCTCTGATTAACTTACATCATATCAGATAAATAAGCTGCTGTCTTTGCTGAATTAAATCTACTAAGATAAGAGAGAGAAAGGGGAATCAATCGCCTAATCAGAGCGGCTATTAGTGAGCCAGTAGGAGAACAAAGACCGTCTGATCAACTTCAGACGCATCCATACTCAGAGGCTCACTATCATGACACTGACAAGCTCCCCGTTCATTAACAAAATTGCTTTGACCACTTGCATAAATTCACTATCAAGCATGATCACATTAACTTTGTGCCTGTGCTGAGCTCAGCAGGTTTGCATAAAGCCTTGTTTTATCAGGAAAACTGAAGAGAAAACATTCCACTCCTATCAGAATAATCTAATCTCAAACGGGGAAAAAAAATCCTCTCCTCACATATTGGATCCGGGTGGTTTGTTCAGTGTTCCGGAATAAATTGCAAATAGAAACTACACTTTCTTTAATGAATACATAGAGTGACTAGGAAAAGCCTAAAAAAATAAAAAATAAACTTTGCTGATGGACGTGCTGCTTAATTGAACACATTCTCCCAACTTGTGGAAATAAAACAAAATCATGGTCGATTTGCAAACTCCTTCCTTTATATAACACAAAAAATAGGGACAATTATATATTTTCCATCATTTATTTCGCAAATGTGACATGGGCACTTGCAAACGAACATCTTAAAGTTGGTCCAGTAGAAAAAGACAAAAAAAAAAAAACACTTGAATGATTTAATACTTTGTTTTTCAGCTTTCAATTCTGTCAAGTAAATTTGGAGACTATATTTAGTCTAAATGAGGGAACAGAGTTGCTAGTAGGCATTTCCAAAATCTTTTTCTTTCAATCATATATAAATATCCAGAAATAAATCTTGTCTCCTGAAGCAAAGCTAAGAAAGAGTAAAACGACTCGATAGAAATGGCATCAACATCTACATAAGAAAGGGATTAGCTGACTATAAAATGTACAGTTTTTAAAATTTAACTTAATATTCACATTCATATATAAAACTTACAAAACCTGGATCTTTCAAACCCACTAAAAATAGCTTTTTTCCTGTTACTGCTGAAAGATCATTTTAAATTACCATAAATTTAATGGGTTATTTATGTATTATCAGCATCATTAATGTTATCATTTCTGCCATGTTGTTTTTGTTCTTTTTTTTCCAGACTTTCTCGATTCATCTAAAAAAAAAAAAAAAAAACGATAAGTCAATAAATTAACATGCTACCTCAGTCCCTGAAAGCCAATACTTGACTGTGTTACTGAGAGGGAGTAAGACAGGTCTTTGTGTACAATATAATGTGTATCCATGTCTGTTTGAGTTTGTGTGTGAGGAGAAATATAGGACACGTAACCTGTTAGCATACCTGCCTCGAGCTCAAACTAGGATAGGGAGGGTCGGGGTTATTTCAGAGTCCATACAAAAAATAATTCATTGTAAATATATAATATATATTTATACATATTTGAATATATTTACAAATATACCCAGCACTATACATTATACTGTGTATTTTTTTTCTCCAGAATAATTGTGAAAGTTTATCAAGAGAACTGGAAAAGAAATGCACCAATATTACAAAATAAACAGGAGAGCAGTTTCTATAATGTGCCCTCCTTCTATTCCTCTGTTTTGTTAGTTGAAATTCTGTCTCTCAGTCTTTTTCCTATACGTCATCCTCTTCTAGTCCCTTGTTTTTGAAGTTCACATCGGTCCATACATTCCTCCAGGAGCGAATAACAGTCTTGGAATGCCAGCCACTGGAATGGGTTCACCACACAAGTAACGTTGTCGATTGGAGAAACAAAAGAAGAAGAAAAAACCCTCTGGGCACAAACATGGGAGTCAAAATGAAAAGTCTGTGTGTTTGTATGAGGGGGGGAGAGGGGGGAGCAGGAGGGTCCTCAGGGAGCATCAGTTCATTCAATCCCTCTCCTTTAAGACCTCACGTGAGAATGTGTTCGATAGTGTGTGTGTGTGTGTGTGTGTGTGTGTGTGTGTGTATGGCAGTGTGATGTGTGACAGCAGCGCTGCCACCAGCCCTGTCCCAACTGGGTCCATTAGTCCGCAGGGAGCCAGAGGGGCGATGGGGGGGGGCAGTAGGTTGGGAAGATCTTGGAGGTTTCTGTGTATGTGTGTGTGTGTTTAGGGACATTCGAGGGCTACGACTGCGGCAGGTCAGGCTGGGGTAGATGGGGGGGGGTGGGTGGGTGGGAGTTCATGTTTTGACGTTTCCATTGATGTGTTGGTACTTTGGGAGGCAGGGCTCGTCCGGTAAGGGGTCGTGGGAAAACACGGAGTCGTCACCGGAGGAGCAGGAGCTGCGAGTGTCGGGGAAACTGGGGGAATACTGCTCTGTCGGGGCGCACAGGTCCAGATACTCCTGCACAGACGAGGAAAAAGACGGGTTATGTCTCAAAAGAGGCGAAAGACACGAGGAAACAAAGCGAGAGCTGAAATACTTGGACAACGCAAACAGGATAACATGCACGCAGAGCTGAGAGCCCGTGAGCGAGAGAAGTGGGACTTTCCAAAGCTGGGTGAGAGAGTATCACCTTTATGATGATATTGATCTAAAATGAACCAAATCTCCCTGGAAGGATTTATGAAACACGGCAGAAAAAATAATCTTTAACTGGATACCGTATGAAAATATTTGAAGGAATAATAAGGTTTAAATTGAATATTGGGCTGCTGGCTGATCCAGCAGAGCTGGGAGACAGCAGGGTCAACGAGCTGAACACTGCTGAGAACAATCTCCAGAGAGAAGAAACTTTGGGGGAACTCAGTGGGTTTCAACTACCAGGACCAGAGTAATGTTTCAGTGACATGAATTTATACCCCAAAAAGTCACTGTTCAGGGACTTTGGTTTTCTGATTAGTGAAGTTTGACATTTTCAAAGAAAATCTTTTGTAATAAACAATTTTTTTTTGTTTGTTGTGCTTCAATGCAGCAATATAGAGTTACAGAATAAAAACAGAGGAGAGCAGCAATGTGGAGCTCAGAAACATCTCTTCACATTCGCTCTTAACTTCACTGCAAACAAATGTGACATCCAACACCGAAACACCCAGTATAAACACTGTGCAATGGCTGGAAAAAATAAAGAAGCTGGCAAAACACAACACGCACCCCCCCATGATCAAACAGACAAATGAAAAGTCCAAGAAATCCTGTTATTAATTTTTAACTTGGTTCAATATTGTCAAGTTGTTTTGGTCTTTTCATGTCGGTCAAGCCCCCACCCCTGCCTGTCTTTCATGGCTGTTATTGGGCCTGGTTGTGAGGAGGAAGAGTTCTTGGGGTTTTCACGAAAATGAGTGCTGGCTTCCATTTTCCCAGCTCAACACGAGAAGGCTCACATTACTAAAGACCTCCACATCTGCCAGCGGTTTGGGGCAGAGGGAAAAGGGGGAGGGAAAAAAATGCAAGAAAAAGGCGCTTTATTACATTTCAAAAGTTCAAACTCAAAGTTGGGCTTTTTTGGCATAAATTCATGAGGCTCTAGCTCGAGAGCAGACGAGTCTTGACAGCTTTCCATCGATGGACTCTTTTCAGGTCGGCCCGCGGATATCACACGAGACAGGAAGGGGAATGGAAAGAAACATAGGCTATTACAAAGAACGAGGCATGGATGTGATGATTGGGCAACTTCACTGGGCCGTGGCAGCCATGTTGGGCCTGGATCAAATCATCCGGCCATTTTTTTGGTCACTATTTGAGCCTTGTGTCAGCAACGTGGCTGCTAATGCTCCTAAAGCTTTCAACAACGTTCTGCTGAACTCTGCATGCACTGGCAAAGGCATGATTTAGTTTGGATTCAGAAACATGTTACTCTGTGTTGGAATGCATCATATTATTTTCTTTTGTTGTTAAGAAATACCAGACTGCTATTTGCCAAGAAATTACAAGGTTAGCATCGAATGAATTCTGACCACCATGAATCCGAAGGAACTGAGCGGAGGTGAATGAATGAGTTGCACCCACCTCGTTGGTGCTGAGGGTGAGGATGCGATCCAGATCCTCTACTAGCTGCTTGAAGTTGGGTCTCTGGGAGGAGATGGCATGCCAGCAGTCTTTCATCATCATGTACCTAGCAGAGAAGGAACCAGACTGGGTTAACTCAAAGAGAAGAGCGGGTTGCACCAGACAAAGCCAGTTAAGTCAGGAGAGATGTTGTCAGCCTTGAGTTGTGCCACGCTCATGTACCCTGTCTTCAAGTCTCAAAGTTTACAGCTGAAATGATTTATGCATCTGGACTTGGGCGTCTCCATATCAAAGGATGAATCAAACCAGCAGGTGTTCTCTGACTCCATTTCATTTTTTAAAAAAATTTATTTCGCTCTGCAATCACTACCAGATGCCTGTGATCACAGACATGCCTCCCAGTGTTTTGGATTGTTCAAACACTGTAATTTGTGCGTGTCATGCACTGCCATTGTGTCTGCCTCGACTTTGTTCCCCGTCAACCCCTCTCAGTGTGGCACTGTGACAGAGCCCTGCCATTGTCCACCAGTTGCAGGGGACTCATTGTGAGTGAGCGCACTGATAGCAGCCAGTCCCAGCTGTGCAGAGAGTGTACACAGAGCCCGGGAGTCATGGATCTGATGGACACTGGGATGGCAGCGGAGTCTGGCGCTGTGTATTTGGGTGCTAGAGTGGGAAGAAAAAGGCATAACTAAGAGTCTTACAGCTCGTTGGTGCAGTTGCCAGGCTTGTCCATGCGATGTCCCTCTTTGAGCAACTTGAAGAGCTCTTCAACTGGAATGCCAGGGTACGGTGAGCCCCCCAGAGTGAAGATCTCCCACATCAGCACCCCAAATGACCAGCTGAGAAACAGCAAGAGAAAACACAGCGTTATTACACCTGTTGTAAAAACCGACATGGCAAACAGAGTTGAAATGACATTGGTCCCAGTGAGCGTCGCTTTCCTTCAAACCCGCAGATCATTTACATTCAGTCGCTTGGCCAAAGTTTGGACACAACTTCAACAGTGTCACTGCGGTGGTGTCAATGCCCTCTTTCTGCCGTCCGGTGGCTTGTGGTGCGAACCCGCTCCCTGTGCCACTCTGGCCCTGATCTCAATGATGGCTTTTGTGCCCTTGCTGGCCAGTCACACAGCCTGGCATTGTCCAGTCGCACCACACCAAAACAAACAGCAGACCACCCACGGCAGACAAAAGAGGCGCGAGAGATCCAGAGATGGCGGACGACTATTAACGATTAACTACTTCCTGGTGTTGGTGTCCGGTCGTTAAGGATCTGTGATTCCAAGCCGCTGATTCTCAACACTGTCACGCTCTGGGTTTGGACGAGAGAAGTCTCGAATGAATGACTCCTGCAACTGACAGCATGTTTGACTCATGACTGCACAAAGGCTGCATTATCACGTACAGACGTGCTTACAAACTTCAGTGTGTGTGTGTACACCCGAGCAGCTCTGGCCTGCCTGCATGGTCGAAGCAGACCAGTGGGTGGAGAGATGGAGCTTGTGTGATTATCAGTTCCGCCATCTGTTTACACAACCAGCCCCTGGGCTTGTTCCCTCTTCTATCACTGCGTTGTATCTCTCCACTTGTTGACACACTCATCCTTCCTTTCCGTGCTACTTTGTAACCCTCGCTCGGCGCGTAGTCGTCCTGCCGCTACATGCGAGGTTTGTGTCCTCCTGCAGCCAACCTTGACACGCCAAACAAACACGCAAGGCAACATGGCACGGGTCAGCGTGCCTGACCCGCCACTGGGCCTTACTCGAGTGTGCTTTCAGCCAAACAGATGTCTCGATGACAGGTAAACTAGTTACTCTGAATGAGCAAACAATGCTGGGATTGAGATGCGATTGTTTTCTTATTACATTTATACCATGACCTCTTGGTTGTACACTGTGCTGTAGCTTATGATATCGACAGAAAGCAACATGAATATGGATGTTGGAAAACCAGTCGATACATGTGCACGCATCACTGAATCTGATCAAAATATAAAAATTCAAAGCTTTGAAATGTGCTTGAGGAGGTTGAAGTTAAGAAATACATTTCATGTTCTTCGATTAGGGATTAGATCAGACCTCCCACATTGTCTCCAACAAACATGGCCATGATGCTGCCTCTCTAAAGGCGTTACCTCAGCCAGCCAGAGCCAAGTCCCCGGGGCCCATTCATCAAAAACAGCGACGGCCGAGTTGCATTGGAATTCATGTATTCATTTAATCTGATGTCATGTATGGATTGCCCGCGCTCCCGCTGATGTTTGAGAGAGAGCGCGCCACCCGCCAGCTCCCCAACACCTCTCTTCATCCTCCATGTGAAAAAGCCAATTACTAAAAGTGAGTGATGAAACATAATTAGCAGCCAGCTCATAGAAAGGACTGCAGTAGCCACTTCAGACCAGCAATGTGCTCCCCCCCTGTTATTGACTCGAGCTATGCTATGCCACATGAAGGGTATCAAGCGTATGAAGACCTTATTTATGTGCGCGCACACACACGTGGACAGGATGGAGAATCTCTAGCCATGTGCTTAACTGGATGTTTAGTGTGCTACTGGTGGATGACTCATAGACACACACATGCACAAAAAAAGCTGCTTTCCCAGGGGTCAGCATGCAAGGCATTTATCTAATTGCCACATACACTTTCTGCCGCCAGTGTCTGGAGCTGAAACTTCAAACAACGCTGTCAGAACGCATAACACTCAAACGCCAAAAAAACAGAGGGACGTGCTCCCTTTGTTCTGTTTTTAGAATGAGTTTTCTGGAACTTAAAAAAAGAAAGAGACAGAGACGGGTCAGCAATCCACATACCAGATGAATGAAAATAAGAACTGAGGGGGGAGGAAGGGTGGACGAGGGGGAGAAGTGTGTGTGTGGGGGATTATATCGATCATGAAACGGCTCTAAAAACGATGACCCACATGAGGAGAGTGAAGAGGAAGGTTAAAGGAGGTGGGTGACAGAAAGAGGCCCGCCCGTGCTGGAGGGCCACGGCATTGTTGCCTTCAGACATGTGTGGAAACCCAAAAGAAGGGGAGACTTCCGAGCCGAGCCGAAGGGGTGAGTGGTGGGGGGCGGCGGGGGGTGGGGGTATGTGTGGGGGGGTGCTGGTGGGCTCCGTCTCCTTCCAGGGCTCTTTGAAGCCGGTCAGATTAGTAACACAGCATTGGCTACAAGTCTAGCGTGAAATCCTCACTTTTGCCACAGACCGGCCGGTGCTGGACCCCTATAGGCACCCCCCTCCTCCACACGCACACAAACACACACACACACACACTCTCCATCTGCATCACCAACACTGCACCAAAACACCTCACCCACTCCCCTGCTCTTGTGCCTCTGAAAAACAACCCTCTGGATCTGACAGCTGGACTTCAAATGATATCTTAAAAATAGCGGCGATAGTGTGTTTTGCAGTCTGGCCGGGTTTATCTGCACCACTGGTGTGTGTAAATGGATTTTCCATCAGCTATTTGTGGTCGCGGGACAGTGAAACAGTTTCTTATGTACTTACACATCACTCTGGTGAGTGTAGACCCGGTCAAACAGCGCCTCTGGAGCCATCCATTTTACCGGGAGACGACCCTGTGGACACACATACAGGTGAGAGGTTAAACTCATCCCACGTACGATCCAGCCTGAATTTCTTCATCTCTTGCCTTCACTCAGTGTGGCAAGACCTCGCTACTCATGATTTGTGGATGCAGCCTGGGGAAAGAGGTACAAGAACAAGTTTCTTGGAGGAGGATATCCCAGAGGAATATTTGTATGCTTAAGGCAACAGAGCTGATAAACCGGGTCACAGATAAGGAGAGTTTATCTGAATGTGCCATTAAAACACTGGCTTGGAAGCTAAGCACAGCTGACAAGGCGACCTTGGTTGATATCTGTGTGGCAGAGAAATGGTAGGAATAACATTATCAGACACAGAAATATCAAGGGGTGGGATAATGCCAGGGTACATGCGTGGTATCATGAAATCTGAAATAAAATCAGAAATGATAAAGAAGGGTGATAAATTCATGGCATATCTCAATGAGACTGTTTTCTTTTATTTAATGAATAATATTTTTCTCTGCAACTTGAAAAATGTCCAGTCTAATATGATAATCAAACAAGAATACAGTCTCTGTAAATGTCTGTGTCCGTATCAGGCAGACTAAACTGAGACAAATGTAGCACTACAATGGCGGCTCTGTCTAGATTGGTTTAACATAAGTGATCATCATTGTGGCTGCTGTCATTGTCCTAATCATCATTACTGTCAACATCATCGCACATTGTTGTTGTTGTTGTTGTTGTCAGTTGGTTCTCAGCATGATGGTGCATGCGATGAAACTCCAGCCATGCATACGAAATGAGGATGTGCAGGCAATGTGGCTCTGCGGTGGGAAAGAAAGACACCACCGGGCCACTATGGAGATGTCAATTGTGTTTAAGCCGCTCCCCTCTCCCTCTCGCCCGGTCTCTCTTTCTGCTTAATTGTATAAGTGTCTATGGAACTGAATGGAAAAAAGAGACTGAGGGATAAACAAGGCAGAGTCTCCAGAAGCACTACATTCACAAGCTGCCTGGGAACCTGCAGCTTCTGCCAAGACACCAGCCGAGGGAGAGAGTGCGACAGAAAGATGAGGGGAAGGAGGGAATTAGAGAAAGAGAGAAAGTGACGGGTAGACCATTCTCACACTGGGGCCTTCGAAAACACTCAAAGCGGACACAGGTTTGGGGACTCACGTTGGTCGTCTTTTTATAGTAGTCGATGTTGTGGACGTCCCTGGCCAGGCCAAAGTCGGCGATCTTCATGACGTTGCTCTCTGTGACCAGGACATTCCTGGCCGCCAGGTCTCTGTGTATACACTGTGGGAGGGGAAAGAAGGGAGGAAAAAGTGAGGGGTAGGGAGCAACAAGCCAGTTACCTCATTGCACAAATAATTCTAAAACAGGTGTAGACTTAATTTGGAATGGTGTTGAAATGTTTGTGGTGCGCGCTATCGTCCAGAGATCTCCCTCGACTGCAATAACATGACGCCACAATGGCTGCACCGCCATGCAAACGTGTCTGGATAAGTAAGGATTCCTCACATACTTTGCCACATATATGGTTGGAGTCGTGTCTGTGCATCACTGCGCATGTCTGTGTGTGTGTGTGTGTGTGTGTGCAAGATAGTATGCTCTGTCACATTCCAACAGTGAGAGTGAGCGTGAGGCTGCTTTTGGCCAACATGGCCGTACCCCCATTGTGAAAACTTCACCATTCTTCCACACAGAGGGGCTTTTGTCATGGAAGGGGAGACAATGCAGGGATTGGGCAGGGGGGGTTAGAGATGCGATTTTAGGAGACAATATTCCCACAGTGACGCACAACCACCAGGCATCCTACGTAGAAAAACCTTTGCAGACATCAAAAGTCCTGCGCGCTGGCACGCAGCGCTGTCATGGCAGACTGTGACGAGGGGAGGTGGGGAGGTGGGGGGGGGTTGTGGACTGATCTGAGAACAGGACATCTTGTGTGTTTGTGCGTGTCCTCCTCTTACCTTCTGTGATGCGAGGTACTCCATGCCCCGAGCCACCTGGTAAGTGCAGGAGACCAGATCTTTGAAAGTGAGCTGCTCGTCTGAGACGCGTGCTATGTCGTAGGAGTACTCCATGCCGGGCGGGCGGCGGGCTCGCAGGTACTCCCTCAGGTTGCCTTTGGAGGCATACTCCACTATCACATACAGGGGTCCTGCAACAAAGAGACGCCCCGTGTTACTTTCCCAGCACATGCATTAAGGATTCCCTTTGAGAGAAGGTGACATTGAGCATAACTCAGAGTGAATTTTTAATGAAATGTAGCCCAAAAAAGAGGGAACCTCTTGCTTGAATGTTAAAACTTTCAATCTCATTTTTGCCACAGGACTAATTCTGCTAAAGAAATACCAGCATATCTGTCTAGGAAGCGTCCTCAAAAGATCAGAAAAGGTCTGTTAGGGTGAACGCTTCATTTTTCTCGGCTCTGCTGTCATAAAAAATTGAAACTCTTGGTGTGCACCTTTACTCTTCACCTACAATCTAAGGCTAAACTCTGTGTTTGACAGGGAGAACATCTTGTCCTACAGCACCTGTCTGATGTAGTCTGATGACACGCTCACACTGTGAATTTGTTGCTGCAGATCAAGCTGCCTCTGCAGCATCTTCAAGACAGAATATGGCACAGGACTGCACCAAGGATACATGTCTGATTTACAAAATGATGCCGTCCGACTCACCGTCTTGTGTGCAGGCCCCGAGGAGATTAATGATGTTCTTGTGTTTGCCAATCATCTTCATCATTTCCATCTCTGACACCAGGTCAGAAAGGTCTTTCTCGGTGGCGTCATCTAAGAACAGAAAACGTGGATTGAGAGCTGGAAGGAAAAACAAAACAGACGTGACCCATCTTGCCTTTAACCCTTGACTCTGGCCTGCGTACCCATCCTATCAGACAACACCTTGTTTCATAGGTGCTTCTGATTAAGTATGGCTAACAGACAAGTGGGCTAAAATTACTGCAGCAGGAGACAGCTCATCTCACAGCCCACAGAGGCATCCTTTCAGTGGCAGGTGGAGGGAGGAGGAGGAATTAAAGAAGCTCAATCTGGATTCATTATCTGCTGCACAGGCTCCTTTTTCATGGGGCTGACTGAGCCAGTGGAGCTATCCAGACAGTCCGAATGGCATTGCCTGCATTCCTGTGCACCATTACCTTACCTAGAGTCATTCTAAAGAGCAGATTTCTATTGTGAGGCTGGTCCACCTGCCTGCTGCTGTACCTGATCTAAACTTCCCCCCTCAAACACAACCCCAGCGTAGACCCCCCCCCCCCTGCTGCTTTCATTAATCACGGCAGTGCTGCGAGTGTGACTTGCCTCTTTGTGTGGGTGCTGACTGAGCTCCAGCCAGCTGCTGCTCCGGGGTCAGGTATGTGACCGCCCCTAACCCTTACCTACCCAGCCTGTCTCCCACTCACCGTCACTCAGCAACCACCAATAACGAATAATAACGACAGCCCCAGGCGCCACCTTGCACCTCTGCTGAACTCTCGCCCCAGCGTAAATCACCAATAAAATGTGCTGGAGTCGCCCACAAGACATAATGAAGCAGTACATCACAACCTAGTCGTCTGATTTTGAGCACCAGTCGCGCACAGGAGAGCTTCTTACCTTTCAGCATCTTGACAGCGACTGTTACAGCCTCCTTGGGTTTGTCCTTATCTATGCCCAGAGCCTCTGCCATCACGACTTGACCGAAGCAGCCTTCACCGAGGGGCTTGCCCAGGGTCAACCTGCAGAGTGTAAACAGAAGAGAACAAGCTGCTGAAACACAGACTAAAACAGGTTGACTTGATGTGACTGAGTCACGGCTTCACTCCCTTTGCAGAATTAAAGGAATAGCAAGAGAACAAGCAAAGGAATGAGATCAGGCAACACGCCAGCTCAACCTCACCCTTTCTTTTTTTTCCTTTTTACAAGATCGCACTCTCTGTTTCAATCAGATTGTGTGTGTGAGTGCTTTACTGGCGCGGTGACCGAAGCCTGTGCCAGGGCAGTAGGTAGGAAGGCAGACATGGCAGCGATAATCGCCTGATAAAGCCGGGAGAGGCACTCATTTCTAAACTGTTTACCCTGCCTTGGCATGTTCCAATATACACTCTTAACAAGTCATTACACAGGGCAAAGCTTAGCCTTGACACATTAGCCCGTGACAGATGGAACACCGGCTTTCTGTTGTGGTACAGGTGGGCCTGACCGTAGCACTGGGCACAAGTCTAGGTGGAATATCAAGATGTGCCACAATAGCGACTTCATTTACAAACACTGCTGCACTGACTGACACAGAGAGGAACGTAAACTCATGCATGCTCCGTCACAACTGCCTGTCAGAGCCACAGCACTTATATGACCCCTGAATTGGCCATGTACCTTGCAGCTTTTTTCCCCCCTATTGATTGACAGGTGTAGGCCCCGCCCCCTCTGCCTAGCATTCTGGCTATGTAAACACTCACCCTGCGAGCCACAAAGCCTAGGGCTTGAGGCCGGCGCCCTGCTGTAGTAATACAATCCCCTATCTGTCCACACACACTCGCCACGCTCAATGGCAACCATTCTGTCCGTCCAGCCACACATAATCAATGTTATTTTTCCTGCACGCAAACCGCAAACATTTGCATTCCTCAATGTTCTGCAATCCAACATGATCCCTCAGGCGCTGGACTGACAGGCGAAGAATAGAGACCCAAAACAACGAGGCACAGAGATTTATTCAGGCTAGACAAAACAGCCCACTAGGTCGGTTCATCACTTAAAATTAAAAGTTTTCATCAGAGTGGCATACTGCATGCACACAGGAGACTCAAGTATCATATCCAATTTTTTTTTCTTTTCACTGATGAGTGATGGTAGCATTTATGATTCAGGATTGTTTTTATGGCCATTTCAACAAAAGACAGGCCTTCATGTTTATGATTTGGGATTTCCCCTTTTCTTCAAAAATCAGACGCCTCGAGTGCGTATTAAACCATTGCAACCTTTGCCGTCTTATTAAATCCACCCCAGCTCTTATCCCTGGCTGCTGCAACTGTGACTAACCGAAACCTCAGCGGTGCTAATTCCTCTGGTATGAAACCGAGCAAACACTCCTGGGTCAAACATGCAGACGAAAGCTGCTAACCGGCAATTAGCACAGCTTCATTCCTTGCTATCGGAAGCATGTGTGCGAGTGAGAGTGTGGCACAGCAGTGTTTGTCATGATGATGCCTGTGGCCAAGTTCAGGCCATTTTACTTAAAACAGCAATGGATGAATCAGCGGCCTTTGTCTCATTATTTCACAGTTAAGTCATCGTAGCCTGCTGTTTCTCAGTGGCACTCTTCACCTCCACCAACACTTATCTGATCGTTTTGCAGCCAAGATGCAATCAAACAGATGCTCATTGTGTAGTAATCTCGCTGTTGTCTTCTACTGTAATGTTCTTGGTTAGCCAGGGACAGATGTATTGGTGTTGACAAGAGCAAAAGGTGTAGCTCTTAACAGAGTGTCTCCTTCCATATTTAAGCTGTTACTGTGTAACTAATCAGCATTTTAAAGGCTTGTTTATGCAGGAGTGGAATCAGATTTGCATAATTATGTGTGCTCACATGCTACATGGTGGCCAGTGATTTGTGCTGTTGCCTCACAGCAAGAAGGTCACGGCCATTTCTGTGCTGACTTTGCATGGACTCCCTCCGTATTCAAAGTTAAAAAACATGCACATTTAGGCAAATGTCCCTGGGTGTGGGGGTGAGAGTGAATGGTGTGTGTGCCCTGTGATGGACTGGAGGCCATTCTGGGGTGTATCTGCTGCCTTTGGATGATCTAGGCTGCAGTGATGGACAAGGACAAGACAAGATGTCCAGAACTCACCTGTCACGGGCAAACTCCCAGCGAGGGTCCTCAGGAAGGTCGTACTCTGGTATCGGCTCATCGTGCGCAGAGCTCCGCCGCGTCGTGATGCGTACTAGGGGCGTACTCGAGTTCATGGAGGAACTAGAGTCGGCCGACACCTGCAGGAAGAAGGACTGGCTGATCACCGCAGTCTGGGTTCAAGGATCAAATAAAGCTCCAAGGCATCACCAGAGGAGAATATGTTTGATTGGTCGTGGTGCTTTTATTTAAATTACCACCAATGTTGGTGGATAGGATACTACATCTACATCCAGGAATTTCATAGATAATTCCCCAGGGACTGTCTACTGCTAGACTTTACATTTCAAAGATCAGTAACAAGTCCACATCAACAGTAATTGTGATGAATGTGTTAATCACTGTCCCCGGGGCTCATCTCTCCGCCCTCCGTCCTAACCTTACCTTGACACAGGAATCAGTCTCTCCACAGAGTGTAATCCAACACTTTCTGTACCTTTTGGAGCATACCATTTGGTTTCCCTTGAGGGAAAACCACAGCTCTCACACACAGAAAAAAAAGTCTGGCTGCAGTTTCAGCAGGCAGCACTAACTTTTTCAGAAATGCCTTTTGAATTAGGCTTGAGGCAAATCATTTTAAATATTCATGTAATTATGAAACATCAAGCCAGCAAGTATTACCATATTTATCAGGAATTGATGTGCTATATTTATAAATGTGATTCTGTAGTTTGATGTCTGCAGGGTGTGTATTTTCTCCTCTAGGGGTGTTAGATGCCATTAGAACTCTTTATCTACTTTCTGTTACCTGGCGGCGCAGAGGGATCTGTTTGCTCAGTTTGTGGACCGCTGGTTGGCCTCCAAAGTCGGGCTTCTTTGCAGTGTTCCTCATGCGACACACCACCACGATGCCCACCATGCAGGCGATGAGGAAGACGCCTGCGCAGTATATCGCGATCTCCACATAGTCTGGAGAAAGAGGCTCTGGCGTTTTCTCCAGGGCTGAGGAAAATTGAAGAGCGAGCAGCGAGACAAAGGTCATTAAGAAATTTGGAGGGAGGCACTCACTGATCACCCTCTCACACACACACACACACACGTATGGATGTCGCAAATGGGTATAAGACGGGCATGCACAGAGACAGATGCTCTGTGTGTGCTCTGTGGTAAATGTAATCACTGTCGGCAGGCAGGCTAAACAAATGACTTTGTAGCATCCTCCGCTCTCCTCTATCCCGGGTACTGATTTTTTTTGCTCATCTAACGCTGCTGTTCAAGGCTTAACGCTCTTGACGGTTTTGTATCTTGGCTCAATCAGTACGGCGAGGCCTGCATATGTCTGCAGTCTGTGCTAATGTTGGAGGCACGCGAGCACAAACACAAACATACACCCACAGACGGCGGAACAATACGCGCTTCACTTCAGAGCTCAAACAAGGGAGAGCGGTGTCCTTCGCTGTTGTATATGGCCTGAGCTTCCTGTCAAGGAATTGGGCTTGTGTCTGTCTATGTGTGTGCGTGCACTAGAGAAATGGACTTTTCCGTAATGCATATTCCTCCTGACCACAAACAAGGCTCTTGTACAGCAGAGAACCTTTCTCTTGTCTATCTACTGGTCCAAAAACCACAGCATACGCACACAGAAGCCACAGCCTCTAAGGCGCCATCGGTGCAGGGAGAGGACATCAAGGGCAATAAATATTACATATTACTCCCGGAGGAAAGAGCCCAGCTGTAATCATTGTGCTCTATTGTTTACAGACAAAAACAAAGCGTCCTCTGCTCATGACATTAAGGCAGGATTGATAATGGTGGTCTGTTGAGGGCTGCAGTCGGCCACTTTCATCGATTGCATTTAACGTCCACCATACTGTCTGGCTCAAAGCTGACCAGAAACAGTCAACTGTTAAGCCTGGAGGGAGCGGAGATACTGACACTAAGCTTTATGTATGTGATCCTTTGGTATGCATAATTATAGGCGAGACGTACAGTGATGTACAAAAATAGGATAAAAGAACGTTATAAATGAGAACACGCAAATGGACCAGCATTTCACATGGAGGCAGAGAGGTTTGGCTCTGATAGTTGAGAAAGGAAAGCCAACTCCAAGCGAGCGCTGAGCTTTACCTTTCGACCTTTATTTCAAAGAGAAATAAGGATTTCAAAAGAAGCCAAATATCAGAGCCAGGAAAGGGGTGGAGAGGATTCCGAGGTGTAAGTGAAACATGTGGAAAAAACACAGATTTATTTGACATGCAGACTAAAATGTGCTACAGAAAGATTCCCAAAGGAACAGGAAAGAGATGGAACAGAGTTGAAAGAGAAGGCGAGCGACAAAGCCACCCCCCCCTTTTGGAGTCTGGAGACACTTGAGCTGCTCTGGGAGCTTCACTTCCGTCTCCAAGTTATAATAAGTCGTCAGCAAACTACCTCGTTATCTGCTCTGTGCTTTCAACAGCTCGCCAATCCAGATATTATTATAGAATATATGCTCCCTGCTCTAACGTTACATTGTCTTGGATGTTGACTGTGCTGATTCATCTCAGTAATCTAATATTTGAGCTGTGTGCCTCAGACTCCAGTGGGAGGACTTGCCTTCATTGGAGGTCATGGAAATGACATAACCAGAATTTTCAAGAGAGAGGAGGAAAAGAGGGGACAGTATGCGAGTGTATATACCTGGAAGCACCGTCAACCAAGCAGTGTGATAGGAGATCCCAATAGAATTACCAGCCAAGCACGTATACTCCCCAGCATCTTCAAATGTTACATTGGGCAAGTAGAGAACTTCTATCTCCTTATCTGTGGTGTTAACACCTGCCGTCTGGAGAAGGGGAAGAGGAGGAAGAGGAAAACGTGGAACAAGAATAAAGAGAGGGTGGAAGTTGGAGGACCAGAGAGATGACAGAGTAAGATGGGGGAGACAAGGGGAGAGAGAGAGAGAAAAAAATGAGACCCAAAACACCAAGAGAGAAATAAAAGGAGCTGGATGGCGTCCATCGTTGAAGTCCCATCTAGAGCAAAGGGTGTTGGGAGTTTCCGTAAATGAGAGGGAGTAAGCGTTGTAAACAAAGACACAGGGAGAGCCCAAACATGAGGACAGAACCAACACACCAAATAAAATAAAAGCCCAAAAGGTTCCCATCACCAGCTGAATCTGCTAATAAAGACCAGTCCAATCCGGACATGGGACTGGACACATGCACCACCCCTGGAGAGCATGGAGAGCACTGCACTGCAACACCAAACACCATCTTGACACAGCTTGGGAGGGAGAAAGGAATTTGTATGGGAAGCCAGAGCGAGATTACAGCTGTGACAATCTGAGTGTCTGGGTTTGCAGGTCCAAGCAGCTTCCATGGCTGAGGGAGCAGCTGAAACACAAGGGTCTGACATTAGGGGGAGAGAAGGTCTTTGAACCACAGGACCACCAAGAGACCACCAGCACAGCACAGCAGGTCAGGGACCAAGCCCGGGAAACCACACCAGGGGGGAGAGAGAGTGGGTGGGTCGGGGTCTCAGTGGTTACCTGGGATGACCGTGAGCCAGCCCGAGTGGTTGTTTGTGCCTATATAATTGGAGGCTTTACAGGTATACTCTCCGGCGTCCTCCTCGGTGACGTTGGTGAGGGTGAGCATCTCCACGTCCGAGCTGTTAATGCCTGAACGCTGCAACCCACACATACACACACTTGTGACAATGAACGTGTAAAATCAGACGGACACGTAAATATGGATGTGCAGGAGAGAGTAGGGATCGCCGCCGAGAGCCAGCATGGACAAGCCCTGTCAGCTCACGAAGGAGGGGGATATCATGGTTAGCCACCTATATATGACTTCTGAAATTCATCCGAGGCAGCTGCAACCACTGGCAAAGAAACGAAAGAGGAACGGCTAAAAGAGGAAGTGTGGGAATTTACCTTCAAGACCCGGACGTAGGGGTGACCATCTGGGCCGTAGCGACTGCCGTTCTGAGTGATGTGCTTGAGCCACTGGATGTGAGGCTGCGCATCGCTGTAGACCTTGCAGACGAAGCGGGCGTCCTCCCCAACGTGCACCGTGGTGTTGGCAGGAAGACCTGCCTGGAGAATGGGCCGGTGGGGTGACCGCTCTGTCGAGAGGGAGGTGAAATGTTAACTTTAGGAGGCTGGTTCATTGATTAACAGACATTTTGGTTGACTGGGGAAGTGTCTGTTTATCAGAATCACAGGGTAAAAGCAGAACTTTGGTGAGCGCGGGTGTTTCCCAGAGAGCCTGACAGGTAAAATCATGACTGCGCAGCTGCCTCCATCTTATCTCAGAGGCATTTAGAACAAAAAGAGACAGCGGCATTTATCACCGTCCAGATAAGAGGCTGGGGTGGATGTGGATGTCCATAAAGTGAGGAGGTTTAGCGAAACTATACGCAGTCGAGGAGAGAGAAACACCTTCGAAGTACCCCACATCACCAGCTATCTGCATTCTTTTACAAGCAAACTTTTGGCCTGCGAATCCAAACAGAGCGAGACCTGCGGAACAATGCCCCCTTTCAAACACTACCCCTGCCTTCACAACCACACTGAGGAGCCCACCAACCCCCACACTGACAGCAACCACCCACTTCCACACACACACACACACACACACACAAAATACACACGGAATGACATCACTCAGGCTGGGGCACTGCAGAGCTTTCCAAAACAAAGCCTTAAGGTAGGTGCACTGAGTGTGTGTGTGTGTGTAAGGTTGGGGGTGGCTCGGGGGGGGATGGTCGCAGGGTTAGGCTGAGTGATTAAGGGTGGAGGCTGGGTTTAAGAAGGAGCACTCAAAAAGGGAGAGAGAATTAGCAGCAAGAGTGAAAGGAAGAAAAGGGGATCAACAGATGGAGAGTGCACAAACTACTAGGCAGCGGTTTCTTCCGTGGATCTGCCAGCCTGTCTTCCTGCTCCATCTCTCTGAAATCTGTCAGATCAGATGATTCCCACCCCTCCCTCCTTTCTCCCCCATCTCCCCCCCCTTCCTGCAAATTCCTAGGGCTCGCCTTGTTTATTGTCTCTCTCTTTCTCTCCTCCTCCATCTCTCACGGACTTCTCACCGTCACGATCTAGCAGAATGAGGTGATCCACTCGGCTCTCACTAAAGCCTCTATTTATACACTCATATAATTTAGAGTGTTAATATAATGTAATCGTTACGTAACCTGGCATGATAAACGTACATAGTAAAAAGGAAGAAGGCGAAAGGAAAAATGCAGTCATTCAGGGAGACGCGTTGGCGAGACAGGACCTTTCGAGATGCCTTTTTTTTTTTCTAAATCGATTTTAACCTTCATTTAATGAGCTGGAGCATTTTGAGCAGTGGAGCCAACACCTCGGACCAAATGACAGAATGAGTGTGCAGTGCGAGAAAATAGGCCACATCATCATTATGGAAGTACTCCAAAAACAATAAAAGTTTGTGGAGCAATTCTTGCTTTAATCAGATAAAGAAATATAGTATGTGTGTGTGTCCACGGTAGATCTGTTATAACCCTTTAACCTCACACAGTGGGTTTGCATCATCCTTTACAGTCTTTAGGTAATTTTACTTAGCGTTACGATTTTCTTTGATAATTCTCATTTAAACTTGGGTAATGTGCTTCTCTTTGGCGTTAGCAATGAATCTTCAGGATTTTACTCGTTTTATTGCCATGCATGGTGACTGAAATGTGTTCACAATAAAGAAACAGACACTGACACATCAAAAAGAGAGTCCCCTTCTTCCAGTATTGTTTCAATGATTTCAGTGCTCAAAGGGGTAAGACTGTGTGTAAACTGAAAGCAGATCTGTGTGTCAAAGTTTGCCTTTTCTTCCTTCATCTGACATTAATCTTCTCATGATGGCTCAGATTCATTTATGACCCAAACTGTCAGTGGAAAAGGGGGTCAATGTAGTTGAACTGCACTGTGAGAAAGATCATATAGAATGATACATAAAACAGTGACGTCTCCCTGTGGTGCATTTTCATATTTTACTGTGGCCAGTTTCGAACTCCATAAACTCCCATCATCAGTGGAGTCATTAGTGGGGGGAATTTAATGGCAACAGTGGCAGGACGGAGGCAGAGAGAGGCATCAGGACACGGATCGGGGACATTTCATGGCGTCCCATGCGAGACCAGTGAACTCTGGGTAACCTGGTAGTTTGGCACACAGGGCCTTAAGAGTCAGGGAGGGGGGTAGAGGGGCAGGAAGAGCACGGCATGGCACAGGATGGCATGGGGCTACTAACAAAGTGCCGCATGGCTACTGAGTGCCACAGCTCTGGGTGAAAGAGCCAACCTCTGTTTTGACTCCCCGTTTGTGTCTGCTTGTCATGTGTGTCTGCTCGTGGATATCCCACCGCGGCCTTTTCTCCAGAGGCCAGTCTGAACCAGAAAAGGCTGGTTCCCCTTGGTTTTAATAGCCAATCCTGCAGGTCATTTGGGGGGAAAAAAAAGACTGATAAGAACAGTCTTTTCTGTCTCTGTTTCCCCCTCTCCTCCCTCTGTCCACACCACTATAAGGGAGGAAAATGAAGCAAGAGGTTGCAGGGGGCAGTGGCTGCAGAGCCAGACATGGAGGGGGTTTACTGCTCTGCAATAAAACAGAACAAAAAACAGAAATATGCAGTCTGAAGGAGAGCTTTAGCTAACTCCAGAGGGAAGCGGAGCAGGGGCCAGTGTTGGGGGAGTGTGCGTGTGTGGACCCTCATGCGCCTATACGCTCTTTGTGCGAGAACCCTCAGGTATTCAATCTCCATCTGATATAATGAAAATAATACTCCTTATTACCATGGAGACACTAATCAAAACAGAAGTATGTAATTACAGTGGCTCTGTTCAGAACAATGGAGTCAGTGGGAGAATAATTCTACATACAGACTCAAGTGGCCCATAAACGCTCTCCTGTGAATCAAACTGCTGCAGCTGCAGGTCTGTGCCACTTATCAGCAGGTTATTGACCAGCCTTTAGAAGACAAACTGTGTCAGATAAACTTTGATGAGCACTGATTGCTTGTCTAGTGTCCCGGGTACAGGCCCGCACCAAATTAAGTGCACCCATGCACCCATTGATCCGCTGTCTTTATCCCTCTCCCCTTGTTGTCCCCGCTGTCTATCGATTC
The DNA here is from genome assembly GCA_029224185.1 of Karalla daura. Lineage (NCBI taxonomy): Eukaryota > Metazoa > Chordata > Actinopteri > Chaetodontiformes > Leiognathidae > Karalla > Karalla daura. The sequence continues at coordinate 10,468,035 of CM055200.1, forward strand.
TGCAAACCGAGCAGAAAAACTCTGGTCTCTATCGGCCAAAGGTCGCAGCCAGGGGCTGAGTGAGTTGGGTCTGTACTGGCTTCAATAGTGCTGAGGCCAGCACTCTGTCCACAAAGTGGGACATTAAAGGATCATCCGCTACCGGTTTAAGTCCTCATCACATCTCCGCCAACCCTGTTCTATTAACTGAGGAGGACTGCCCTTACTGGGCAAAAGTATCTTTGGGAATCGGAACAAAAAAGTGTTTGTTTTTTTATATCCCAGGAACAGTGTTACTCGCTACTCATGACATTCCACAGACTTCACTCAATTTACTGAGGAAATATTTGTTCAATGAAAAGTAGTTCCAGTAAAATTTGGAGGACCTGGCCTTTAGAGCAGACTTTTCTAAATACATTTCAACCTTTTGTGGAGTTAAAGTGGGTGGCGATCTTCATAAAGGGCAGAACATTCACCAAGCTGTTTCCGACCAGACTTCCTCAGATGCGCTATGAGCGGGCAGCATAGACACAACATGAAATCAGGATTTACCAAAACGAGTTAGACGTTATAGAAATAAATTAAGTCCACATTAAAACTGTTGACATGTGCATCTTAAGCTTCAGCTCACTTGGCAGCTCGCTTTAACCTGCACCTGCACCCAGAGTGCACCTGGCCAATCAAACGTGCACACATATACACACACACACATTCCCACTGTGAGAACCCTTTCTGTCCCCTGTCTCCCACACAGGTGTAGTCTGAGTGTGTGTTTCGTGTTTTGTGCATGGTACTGACCCACTACATCCAGGGTGTAGGTGTGGTTGATGGATCCGAACTCGTTCTCCACCAGACAGGTGTAGTTGCCCTTGTCCGACGGCACCACGCTCTCCATTATCAGGGTCCAGTGCTGACTGCGCACCTGAGAGCGACACACACACAAGTTTCTTGTCACGAGCGTGTGGAAACACAGTGAACAATGAGCGGAAAACACAGAAATGACTGAGAAATGCAGATCTAAAGCACTGGTGCTAAATGAGAGCGATGATAGAGGGGATTTGGTTGGACGGATGAAAAACGAGTGTGCTGAAAAACAATATTGAGGCTGATGACAGGCCGATTCCACCAGAGTGACTCTACAACATCAGAATATTTTTATTATTCCCTCATATGACGTCAAAGGCTGGGAAAAATATTCCAATTCAATTATTGGTTTTTATTCTCTTTGGGAGTTCGACGCGAGTGGGCAAAATACAGTCAGACTCAGTTTTGCAAAGATAAAAGTGAATTAACAAATACACTTCATGGGATTCCATGTAATTCCCTGTAATTCTTCTGTCAGTCACCGTTATCTTGACCTTTCCAGTCAAAGCATTTCCAAACACACAGTTATGCCGAATTATCTGTAAAAATGGTTTCGCCTCCGTGTGGAATCCACAGGTGTGAGCCAACAATAGCGTTTCCGTCTGCGCGCCGATGAGAGACTGTAGCTACTGCTTGTCCAGGCCTACATTTCACACAATGGGGAGATTATGCCAGAGGGCTGGGCTCAGGTACAGCTTTTGTGTGACATTTGTTGACAAAAAGGGAGAAATGAGCTGCCCACGGAGTATCTGACAGCCTGACTGTACCAGTTCCGTTACGTCCGGGCCGTTTTTGTCTACGCTGCAATGAGCCCGCTGAAAGCCGAAGGGGAAGCGACATTAGCAGCTACATCAACATAATATGCTCCTAAACTTTCCTGGCAAGGCAATTGTGTTTCCTCATAAACCGTCAATCATTAACCAGGAACCTCAGACCCGTTCAGCATCATTGGATCTTTTCAGAAATTAATTTCATGAGCGTTTCCCTTGGAACTGCTATTCCACTCTATCAGCACAGCTCGAGCACATACAGTAAATGCTGCTTGTTTTCAGAGAGGGAGAGGGGAATTTAGGAGCAAACATTTCCTAACTGCAATCTAAATAGACTCCGTCACAGTACAGGAATTATTCTTTGTATTACTAACCCCAGCCCTTTTTATACAGACGCGAGCACACTGGGTTTACTTTCCCATGACTTAAAGAATCAGGTATTTTCAGCACGTATAAATCAACGCTTTTCCTTTTTTATTTCCCAAAACGAGACCAAGGCGACAGACGTTTTAACAAGTTAAACAGCACTCTTTTGTTGGAAACACAGTACTGTGTATTGTAGGTCATGCTCATTTAAGTCCGCCGTTGACATGGAATTGAGGCAGTGACGACTAAAACCACCATTTTTCTGCCCCCAATGTTTAAGTCAGTTCTATAAGTAGATTGCTTCAAATGGAAAGTTAGAGAGCCGCTTTGGCTCAAACCTTAACCAGCCCTGCAATAGCATTTGTGAATCACATTTCATAACAATGGAATCACATGCTAGAGCCACATACTATTCTCAGGCCAAAGCCAGTGGGACCTGTTCTCCCTGATTGAGTTACCTCAGCATTCTCAACTCATTTCAGGCCTGACGCTACCTACATTCTCTATACCTTACTGTCTGGGGGCATTTAACCCTTGAGTCCCAGGCTTAAGTTTCTAATTGTTGGCATTTTGAGTTACAGTGAGAGGCTCTGCAAAGTATCCCGGAGAGGGGAGGCGCACGGATGAGCAATTCCAATTTCACACCAGAAACCCTGCCCTAGCTTCCTCTGTCTACTTTCCTCCCGTCTCTTCAGTGAAGGGTGGAAAAGGGGTGAAAGGACAGCCGGGGAACGAGGGGGAAGAAGAAGGAGGCTGGATGTCCCTTGTGTTTCCAATGTGTCTCCGAAAAAAAAGGGGGGCTGCACAGACCGCAGGAAAAGGCAAGAGAAAAGCTGCCATTTGCAATGAAAAAAAAAAAAGTATGATGTATTGCTGTTTATCCTACCTTATACCCTCCCATGCGGTCCTCTTGGCGGAAAGGCCTGCTGTTTTTAAGCCAGCGCAGCTTGGGCCGGGGGTTGCCTCCCGCAGCACAGCGGAACTTGACTGTGTTGGCAGCTGGCACCGCATGCAGCTTCTTCTCCATCTTTGCCGACGAGGTCCAGTACGGGGCGCCTGCAACCAGAGAACAGTTGGTGTTGAGCTGGGGGTGAGATTTCCTCATCGTGCTCTTCAGCATTAACAGTTTGGCTCCAGGGTCCTTGGACCGGCTGAGGGGCTGATATACATGGAAGCGTGACTGCAGAGGAGCCAAACCTGAAGCATTTCTAACACTCCCAGGGACCCCCACCCCCACACCTCAGCCACCCCCCCCGCCCCACCACCTCCCCTCTCTTTTGGCAACGCTGACTGGCCTGCCGTCTGCATAACACAACCCAGAGCTCCACACTCACACAGTTAAATAAAAACACACACTTTCCCTGCAGGATCGGCGGGGTGTTGCAGAAGGGGGGAAAAAACATCAGCTCTGAGGGGAGAATGTGCCTGGGCGTTGCCAAGAGGGTAACTAGACCATCACATTCAATTTCATCTCATTCCACTTAGCAGCTTTTTTTCTCCCTCCACTTCCTCCAATTACTCGAGCCCCCTTGTTTATCAGCCCAGATATGGACGGCAGGGCCAGGGATTCTTATCACCACTGGAAAACCATTATGTGCCGTCAGGGGAGAAAATGAATGTCACGTTTAACGAAGAATTTCTCTCACTTCATTGACGGCAAACGCTTCCCACCGCCTCTGCTGAAATCTGTCACCTTGTATTTTCGCATTCTCCCCTTTCCCTCTTCTCCCAATTTCTCTCTCTCTCAGTCAGCTGGATTTTCCTCTGAGCCCCCCCCCCTTCACTCGCCCCTTCTCCCTGCACCTGGGAGCATGATTGCCTAAGCAGATGGGACTCAGAGGGGAAGAGAAGCTCAAAGTTGTACAACAACCACACCATCACTTCCTCTCCAAATAGCAGCCGTACAAGCTAGAGAGGGAATACCGACAGATAAGACCACTACTGACTTCAGTGTGACCCTGGAGCATAAGTTAACATCCCAGGAGAGAATCTGCTTCCCTCCAGTCTTTTCACCGCCTGTCCAATCTGCATACTATCAGACACCTCCCATCATTTTCTCTGGCACGCACAGCCGGACAAGTCGCGCATACTTGGATAGTAAAGTCAGTAAACAGCGCTCTTCCTTCCTGTAGGGATACATATGCTAAGTGCTGAGACTATACTTAGTCATTCCCTACTTTCTGCTTCCTCCGTCTCACTCTCGCTATCTTGCAGCTCTCTTCCTGTACCCTCACCTCTGTCCCATTCCACGTCTCACCATTCGCCCCGGCTGTCATCACTCCGTCCACTCAGACAGAGACAGATTAGGTGGAGACTGGCCCATTGCGAGGCCGTCTCTCCGAAACGACCTCTAACCCCAAGCTGGCAGCCGGGTCGGAGGATGAGGTTGGGACATGAAAGGTGAGCGGTGCTGTTTCCCATGCTCTCATCCGGAGGGGCAGCACTTCAAACGAGACGACCCTCGGACCTCTCTCCAGATGAGGCCAAACTCTCACTGGCCCGACTGCTGTGGGCTCCAGGATCCCCCGCCTCCCCCAAAGCCCCGTGCATCCGGATCCCCACTCACGGCTGTTTATCCTAAGCTGGCCTGGGGTGAGCTGAGGCTATCTAACTCCTGTGCACCCAGTTTTTTGGTTCTCAGGCATCCATCTGTGACTTAAAGCAGTACTAACAACTGGAATGATTTCTTTTTACTGGTCCAAATGAACTTTTTAAAACCGGATTACTGAGTCCTGATTAGTTTACAGAAATATGTGACATTGGCTCTGCAGCAGTAAATAAAAGGGGTGCTGGGTGAGTGACGTAAACAAGGAGGAAGCCGTCAACAGGTTTGAATGCAAAGCTCCATGTGGCTCTTTAATTTCATCATGACATCAGCGCTGCCCTCCAGCCCTTCCACCTCTCACCCTTCTCCTAAACACCACGTCCCTCACAGATCCCAGCGGAGGCTCATCCATGTCTCCTCCAATAACACCACCCACCGCCGATGACGGACAAATTCTCTGGACTCTTTATCCCTTTTCAGATTTTTTTTTCTCCCCCTTTTTTTGCTGGCGTATGTCGTCCAATTCTCTACACAGAGTCAAATCAAAATCCTCTGTTTTGCAGTGGCCCCATGCCCAACCCCTTCTGAGCGCCCCAGATGAAGAAAAAAAAAAAAGAGCCACAAATATATAGCTACACCCCGCACTCTGCGCTCTCATTCCCTCCCACGCCTACATGCACCCTCCTCCCTCGCTCCAGTGCTCGGCTCGGGGCCAAGGCTCCACGCCATGCTCAGAGAAGTGCTGGTACTGATCCAACAACGTTCCCCCTTCCTCCCGCTGCCTCTTTTCCCTCTTCTCCTCTTCCCTCTTTCTTTTAATAATAATCTCGGTTTTGAGTTTTCAGAGACACACACAGAGAAAATGCGACGGCATTGCCAGAACAGCTTTTTCTTTGTTTTCAAACAGCTTATTACCACCAGAATGGCTGGATCCTTTCCCTCTCCCCCATTTTTTCCTCTCACTGTGTTCCTTTCACTCCCCCCATATTTAATGGATTTCAGGCAATTACAGTCAACCCAAAAGTGGAGGAGGAGGACTCACGGTGAGACGCAATGCATGTGGGGAATTTTAACAAGATGTGGAAGCCCGCATCTTTACTTCAGCGCACGTGTGTCTACGGGAACGCACTTGTGTGTGTATGTGTGTGTCTGTGTGTGTGTAAGTGACTCCATGAACACATTACTAGGCCAGACACACAATGCACAGACAAACCGGAGAAAAAACTTTCTCTTTCACACAGACATGCACACACACACACACACAGGCCCATCAGGTGGCTAACTAGGTCCATATGGGTGTCTTTCATAATGGATGGGCCCAGCTGACTGACTGACTGGCTGGCTCCATGAGGCCTGACTACCTGAGGGACACTAGTTCAAGGAATTTCAGGAATTTTTGTATTCCCTGGAGACGCATATACAACACACACACACACACACACACACATTGCCATCTCACAGTATGGGCCTTGACAATGGAATTTTATGGTATTGAATAGCAAAGATGTGGGTGCAGGGTGGTGCTGACATGAGTTTAGGCATCAGTAACAGCTGTATCCTCCCAATCCCCAAAGAATCGAGACTATCCGTTTTCTCTCCTTAATCATAATCGCACAGTCTCAACTATGCTAATAGGGACTGACAAAGCTAAGTAGATTATTTCACTTAAGGATTAAAGTGTTTGGCTATCACAATCGGCATTCCAGACATGGGATTTGACACCTTCAAAGGTGTTGTAAAGTGTTTTCGCTTTACACAAGTACGATTTTTAGACTTCCTAATCTTTTAGATGCTTTAAAGCAGCCTTAAAGCGCAAACACAACTGTTGACTCTACATTGTGGTTTAGTTTGTTTATATGATGGATCTACGAGAGTTAGTAAAGAATGGTAGCGCGACATTAACTCATTCATCGCTCTTTTCGTTCCTCCTGTACTCACTTATCTGTTCTCCCTCCGGCCCCGTGTCGTCCGACTTTTCTGAATCGTCCTCGTCATCCCCCGACGAGATGGCATCTGCACAGAGTGACCACGGTTACTGCCGCCCTTTGGCAACCCACATAAACACACGCACACATACACACACTGCCGCATGCAAAAGTGTTCATGCAATTACTTTGCAGCTCGCAAATTTGCACACACCCTTTTCTGAGAGATCCTCTCATTTTGCTGCTGTGGTTGTACACACACACACTCACTACGAGCCCAGACTCGGAAAGGTTGCCACAGCAAGATCCATGGCCATTTCCTCCCCTCAACACAGCTCAGGCCGGTTCTGAATCTCCTGTCCCTTTTTGTTTTTTTGCCCTGTCTCATCCCTGACTCACCTGTGACATTCACTATGAAGCAGACCGTGTCTTTGCCCACGCTGGTGCAGGTGTACAGGCCTGAATCCTTGGGCGTGGCATCACGGATCTGCAGCACCTCCTGCTCTATCAGCGTGCGGTTGTTGGTGCCCAGAGAGCTGCCATCTTTGGTCCAGGTGATGGTCCCCGTCGCCGGCAGAGGGCAGCTCAGCTTCAGCACCTCCCCCGGGTGCACTGAGCACACCGTGGGCTTAGAAATTTGGTATTTGTTCGATGCGTCTGCAGAACGAATGGGGGAAGGAGTGGGAAGGAGTTGAAGGAGGGGTGGGGGAAAGGGGGTAAAGGACAGATTAGAGGAGGAGGAGGGTGCACAAGGAAGAAAGAGAGGTGGGAGAGGAAGAAACAAGCCATAGTTTAAGAAACAAAAACACCACATAACCCCCAATGGATGCATTTCAATCAACTTATGCAGGAGGAGCAATACAGAAGAGAGGAGGCCCATTTTTAAACCATCACACCAACAACAATCTTTGCCACAAACCAGTAGGTCCTTGGAAAATACCACTATTCTGTTATCAAATGTGCAGTGTGATTGGTGTTTGTGGAGTCAGAGCATGCAGTTTCGGCCAAAGCAGCATGTGTAGTGGAAGGGGGGCAGTCGATGCTTTGCGAGCAGGTGAGATTCAGATCACCGTGTGGAGAGGCAGCACACGCACACCCCTCAGTCACCCCCTCCCCTTCAGTGTCAATGCCAAGCAGCCAGTGTGTGGGTGAGTAGGAGCAGTACAGACAGATCTCCGCAGCCTAAAAAAAGGCAATAAAACTTCAGTATGTCTGCCCATCAGAAAGGAAAGCAGCCAGAAGAAGGTCTGGGACGGAAGCGGTTGTCAAGCAAGGGAAGGGAGGAAGGGAAGGGGGAAAGGGGGGGCACTCTCCCTTTTTTTTCTTTTCTCTGGCACTGACTGTACACCTAAGCTTTGAAAACCTTGACCTGGCTGTAGCATGATTCTTCTGTTTTCCATCTCTCCAGTCTTGGTTGTCTTTCATAACACAGCCATGGAGGATCTACAACCCCTGCACAGGATCCGCCGGCCAAGACAGAAAGCAAGAAACTCTGCACGGCTCCAAAGTGTATAAAACCTTCACTTCTGGGAGAAAATCCAAGTCCGCCTGTGAGTGCATGTGTGTACACCATGTCCTCTGACTCGTACAACTGCACGGTGAGAGCGAGGTGAATTCCGAACGCATGAAAGGGAATTCAGAGTGTCTGTCGCCGAGGCTGCACTTCCACATCATCCATGCAAACCCTGGACTGTGACCGAATGCTGAGCAAAAAGGGGGAAAACCTGCCTGAAATACAAGCTGGCTTCTGCCACATATACCAAAGCCAATTCCTGTCGCCCTGAGGCTCTTGCAGCAGTTAACGCACAGGCACAGACACACATTCTTGCACAAACGTGTACATTCACTCAGCTCGAACCAAGATAGGTCTTGACAGTCTCTGCTGCAGCCGTCCTCGGTGAGAAAACACAAGAAAGTTCATGACTGCAGCACAATAATGACCAAACCAGTGTGTCTTTGAGTGTGTGTGTGTGTTTTCTTCAGGGGCAACTGAAGGAAAAGGAGCAAACGAGAGAGGTATTAACAGATTTAAGGAGAGCAGCAACAATGGAAAAGCAAACGAGAAGCCAGTGATGGAGGTGTTCCTGTGTGCAGCATGTGACTGAAGGCTGATAGGTGTAATTACGCAGACAGGGGCACTCCCAGCCTTTCCTGTACCTCAGTGTACCTTTTCAACACCATCCCACCCCTTTTATGTACCCTGCACCGCTGCTGAATGTACAGCATAGACACACACATGCACACACGCAAACACACACACACACGCTCGCCTCGACAGGAAGGGAAAGTCATTTTGCCACAACCGAGCAGCTGAGGCATGTGTGCACTGCTCTAAACGTTCCCCTTGGGCAGGCAGACACACACAGGTACAGTTCCTGTATTGTCTTTTTTCCCCTCCTCTCTGTCTTTGCTTCGATCCGGAAATAATTAACCCCTCCTTCGCCCCCACCCGCCTCCGACAGCTCACCCTGAGCCCGGGACCGACTGTGTGGTCTGAGGAGAGGCGGAGCTCCTGCACTGATTGATGGGAGCTGTCTCCGCTACCTTTTACCACGCGGTTTCCACTGCCTTCCCTTCGACAGTATCACTGATTCCAGGGTTTCCTCCCTCATCGTTTCATTTCAGACTTCAGTGATTTAGGGATGAGTCATGACTGCGCACGGGACACAAAGCAGAGGAGGCGTCTGCTGGGAAAACCTGCAGGTACGGACAACTTCCAGAAGGTGGGCCCCTCTGAGGGACTGACGTAGCAGCGCAACACCTGGACCACTCACACACACACACACACACACACACACACACACACACATGTTGCACTGCCTTTCAGCAGCTGAAGAGAAAGGGAAGGAACTGAGGTACTCCATAGAAAGATGATACTCGCACAGAAGCATGCAAACGTGTGTGTGTGTGTGTGTAGGTGTGTTGCATTACAAGAACGAGAGATGGAAGGAGGTCAGGAAAGAAAGACAGCAATTTCTCCAAATGGTGTTTCTGATTAAAGAAAGCACCCCGAGTGTTAGTTCTGTCTTCATCATTTTCTTATCTCTGTGGTGTCCATCTGTCCCCCTCCATCAGCTCCTCCTCCTCCCACTGCTGCTCCTTTGCCTCCCTCTTTCACCTCCCCTCCAGCTTTGCCCTCTCCTTCCCCCCTTCTCCACCCCTGCTGACCCTGCTGACCTAAACCTGACCCTTCCCAAACCTGTTGACACCTCCCGCATGCCCGATTGTTCATGGGAACATGTATTATACCACACACACACACACAACACACACACACACTCTGAAAAAGCGCTGAGTGCATATAGAAGTGCGCCTTAATGGATGCATCTATCAAACACCAGGAGATACAAGTGCAGGACACACTCACGCGGTTTACAAGAGTCTGGGGATACGTGCTGAGTGGAGGAGCTGAAACACTTCACTGCAGATTTTTCATCTCTGCAAAGTTTCATCCCCCTCTGCACTGCAGGAGGGGGCGGTAGCCTCACTATCTCCCTCTCTCTCTTTCTCACACACACACACAATCACACACACTCACACGTTAGCTCAATTTCAACCAAACAGCTTTCACATCTTCCCACCCACCCATCGCCGCTATCATTTTGCCTCTGTAGTCCTGAAACAAATCTCCATTTCAAAATCCATCTTGCTCTATCTGACAGCTATTGTGAGTGTCTATCACTTGAGATGGATGCCTGCTGTCCACTCCTCTGTATCTCCATGCCCTCGCTCACACCGGCTTGGCTGCCAGTGATTAGACTCACAGCCTGGATGTCTGCAGCAAAAGGCTGTCTGTCTGCCTGTCTGTCTGTCTGCCTGTCTGTGTCCACTCTCCCATCTCCTTATGTTCTGCACAATGGGATATGTGCACTAAATGTAATGACCACCATCTCTGAAGCACACACACACGCATACTGCCAAATCACATTATTATTGCTGCCCTTCTTATCCCTCCTTTTTTCCTCTCCTCTTTCCTCTCTATCCTCCTCACGCAGTCAAATCCCAGGACTTTTCTCCCCTTTTTGTCTCTCCCTCTCTTTTCTGATGTCCATGTCCTTTCACATTCAAATCCCCCCTCCCTCCCAACAGCCTTTTTTTTTATTTTATTGTGACAAAGGAGCAGCTCCATGGACTGGCTCCTGCTGGTGTCCATGGCAACAGCCCCCGTGGTCGGCCCGGCCCCTTCACCCCTCATCAAGGCCTTCCCTGAACCCCAGCCGACCCCTTTAACCCGCTGGCTCCTTCTTATCTCTGAGAATCTGCCGAGGTCAAAGCACCACAGAGCCGAGCGTTGCTCTAGAGATTATTCAAAGGAATTCAATATCTTGAATCAGCTGAATGTGGAAGCTAAGACTGCATTAAATGTCACTGTTGATGAATGTGCCAGTAATGTTTCCGGTTGATTGGTTAATATATCTTTTTCTTTTTGTTTCTTTCACTCAACCACTAACTCTGCATATTCGATTTGTGACAGTTTAGAATGAGGTGAGGGATTCGCTCATTATCAAAAGAGCTTTCATTTTATTGGACTTATTTTTAATCAGATGATTGTTTCGGCATTTAAATGAAGAGTGGTACTTACAGGAATCCAAGCCGTGCACAAAAGCACATTACAAGATAATGTGAGTCTGATACAGAAAATGGAATTGCTGGGATTTCAGCTTCATCATTAATGCAGCCTGAGCCTCGAGTCACGCATTACAATAGAAAACAGAAAAACTCTGGTTTCACAGGATCCCTTTGCCTATACATGTCTGAATTTATTCCACATTTTCCCTCCTCCACAGCCTCAGATTCCTCTCAGCTAGTCGGACACAGACTGGCACAGGTCGCAGCTCTTCCCCACCTCTTATCAGACAGCTGTGAGTCCCGGCAGAGGAGTGACAAGGTATTTTCTGGCGCATCGGCCAAGGCAAACAACAGTCAGCACACACACATCAAAACACACACACACACACACACACACACAAACACACAGTCAACAACCCTACGCACTCAACCTTCAAGATTAACAGCAGCCAACAGCGGGCTAATAAAAGTCATTGTGTGGAGGCCGTATATTCAGCTCAACTGCCCCCAGTCACACCACTGGCCCACACCCCGCCTCTGCTTGGAGTTCACTTCCATTGCCAACGCCACAGTCACCACACACACACACACACACACAATCCATGTCATTAACGGGGCAGTTGACACTTTTATACTTTTACAAGTGTAGTCCTACTGTGTGGATAGCACAGTATTACTGATTGGTAATGAGCCTGGGGCTACACCACATCCCCCACTTTCACACACACTGGTACATCCAGCAGTGCAGATGCCGATCAAAACCATCTGATGCTGTATGTTTTCTTGTAGTAAAGATAAGCCAACTGTAGGGCTTAATATCTCCGATTGACCACAAGGAGGAATGGCACAGAAAAGAGACAAGAAATAAAACCGGCTGAAAGCATCTGTCCTGTTCTCATGTCACGCATGCAAGACTTGTCTTTGTCACACAACGTTGCCCGCTTTTTAAAATTTATTTATTTATTTTACCACTCAACTCTTCTCAAGTGTTTGCCTCCATGCTGATTGGAGCTTTTTTTTTTGAGGAGCAGGGCTTGGCAGCGAACGGTCGAAAGTACAGCCAAACCATGAGCCGACTTTTGTCTGCTACGCTCGCAGTCGGCCTGCGCTCCAGTGCGCCTGGTGCCACACTTATTCCACATATGCAAAGAGGGGCCAGAGCAGACCGCAGAGCGGCGAATACCACTGTTAAAGACACACAAGCACACAGCCTCCTGTCTTTACTACCATTGTTATTCGGCTTAGTCGGAGCATTTTAATCACTGTGCAAACGGAGAGCGGCCCGGACAAGGTAAACACTCCCATAGATCCTGAAGTGGCCACAGGGACAACAATAGGCCTGTTGTGGAGACCTTAACCAGCGCGCTCGCTCCACTTCTACTGTTACAGCAGCCACAGGTAAACAAACCGGCGAGGCCACCAGGGGTGCAGGCGTGGGCTCTGCAGAGACAACATTGATATGCAATCTGATGAATCTGAGGCAATTACAGCTCCCACACACACCGGCAGCGGTGTGACTGTAGCTGCAGGGCAGGGAGAGGGGGAGTCGGAGGGGGGGTGGTTGGAGTTAGAGGGGGTGGTGGGAATCCTAAACAACTCAGCAGGGGGGAGTGTTATTAGGACTGGTAGGGCAGGGCCAGCCAATCTGTCTCCCTAACATCTCCTGCAGGTGAAAGCAGCGCAGGCCGTCAGCAGAGGCCAGTGGCCGGACACACTGATTCAATCTCACGCAGCTGCGGACAGAGTTATGTCGGCCATGTGCGGTGGGGAAAGTGATTTGGGATCAGATAAGCAGGCCAGGTTCTCTGTGCCCCGCTGATCCCTTCATCATGTGACCCCCCCCGCCACCCCCTCCACATGACTTCGCCGCTGCCCAGCGCTCTGTAATCTCTCCATCTAAAGGAGAAGTCAAATATGCACAAATCCTCTTAGAGCTTTCCTGGTGGATTGTGTAACTCTGGAAAACTCTCCCTCCCTCTGTCCTCTCTGTGGCCGTGTAGCGTAGCGCGCGGGGCCATGCGCGCCTCTGAACTCGCCGGCTTGGAGCCAAAGCGTCTGCGACACGACAACAAAAGCATCTACGAGAGAGGGGAGACCTCAGACGGCCTCTCATCAAGGTGGCTCAGGACCATACCTAACCTGCAGGGCAAAGGGCAACATTAAGCACCGAGTCTATGCGTGCGTGTGTTTGTGTGTGGAGACAGAGATTTGGGGGAATTGGTTTTAAAAAGTGATGCTCTGTTGTTGGCCTAACTTACAATTAGCATGCTGATTAAAGCCCTGGAACAAAAGGCTGTGGAATGTGAGTTACTATCCATCACAACAGCTCTAATTAGCTGCTCTCAGACTGAACTGGAGACAGAAAATGCAGAGGCCTCCATAGAGAGGCATAGACAAAAAAATACTGCTTGAAATAATAGTTTAAACCTTCAACTTTCAGAAAAGAAACAGGAGCCGATGTGATTCCGAGAAACAATACAGAAGCCCCGAGCTTCTCTCTCTTCTCTCTTTCTCTTTCCCTCCTCTCTCTGTCCTTCCCTCTTTCCAGTACAAACCCTGTCCCACCCTCCTTCACAAACACAAATCACCACCAACCTCCTGCCTTTAACACTCACTTTTGAGCTGCCACAGACATCGGTGGGAGAACTTAAAGTGTAAACCACACACCTCTCAGGGAGGGAGGAAAACAAGTCGCCGCTCATGCTGAGGTTAGTCTGTTTATTTGTTTTTGTTTGGTCACCAACTCCAGCTTCTCTACAAGACTTTTGGTGGAGTTGAAATGGACAGAGGTCTTGAAGTTCTTACCTCATTAACTTAAAATGCAACATCTCTAATATTGTGCCACTTTGATCAGATAAGGACGAGAGAAAGAACTCTTAGGTCGGGGGGGGGGGAACTTGACAGAGCAACACCTGCTCTCTGAAAACAAACCAAACAAATGGTCCCTCTGCCTCCCTCCCTCCCTCCCCCCTCACCCCCCAGGCTCTGTCCCGTCCCCCCGCTGCTTACCTTCAGGTTCCAGAGCAGCGTCCTCCTCCTTGGTGCCGGTGAGGGGCGGCCGGGCCACGCTGACGGTCAGCAGGGACAGCAGGACGGCGGCCAGCAGCCAGGCCCACGAGGCCATCCCGTTAGTGGGGGTCAGCGCTCCCCATGCCCCCCTTCTCCACCTCCCCCTGGACACTGATCCCATCTGAGGGGGTCCGCCCAACCATCAACTGCTGCCGGGCCGGCCTGTCACTCAGTGGAATTCACCCAATCACCTGGGCTGAGGTGAAAGAGAGAGAGGGAAGTGGAAGGGAAGGTAGGGAAGGAGGGAAGTAATTGACAGATTTTGAGAAAAGCAGCGAGAAAGAGGATAAAAGAAAAACATGTCAGTGTTGGAATAATGACTCTGGCACTTTTAGAGATCTAGTGTCTGACCTATTTAAGGTCTTGCCCTGTTTTTGACAGTGACAAAGACAGACTATGGGAGAGACTAATGTGTCTCAAAATGCTGTCAAACAAGCCGTGCCACAGACATACCGAGCTGTGAGGCAACAGCAGGAACAGGCCTCTTCACCTAGCGCTCATCTGTGATCACACACACACACACACATACTGCATGCGTTTGATCAGAGACGATGCAGTCCTGAGAGTCCCGTGCGATGTCTCCCCCGAGTCACACTGTACAAATATACCTCGGTCTCCGGGCTGCGCACAGATGTGCTGCAGTCAAAATGTTTCATCTCCGGCCTGTGTCATTTTCACTGACATGCTTCTGTTTATTTTTACGAACAAATAAAAGCAGCTCTCGCTTAATGAGCCGTGATATGATTTGGGTTGGAGATATCCCTGGCTGTGCTCTGACAGCACACCAGTGCCAGTGTGCAGTACAGGCGAGGGTTGCAGGCGCAACACATGCGCCAAACCTGTTGCCTGCGCCTCTTTCTGCGTTAATTGTATCCGTGAGAGGCTCTTATTGCATTTGCCTGACTCGATTATGAAAGCAGTCAAGCTTTAATTGAAATGCAATATTGCGATATTGGCAGCGGCGCACACGCTCACACCAGCACCAGTCTGTTAAAGCGACATCTGCGTCTGTGTCTCACGCTTCTCTGCGCACTTTCTGCTCCAGCTGCACAAATCCACCGCTTTCTCCCGCAAACACATATGCAGTCTGACCTCCAGGCTGAAGATCCGCAGCCTGCTTTCTTCGGCCTTAATTTAACAGATGCTGCGGGGGGACAATCCATCAATTTATCCTCACTTAGAACAGCGCATATTGAGTTTATGCGTTTGAGGCGCATAATTCTGCGCAAATGGAATAAGTGATGCCTAAAAGGTTATTCACAAACATTTTAATGATTTCAATTTCTAAAACAATAAAAACATGCGGTTGTTCTGGCATCCATAAAATGACACCAGTGACTTAAACGAATAAAAGCCTTTCAAAAAACTCACAGAAACGAGCAGAGAAGATGTTTTCTTCGTTTCAAACTGTTTTTCTTCGCATGTTGCTGACATGACATTAGCACATGAGGGACTTTGCGCCACCGTGAGCCCGGCCCTCCATTTAAAGGCAGCTCTGAATGAAATGTCTTGGCACTGATTGAAATTCTATTGAGATTCTAATCAGTTTGGCTTTTCCACAATGGGTGCTCATTGGGAGCCGCTCAGTGATTTAGGGCTCCGGCCCCAAGCAGCGAGAAAACAACTGCGCTCAGGGGATCATTAACACCATAAATGCAACGTAGAAGATGAGGCAAAGTAATAAATAACCAGGACACTGGTGCGTGGCCCCTACAGAGCTGGTGCAAGGTGATTAAATCTGATTTGGGGTCGTGGAAAACGGCGCAAATGCATTTTCTCAACTTGCTTTGATTGAATTAGAGAAAATCCTAAATAAAATGAAGTTTAGGGAGAACTTTGCAGACTTTCTAAAGCTGTTCCTGGCAGAAAATCCACCTTTATTATTCAACTAAGTAATAAAGCAGCTTTCATTTCATTATGATTATGGTGGGGGAGAAAAAAGGTATAACGCTCAGAGCTTTTTTGTAGTCAATTAGATATGACAGCAAAAAAAACAGTGACAGGGAAGCAAACAGAAAACACTTACCAGGAGGAATAAAACCGTGTAGATGTGTGTTTTGGCATGCACAGATGAGGGAGGAGAGAGCATGAGCTGAATCCACAGGAGGAATGTCTCCAACAAAACTCTGCTCCGTCTCTTGTCTCTGTGCTACTCCGCAGAAAGCAGCGGCAGCAGCAGCTCACATCACACCGTGTAATCCATAACAAGACTGGCAACGCAATCCCGCTCCAATCCCGGAGTTATCCTCCAAAATACTGACAATGAGACGAAAAAAAAGACAGAAAGGAAGATAAACTTTCCTCCGCCGTCACCAAGTTTCTTCTGGGGCGCAGAACATAACCCGGCGCTCCCGTCAGCGGCGCAGAAAGTTTGCAGCTTCTGGAACAGAGGATCTAGGAGGTTCAGACGCACGGAGTCCGCTGCCAAGTGTCCTAAAATCCATCCACATGCGTCCTGCGGCTGCAGCCCGTCTCTCTCTCTTTCTCTCTCTCTTTCTCGCTCTTACTCTGTGTCTGTGGGAGCTGTGTGTGTCCGCTCGGTGCTCGCTGCCCGTGTTCCTCAGACGCTTTGTCAGGTTTACTCGCTGTTTTCCTCCTCCTGACGTCTCCACACACTGCCCTCCTCCTCCTTCACTCCGGTGGGTGTCACCCCCCACCCCCCTCTCCAACCCCCGAGCACCCCGTGCTGTAATATGAGCCGCTTCCTGGCTACGAACACCGCCCTCTAGTGGCCGAGGCCAGAACACGGACGCACACGCACGCACGCACACACACACGAAAATACGCGCGCGCGCACGTTTACATATATACAAGTATCCACGCGCGCGCACACGCTACATTTTAGCGTATTTGGTTCAGCTAGAAAGAAGGGAAAGGTGTGGCTCTGAGGAAAAGGTAGGACGTTTTATTTATAGGGCACATCTCATGCTTAGGGGCTACTCAAACTTTCAGAATGGAAAGCACAAAAACAGTAAGTGCCGTTAAAAAGTAAAAGGAACATTAAAACATGCATTTAAAAAACAAGGGAGGGAAAACGTCTTCAGTTTTTACCAAAGCGTCATATTTACTCAGCCCTGTTGAGACTTTGATAAAGTCAGACAGCGGGAATATGAACGCTCAGACCCTCATTTTGGATGTTTTCTAAACACTGCACTCGCTCAGTCCTGCCATGACTTTTGGTTAGGCCAGGCTGCAGAAATACTAACACACTCACGGTGTTTCCAGTTATATAAAAAAATAAAAACAAAACAAAGTGGAGAAAAATAGAGAGGAAAAGGAGAAGGCTAGACCAGACTAGACAGGAGGCAGAGCTGGAGGGAGCAAGCACTAAAATGTTGTGGTTGTGTTTGGGAGTGACATGACGAGGGAGCGCGTCAGAAGGACTGCACATGTTAGATGTTTCTGAGATAAAGTCAGATGGTTTGGATGTGTACAGAGGAGGGACAGTGAATGCAATGGCAGCAGGATGCTGAGGTTGGAGGGAAGGAAGGGAAGCAGAACATGAAGTTAGTTGGTATGAGAGGAGAAGATGCTGCAGAAGTAGAGAAAATATCCAGCTCTTTTGGCAGGAAATTAAAAGCACATCAGTTCTAAACAAGATCAGATCTTGAATGTTTTGTTTTTTTTGCACACAAGGATTTTTCTTCTCATTGCACACAATAGCATGAGTATATCAGGAAGAATAGAAGGTACAAAACGAAGCTGGTAAAAAAAAGAAACATGGGACAGAATTCATGAAACATTTATTTAGCATGAATGAAAAATGCACAAAATATGATCCATGAAATGAGCAAATCATTTCGGCCTGTAGGGATGTGTGAGATCTGCAAATGTGGTAAGACTCCTGAAAACAAGGAACATTACTGGAACATATCGAGGTCTGTCTCCAAAGCTCTGAGAGCTGTACTGAAGGCAGCAAATTGGGATCTATCTATCTATCTATCTATCTATCTATCTATCTATCTATCTATCTATCTATCTATCTATCTATCTATCTATCTATCTATCTATCTATCTATCTATCGATCTATCTATTTAGCTATCTGTCGTGGGAAATGTACAGCACACAACTTGATGACGATTTCGGTTATTTTTCTTATTCCACCTCATGTTTATTTCAGGTTGTGCAAATTACAATAGATTAACATCTAATTAAAGCTCCATTTTGACCACTTAAACCCTTTAAACACCCCCTTTAATGTCAATGCATCAATAGTAATTATGCAGCAGTATAGTCTAACAACATAGCACTGCATTCTAAATAAAGACTTTCAGTATATGGTTCAACCTCCCAGTAAATCTTTCACTCTTGGGAATGTGGGATGTGTTTTTTCCTTGAATGGTAGAATTAGTACAACACAGCATTGTTACTCAAGTGTGCACCTTAATCCCTCCTCCACCACTGCTTACACACCGAGCTCCACAGTAAATATCACACAGCAAACATATTATAAGCAGCCAGCATCACAAAGCAGAGTGCCTGTAATAACAGAGTGATCACATGAAAGCAAAGAGCAAAGAAAAGAACAAAGCTTCCAGAGGAGGAGAGACAGGAGGGGATTGGTGATGTGCTGCAGAGGCAGGAGATACTGTAGTCGGTAACTTTTCCACAGATGAACAGATCTGTCCACGGCTTCCCCGGGAGAGACTGAGGGCTGCCCCCCTGCAGCTCGTCCCCCCACTGCTCCAAGCTGTCTCCTGCATTGGTTCAACCGCTCAAGTGCCCTGAAAGAGACACAGGGGAGGGTGGAAGACTCTAATCTCCACAGACTTTTTATTTTGTCTCACTTCCACTGCCCAAGCCCTCTCTCTTAAACAAGGGAGGTAGAGCTCTTCCATTCATTTTGAAAAGAGGCACTAACAAGGGCTTTTTTTTTCTTTCTGTGAAGCAAAGGTTTGGCCCGTGAATGGAGACTTCTCCGTCTGTTTTCCCTGCTCTCCCATCTCTGCCTCCACCAGTAAAGCCATCAGATAACAGTGGAGCTGACAGGTTGGCTGGAAATAAAGAGCCAGCGAGAGGTGAGGAAGGAGAGTTCGACTCATTTTTCAAGACGGGCACAAAATACCCCCCGCTGCTTCTCACTCTCTGCGTGTCTCTTTCCTCCTACCACATTAGTCTATTTACAATCGCCCAATTTATTTTCTACCGCTCACGTCTGAAAGAAACCTCATCAAGCGGAGTCTCACGGGCCTTTGACGAAGGACTGGACGGACTCAATGCCCCCGCACTGTGGCATCCGTCAACCTGTCATTGTCCCCCTTCATCTCCCATCTTTTCTTCAGACCTCTTTCTTCCTTAATCCCTCCTGTGCCAGCAGTCGCACTGTTTGAGGGAACAGAGTGAGAGGAAGAGAAAGTGACAAGCTAATAGCTCGCTATGAGCGCCTCAGATGAACCCGCATCGATCCCGCCTCACTGTTTGACGGCAGTCACCACGAAGGTGGCTCATCTTAGATGTTCTCCACTAACTGTGCTCTGATGGTGAGGAACCCTGTTGTGGCCGGGGTTGACTGCGGCTCTGCAGTCATTACGCCTGCCTCCTGCTGCTATGCAAATGTGCTGAAGTGAGCTAATCATCAACTGGCCGTTAGTTCCCTTTGTCCGCAGAGCGGCTAATTGGCTCACATTTAAGTTCCCCTACACACCAGAGCGTGTTCTGCTCATTGTTGGCTTCTCTTGGGTGTTTGACCTTCACCGTGCGGCTGAAGTGGATGCAGAGTTCGGCAGGGTTTTTGTGATAATCTGTTAAAGCATGCCTCTGCTCACTTTGAAAACTTGTACGTGCCAAAATACAAGTTTTCAAAGCGGTTTAGTACTGCCAACTCACAGCAAGTAGGGCTCTGCTCCTGGTTGAGCCGAGTTCTTTCAGTTTCACATGGGTTTTCTATGGGTCCTCACACAGTCCAAAAATATGCATGTTTCAGTCTGTGCCTTCACCCTGCATGTGCTGTGATAGGCTCTAGCAGGCTGCTGCGACACCTTTAGCAAGTCGAGAAAATAGATTGACAGATGAGCAAACATCAGCAAGTAACAGGGATAGTTTAGTCAAGTTTAGTTTAGTGGACAATAATCTCAATCCATCTTTCAACCTACCTAAATGTGGCAGGAAAGTCAGACACTTTTGAGTATCTTTCACAATGCCTGATAATGGAACAATCTGGAAACGGGCTCCAGTGTGTAAGGATTTGAAAATGATGTGTCTCTATGTCTGCATGTTTGTCGTACACTGCCAACTACTGGCCTGGTGTGCACCCTGCAGCGTGTCTGATGCATGGAGATTGTATTTAAAAAGTTTTCATCTGCATGTAAAACAATTTCAGATGAAAAAAATTGAAAATGAAACACAACATACGTGTGTAAAGGACCTCAGGTGGGATTTTTGGGAGAAGCAGCAGGTGGTCAGCCCCGGTGAAGCTGGTGAAATCGCAGCTTGAAGGAGTTTGGATTTTTCACTCAGATTTTCCGGTGTGATTTCTAAACCAGTTCTGCAGATGATCTTCAATTAGTTCTCAGTTGTAGCACTTTGCCACTCTGCAGTGATAATATTTTATTGGGTGCCAAGGAACCAAGGTGCTTCTCCATGGGTGGCCACGTCTGGCTGTTTGTTGGCTTGCCAAAATCTTTGAAGCTGCTTGAAATATCTCACCAACTATATATACAAGAGTTGCCATGTTATTTGGCATACATATTTCTGTTGCTCAGAGGATGAATTTGTGATATTATATTACATGTTCTGCACATAGGTGCTGGCCGCATATACCCGCTTAACTGCTATCTACTGTATATTGTCTTTATAAGGAATTATTATGTCAATATGTTATAGAGGTAAAGTATGAGGTAATGATTCCTAACTTCAGCCCACAATATGAGCAGCTTCCGCCCTGATAATTCAGCGGCTATGCAGGTGTTTGCAACATTTCTGTTGCAGTTCATGAAGGGTTCATGTCTCAGATAGATCTATATTAAGCAGCCGCAGTCATCCCGTCATGTCTTCTCAAACCTCAACAGTGCTGTTAGTGACAACAAGCAGTGGTTGTGGTGTATGCCTCTTCTGGAGTCAATCAAGCACTATAAAGCGCTTTTTCTCTCAGTCTTTTTGCAGTGGCACATAGACAACCCCCCCCAACAACACTGAACTGGACCAGAATAGTAAAACTCCTCCTTTTGTCTCTACCTACGAGAGATATTCACAAGCACAAAACAGACTCGTTCTCCTCCGGAGGATCCTTCTTTCTTCTTCCTTGAGGGTGCTGCTGTTAATCATGAATGGCAGTGATATGTTATTATAACTTCACTTTGCCAAATCCAGGAGAGACTGCTCCTTTTTCTCCCGATATATCACTGACACTGTATAATTAAAACAACAAACGCGGGTGAGTCACATCCTGTGCAAAATATGAAACAAATGCTGCGCGTGGTGGGGGATGGGGGAGAGAGAAGCAAGAAGTAGACACACGCCTCGGGCTCTAATTTGAACCATATACTGTAGCTTTTCTGCAGCCATGTGGCAGTGTAAGAGGATGCCGGCAGAAAGTGCAGAGAGGAAAGTTTGGGTTTTCAGTCAGAGAGAGAGAGAGAGAGAGAGAGAGAGAGAGAGAGAGAGAGAGAGAGAGAGGCGGGAACCAGTAGCAGTGCTGCACAAAATGTCTTTGAAAATTGCCATAGCATTGTGAAAGAAACCTCTAGTGGCCATTGTGTGGGCACTCTGGATGCCTCCTCTATATCCAGGAGAGTGGCTCCTGCTGCCCAGCCCTCCCACTCCCCCACCACCCCCCTCCTCTCCCCGGCAGGAGCTGTCTCCAGAGCTCCATCTCCCTGCTTTTAGCTCAGGAGCCATCAGCCCTCCAGTCAGCGGGTCTCCCTCCGCGCTGTCACTGATACGGCATAATAACCTCGTCCAGACACCCAGGCCTCCCCTGGTCCTCTCCTCCCCCTCAGCAGGTAACAGAGAGCAGGGCTGGTGGGAGTGGATGGAGGGGGAGTGGAGGGTCAATCATCCAGATTCCTCACATGTTTCCACCTCAGCACTCCGGAGTGTTTCAAATAGCTGGGATGCCTGCAGACTGGGCTTGCGGCTCAGCCCAAGAAGAAGAAGAAGAAGGAGGAGGAGGAGGAGGAGGAGGAGGAGGAGGAGGAGGAGGAGAGGGAGAGACAGTGGACGTTTCCAGCTTGAAACTGGGGAGTTGGGCTGGTTTTGAACTCCCTCTGCAAACAGCAAACAGCAGCACGCGAGGCAGGAACACGGTGTGTGCTGCAGCGCTGCAGCACGAAGCCCCGATCAAAATGCCTGCCTCCCCTCCCACCTGACTGGCACCATTACTGCTAATAAAAATAACACAGGACTTTGTCCGTCGGGAAACACAGAGAAACACTGAGTGGAACTGACAACTTTATACCTCTATATAAAATGAAGAATGAAAAGAGCTTTTTCCTGGCATTTTAACAGTGACAAGGGTTTCTCTCTCACTTCTTCACTCTCTGCCCCTCTTTTTTTCCCCCCTTGGTTCAATGGGCACACAACACCTCAACACACACACACACTCATGCATGCACATGCACATACCCATACATACAAACAGATTACACAGCTCATTTGGCTCAGAGAACAGGTCACTGTAGTCATCCTGGCGATGAGTCATACGCTGCAAGTCAGGACTTCAGCCTGTGCTGACACTGTTAAAGTTTGGTTTTCTCCTCTGCTCCTCCGTAATAAACCTACACATTCTGGCTGCAAGCTGCGTCAGTGCAAAGCCCGAGAATCATTAGTTCACAGTGACTCAATGCTACTACCAGGAAGACAGAGCCCTGGGCAGAAAAAAAGTAGATTCAGTTAGGTTTTTAAACTGCTTATGTGATGGAAAAAAATAAATTATTCATTGTTTTTCTTTCTCTCAGTCAGGAACATTGTTTTAATCTTGTCGCAATAAGCACAAAATACATCTGGAAACCTGCTGAACAGCAACAATAACTTGCCAAAGATCATAGCTCGGTGTGGGGATTGGGATTAAGGTCACAGTTCAGTTTGGTATAGTAAGAAAACAAAATGTGATAGTGTGGTTAGACGGGGCGGAAATAATCTTTGCCGCCTGTTTGTGTCAAGTTTGTTGTGGACAAACGTGGGAGAGGGCAGCGGCAGAACCTCACTCAAACACATTGTATATTGTGTGGGAGCCTGGTACATGTCAACACCGTACAAATAGTGTACCATCACACCCCTGATAATAATAATGAAAGCTGGGTTGAAGTTTGCTTAAGATTAGTGACTTTAAGCCACTGGTTGTACCAGATCAGACCACACTAAAGCAACAAAACCTTGGCAGGATGTCTTTGGAGCGAAGATTGGTGCCGCTCCAAAGACAACAGTCAGCCCATTTTACTGGGAGTTGTGTAGGTTGTTAAGTGTATTTCCAAAAAAACAACATCATTAAAAAAATGCATGAAAATGAATTTGCTTGTTTTGCCCCGCTAAAAATAAGAACTGCTCCTGGATGAGATGAGATGTTGTTTCACGACCTCTTCCTGCCTCCATGTTGTTGCAGGGGTTAGACATTAGCGCTGACGGCAGTGATCCCTGCAGCTCCCCGGCCGCTGCAGCAGGAAGTCAGGTTAAACATTACAGAGCCGAGCTCTGAGTGACAACTCGCAGGATGCACGCTTTGTACTACATAAAAACCCCTGCTCCGAGCAACGACGCTTTCCGCTGCCATGAAGAGAACTGATGCTATCTCCTCGTGGACTCTCTCTTTTAAGACTGCCGAGGGGGGGGGGGGGGGGTGTATGTGAAAGACTTTCCCTGCATTTCCAAAGCAGGTGTTTTCTATTGCGGGACTTGACGCCATTCGAGGAAGCGCAGCCCGCGTCATCTGTTTTGTGCTGCACAATCCATCGTCGGTCACGGACGGTGTGCGAGCGCGGGCCAAAGATGGCTGAAGATGGAAGCGAAAGTATGTAGGGCCTCTGAGGAGTGAGTGCCCACCTCAGAGAGAGGCAGGCATTCCCAGCGCACACATAGCTTTCTTTGTGATTACAGATCGAGGGAGGCCTGGGGAATAAATCACAAGGTCAGTGAATGGGCTGTCTGACCTTTGACCCCCAGGCCGTGAAAAGACTCTGCTCTATGTCCTGATGTCATCAGCGAGTCATTACCACCAGTGCTCTCAACACCTCGGCCATCCCGCCTCAACTCACCCTGCTATAGACCCCCCCTCCTCCTCACTCCCGCCCTCCACCCCCACAGCCGCAGCACCTAAATCACTGTGTGCTGCGGCAGTTATAGACTTGACCTTGGCTCGGTGCTGTTTTCCATTCCCTGCTCCCACATTCAACTCTGTTTATTGTGTCTCAGTGTCCCCCGCTCGCTGCCTTGTCCAGCGGCTGGAGCGCGGGACACAGTCACAGTCACAGGGGCTGTAAAAACCGTATTGCTCCTGCAATACAGTTTTATTTGCTCCTGTTAGTTACATCTGACAGAGCAGTTATTCTGGAAATAAGTCCTCTGGCATGCCTGATTCTGCCCCGTGCTAATATGTCTTTTTGAAGGTGGCTGTTTTACCCCGGAGTTGTTTAGACGCGTGTCAGCGGTCCTGCGCCCTCATGGCTGATGGAGTTTGTTGAAACGGGGCTGAGGCATTGAGGCAAAGCATATGTTTTCTTAAGGGACGATGAGGTGAGCCGAGGTTAACTATTCTGACCGTGAACGCCAAACTGAGGCCTAATTTGAGCTGAGCGGTCTCCAGAGAAGTCACCCTCCCATCACCAGGGCCCTGACCTTTGAGCCCCTCCAGGCTGCTCCTGCATTGCATCCACATAGATAGAGGAGGAGAAGGAAAGTGACAGAGATATATGACATTTTAAACATCTCTACACCCCCTGCTTATGACTGCTGTGCACACATGGCAGCACAGCGGGGCTCAAAATTGTCAAAGTTTGAATGGTGCAACCTTAGATTTCCTACTTTTTTTCTGTGCTCTTTTGTGGACTGTTTTCCCTCCACTGTTTACACGGCTTCCCGTACTCGGTAATAGAGGGAGCGAGCTGGCTTCAGTCGAGGATTCAGGCTGCAGCATGCCCTCCTCCTCAGCACAGACTGACAGATTTACATTGTTGTCTGCAACGCTGTTCTGTACGTGCAAGTCCTAATCACGATGTTGAGCAATGGCATCCCCTGAAAAACCCATCTTTCACCGACTCACCGGTTTTTAAATCTGCAGCCCTCTTGCCCCGTGGCAATGGCAGAAACCCTGAGCTGTGCAGAACAGGGCAGATTATAAACTCCTACCAAGCCTATAAAATAACTTGTGAAAGCACCTGGATGGTATCCCCTGCAGAACTCGAGTGCACCTCGAGACAAAAGACCTATTGACTAATTCATTTATATAAAAGATTTTGCCTACACCGACCCTGGAGACACGCCAGGAAAAGGCAGGAGAAGGCTTTACAATTCACATTTCATGTAAACAGACGTGTTGGCCTGAACATGTGGCGGCTGATGTGTGCCTCACTCACTGTCACAGAAAAACAGTACCACACACAAATAAATTAATCAGGTCAAGCGCTTTAACTTCCTCCCACAGCAGTTTGCAGTTCGGGTGCCCCGTTAGTGCGTATCCCATCAATCACGATCAAATCACTCTGGAAAAATGGGACGTGGCCAAGGCGCTGAACTGTTCCAACAGCATTTTAGCAAAGAATGATGGGATTGTAAATGCGGCTTGTGTTGAGCAGTACAGTTTAGTCAGAGAAGCGAGGAAATAAATAGGTTCACGTTCCTGGTCTGGTCTGGTCTGCTTCAGTTTGTGCTTGTCTGCTCTGGTTTGCGCGACTGTCTAATGAGGTATGCTCGTACAGAGGCCTCTAGACTGTAAGCAATGGCTTTGTTAACAGTGGATAATTAATCAAAGCTTTATAGATCATGAATAAGTCATTTAAGGAACAAAAAGAAGAAAAACCGCACTGCTAGGCTATACAAAAAACGTATGGCAGTTATAGTCTCTCTTTCATCATGCTTTCATTTGTCTTTTTAATGACTTTGCTGAGTGCTAATCAGAGGGATCCATCTGATTACTGCTTTGTTTTAATGGGGGAAAACAACAACTGCATCTCTAAGTTAAAAACGAAACAAGTAGCTTTTTTCAGCGACCACTGCATTTTTTTAATTTCACTTTGGGCTTTAGGAAAGTGAGTCATTTGGTAATAAAGACCCCAACGTTCTAATAATCCATCAACTCTGCGGGTGGTCTGTTAATATATGAAACTGCAGATGTTTCCCGGTGTGGCTGAATGCATCTCTATGGTAATTGTCAAAGAAAGAAAAGAAAACTCTGCACAACAGACTTTTCAACTCTTACTGGTTTATTATTAACCTGCAAACCAGCATGAACCCATCAATTCATCACAATATACACAGAGGACGTCATAGGAAAGGGACTCGTTTAATTTGAGTTTTGATGATTATAGCACACTCAGGTTCACACACATAGTCATCCAGGGATGCACAATGCGCCCTTACGCATTCAGTCGATAATGTAATCTGTCAATAAGAACAATGTGTAACAGAAAGGATGTGCTCGTGTAACCAGATGATATGCCCCGTGAGCCTGGAAAAGCCACAAATAATCCATCATCCTGTGGAATCAGAGTGTTTGCTGTAATTAAATGTACAACCAGCCCAGTGCAGCAGTGTGGGAAAACCTCAGCTTGTAATTACTGTAACAGTGAAAGTCAAGGAGACACACCTTGTAAACTGATCCCCGAGAGTCCTGACGTTCACACTCAGCACGCCACTCCCCTGCCTCTCCCCCCGGCGACACAGCTAAGCGTGGCTAAAGTTGCAGGGGAGAGCTCGCCCGTTACACACACACACACATACACTCACACACACACACATACACTCACATAGAACCATCCCAACCCCTGCCTGGCCCCTCTCTCTCTCTCTCTCTCTCTCTCTCCCTCTCTCTCTCTTTGCCTCCCTGGCCTGTGCTGCTACCCAGCACGAGCTGTCACTCCTTTCGTGTGTCACCGTAATTCACAGCGACAACAAACAACTGGCCATGCTACACACTACCCATGATCCATCACAGCATACTGAGGGGGAGGGGGGAGGAGGGGGGGTGCCTTTAGGAGGAGACAGAAAGCCTAGAAAGACTAGAAGGAGAGGGTCAAAGGGGGAGGGAAGGGTATTGTCATGGATATGAACCAGCTATCTGTCATATCAGTCCTCAAGCCATTTTAATATTTGCCTCAACGCTGCGACGTCCTGGAGTGGAAAAGAAACACAATTAATATTTTACACTAAGGCTGTTGTTGACCCACTCGGCCATAATGAGGCTGACAATCAGTCCGGTCCTGTCAGAGTAGCTGATCGGCTGAGGAATAGTAGGCTGCCGACCTCTGACCCTGAGGCATAGAAAGAAAGAGACCTGGGTGGAGTGAGGAGGGGAGGGGGGGGCAGTTTCTGTTTCACACCCCTTCTCAAATGCAGTACTTAACTTGGAGGTTTTATACAAGTGTGAAGAGCAGTTTTTTCTTTCCCCGAGAGGCCTTAAATGCTTAAAATGTGAACAGGAAAGTCAGGGAGAGAAATGGAGAGAAATCGGAGCAAGCAGGAGGATCCCAGTAAGTGGAGGAAAAGGAGGGATATAGAAGTAGGAGGGAGAGAAAAGGGAACACGACCCGAGGTTCGGCCTAAGATGAGGTGTAAATCAAAGATGGCGTGAAAACACAGCACCTCAGCGCTCTCTGTTTTGCTTTCCAACCGAGGGGCCAAATTGTTCTGCAGCGGAGCGCGGCCACCTCTGAGGCTTGATGTGCTAATAGCACTGATCACTTGTTTATCCAGCGTTACTCAGAAGAGCCAAATCAATCACTGAGTAAACATTAACCCGAGCACAGAGAGCAGGAGCACGGGAAACTCTTTCAGGGTAAAAAAGAAAAAAGAGAGAGAGAGGAATTCACTCGCACACGGCATGACTATTGCTGCAACCAGGCAGAGTCCTCAACCTTTCGATCATATTTTAAAGGAAGTTCCCACAGAATTTGAAGAACTGGCCAAATATTTACAAGGTGTGTTGGAGCATTTTTCTGGTCTTGTGAACCGAATCAGCACATGTCGGAGCAAGAATTCGGAAAACGTAATTGAACTCTGCTGTGTAAACAAATAGAAACAATAAATTAATATTTTCTGGTCCCGGTGATTTTACTTTTTCACGGCATCAAATGTGATCTTTCTTTATTCTTGATTCAGACCTGTAGTCACAACGAGTTACGCAACTTTGAAGATTTGTTTTCACTCAGGGTGTTTCTAAGGCTTTGCTTTGTTTGGATTGGAAATCATCCAAATTGCAGCGTTTTAATGCACTGAAAATGCAGTGTGGTGAAGCGGAGTGCAGCTCGGTGGTTAACGTGCTCCTTCTTTCCCTCTTGCAGCCGTTGTGTAAGTGCTGGTGGCATGTGGGCCATATGTGTTTGATTGGATGTCCTGGTTGTTCAGCCATCACAGCCTCCAGCCTGTCTGGACGGGGGAACTCGTTTACTCGGCTACAGCAGCGCAGACATGCACACAAGCAAATTGTCCCATCTGTAACTTTTTTCTTTTTTTTTTTTCTTGTGGACAGCGGTGACTGTCAACTGCCACCGTGACACTGAGCAGACAGGATGTTTAGCTTTGCGGCTGTTGACATTGTTATGTGGAACGGTTGATATGTACTTTGTTTAAGTCTCTGTTTGTGTGTTTCCACTGACTGTGTAGGGTTTGCGTGTCACACGCTAGACTTCAAAAGTGAAAAAGACTACAAAGAGGAGCAGTAAAAACCCAGAGTACAGTAGAGTAGAGAGTCAAAACCGGGTTAAAAAGAGCATAGTAGAGTGAGTACAGTCCAGTGTAGTAGAGGAGAGGAGAGTCAAATACAGTACAGTAGAGTACTGAAGGATAGATGAGAGTGAAATAGAATAAAATAGAGAGCAGCACAGCAGATGTGAATGGACAAGAATAGAGAAACATAAACCAGAAGAGAGTAGAGCAGAGTGCGGTAGACGAGGGCAGAGTAGAGAAAAGAGAAATATAATGGGATATAAACAAGAATTTAAAAGGTCTTGAAAATTTGGTCTAGAATATGTGGAGTAAAAACAATGTACAAATTTGCTTCAAAATAACCGATGTAATCAAAAACAACCATTCGGGCTGTTGAGTGAGCCAATTGTGCATCCATCCTCCAACCTAAAGTCTCACTTGTTGGTTGTATCTGTATTGTGACATCAGTCGATCTCGGTCTCTGACAAACAGCAGACTAGATGATTCCTCCTCCTCCTCCTCCTCTGGCCTCCAGCGAGCCGCCTCCATCTGTGCGTGGGGCTGCAGCGCTGCTGGCTGAGCTCTGCCCACAGAGTGAGGGTCTGTCAAGGGGAGTCGGGCCATGTGTCCCCTCTGAGGGGGGCGTGGGGGTCCTGGTGGGCCCTGTGGCCTGTGACCGTCCTGCCTGTTCCCTCCTGACCCACAGCACCGCCCTCCACCCCGGACAAGACGCACGCATCCAAACACACGGGACGGACAATAGCAGGTCAATGACCACTCTCTCCATCCATTAACACTCTGTCGGCTTTTATAAGAGCTTACAACGTTATGAAAAGCACATGTCCAGAGGTTGCAGCTCGTTGGAAAGGCTGGCGACCAGATTCACACGCAGGGTCTGAACAGGGTTTAGTCATTTGGTCATTTACCACCTCATTTGGAGCTTTTCATCTTCCAGAGTTATTGTTCCCCACCTGCATACAGTGTACCCATTCCAACTCCAAATCTACAAGCCAAGAGCCAGTTTCAAGCTGGATATAGTTGACCCCAAATAGCAATGAGAAATAGCACAGCCCTGAAAAGAGCTGAATTTCTTTTTTTAATTATTGTGTTTTAGAGCCACCTGTCAGAATCATGGCCACGAACAATCGTTAACTGTGCCTTTACTGCCTTTATAAAACGGTGTGATGGCTGAGAAATAAAAGATGAGAGAAAGCTTGGAAAATTACATTTACGGAATAACGCCAGTGTGATGCTGCTTCACACTGGCGAAATGTACCGTATCAGGCAAACAACAGGCAGCTAACAACCAATTACTACAGACACACACACACACACACACACACATACACAGAGTTGTAATTGGGCTGTGAGAGTAAAGTAAGTGTGGGCCCATCTGCCCCTGGTATCCGGGCTCTGTGTTTTGGGGGGGACCGACTGCTGCTGGGGTCTGAATAGGCCGAGGAGAGCCTCGCACACACGGCCTCCATGGCTAATCTGCTAATGTATTCCAGAGGTCAGGAGGGTTTCGCACCAAATCAATGGAGGGATTTACACAGCTTTCCCCTGGAATGTGCTCCATCCGCACTCTACGTCGGGGAAAACATCCACCTCTACTTTGCCAGCCCGTCCAATTTTCCGCGGCATTTAACCACAAAAAAAAAGGGAAGGGCGAATCCGAATTGAAAAAAAAAAAAAAACAAGAGACGGGCGCAGTAAGGCGCTCCTCTCGACCGTCCCATCTCTGGCCAAAGTCATTAATAACCCTGAGACGTTTCACTGCCCCCTGTGCAACCACATACGACCACTTGGACACTTAAAAGTTCTCACAAACAGAGAGGAGTGAAGAGAGAGGTGAAGAAACAGCAGGCGAGGGAGACATAAATAATTCGACAGGGCACTGATGGCCTTCAAGTGGATGCATGGCTTTTTGAGCCATGTCTTCTCTAATCCAAACAGAGCACAGGCAGGCCTCAGCAGCTCCGAGGTAAGAGGAGAGGAAGAGCATTGGTAGATCAGATAGAAACCGCACAGCGACTGATACAATCTATACATCGGCGGCAGCAGTTACAGTCTGTTTGCTGTCATAACATGCAGCAGTGAGGCTCAAACGCTCCGTCTGAAGACATCAAAGGTCAGCTGCACTGGGCCAGAAAATGGCAGCAGCGTGTGTGGAGCCATATGGACGCATGAAACAAGCTCCTCGTTACAAAGAAAAACGGCTTCTGAGGGTCTGATGATTCCCTTACACGGTTTTCCTGTGATGAAAATACTGTGTGAATTTCTGCCACTTACTTAATGAAAACCCTGCACTGAAACATGGAGTCGTGACCCCGAAAATGATGTCTGCAGGGATGAAGAGACAGTGAATGTGAGAGAGAGAAAGAGAGGTGAGAACAAATAGCAGGTAGGGAGAGCCAGCTCTCTCTGCAGCCCAACGAGCACAGATTCTAGTATGAGATCATGGGAGATACTTCATCTTCTTATCTCTTATGTGTATGTGTATGTGTTGGTCTGTGTGTGTGTGTGTGTGTGTGTGTGTGTGTGTGTGTGTGTGTGTGTGTATGTGTGTGCTTTTTTTAACACAAATGTGTGTAAAGTTGGGTCTTGTGTGCATAGGAATGCAGTCAGTGTGGCTCTCCATCCCTCCTCTTCACTCCTCTCCTCTGCTCTCCCCCTCTCCTCTCCTCTCCTCCTCTCCTCCCCTCCCCTCCCTTCCTCTCTCCTCTCCTCTCCTCTCCTCTCCTCTCCTCTCCTCTCCTCTCCTCTCCTCTCCTCTCCTCTCCTCTCCTCTCCTCTCCTCTCCTCTCCTCTCCTCTCCTCTCCTCTCCTTTCCTCTCCTCTCAGTGTCTGGCAGTTGAAGCAGGCCTGGCTCAAGTCATAAATAAGGCTGCCCTGGATGGAGGAGGAGGAGGACTCCTCAACCCAGACACACAGACGCAGAGGCCCTGGCCTGAAATCCAGACGGCCCAGCGTGGACAAAACCAAACCAGACACACACACACTCACACACACACACACACAGAACCAGGGCGGCTCACTTTCACTGCCCTTAAACTCGGTTATAGAGGTCACAGGTCAGCTTCATATAAATGTGCTCAGCTTTAGTTTAAGCTTTGAAAGGGAGATTGATGTTCAGCTCTACATGGACTTCTCGTGCTTTGCCTTCACATATCTGTCTCTGGGTGAGATATGGTTTGGGTAACTCCCACATGGAGGCTTGATAAAAAGAAGAGTTTTGTATAAATAGTGGACTTACAGTATATAGATCTTTCGAGAAATGACCGAGAGAAGCAGATAAGATCTTTGCCCAATACTGCAGATGTTTTAATCTGACACATATAGGCCCCCATCTTGACACTCTGCATTATATGTAAGATCATCACTCTTCTGTAATCACGCAGCAAGACCCAGATGCTTTTCTCAGGGTGCTCAAAATGCTCTTTCTCATGTCAAAGCTCCCCCTCCTCCTCTCCTCTAACTATCACCTCCCCTCTCTATCGTGGAGTGGATCTGCCTGCCACTGCTCACTTCTCTGCTGCAATGCTACATGATCTGTTTACCAATACTCTGCTCGCTGCCAGGCACAGGCAAACTACGTAACCACCCAAAAAAAAAAAAACAGGGACACAGGGATGGGAATCAGCTCTTGTTGTCGAGCTCAGGATGTGACTGCCGTATGAGACTGACTTCAGGAACATTTGAGCACATTGTGGTGCAGTTATTTGTGCTGTTAAATCTATCAGAGTGCTCGGAAAGAACAGCTTAACATGTTGAGAAATTACATATCTGCCCCATATCTATTAGAACGTCTGTATGACAGTTGGCACATTTCATCAATGCAACACGTCACTGATTCATTTATTCGTTCAGTCGTTCGTTCAAATCCATTTTGTACCCAAACTGAGAAAAGACAGAAAAAAATGTAAGTCAACCAAAGTAACACATCTGAGGAATGCATTATAACAAGGATCAAATCTGAAGTACTAGATATCACTCTGGAGCAGAATTTTGCTAGCTGAGCTAAACTATCCAAGCAAACCAGCATGACTTTTTTCCAAGTTTTACCCATCAAGAGATTTAACAACAGTGATTCTCTGGTAGGGAGTTAATCAGGGTGTGTTTAGGGGACTCTGCAACTTTAACAGACCCCGAGAAGAAGACACAAATCAAAAGTGGTCAAAACATGATGCCACACAACAACTAAAGAGAAGACGACAACTTTAATTTTGGACAAAAATGTCCTGAAAAATACTATCAAAGCTGTGAAATCTTTGAGCTGAAGTTTGGGTCAAACCATTGACTTTGGATGGACAGGTAAC
This sequence comes from Karalla daura, assembly GCA_029224185.1. Taxonomy (NCBI): domain Eukaryota; kingdom Metazoa; phylum Chordata; class Actinopteri; order Chaetodontiformes; family Leiognathidae; genus Karalla; species Karalla daura. Next base: position 10,501,232 of record CM055200.1, read on the forward strand.
CTGAGATGGGTATAAAACAGGTGAGATGATGAATGGATGGATATTATAGCGGGTCCTTTTTATCCTCTCCTACTGTCCTTCCAGAGCCGTCAAGTTCACTCCCAGTCCCCTCTTTGCTCATCTTCCTCCCTCCCAGGCCCCATCTTCCTCACTGACATGATCTCTCCATTCATCTGTCGGAGCATTTCCTGTGTGCGGGGTGACGGGGGGTCAGCAGTTTGATAAAACCATAAAAGGGCCCCCGTGTTAGGCCATGAAGGCCCCGGATGGCCTCTGTCACCCGTTCCCACAGCCCGCCTGTCTGTCAGCCCCTCTGACTGACAGGCCCTATCACCCCCCTCACACCCCCCGATGCTCACGCCCACTCTCACTGCACACACACACACACACACACCACCACACACATTAAAATCATTTGGTCTGGTCTGCCACTCGTTAATATCGCTGACAAAAGCTTGAGCCCGCCCTCCCACCCCCTCTCTCAGGGGGGACGGAGCATGGGCACGGTGCCCAGTGACTCCACCTCGTCCAGTCATGAACGGGCTCCCTCTCTGTCTCTCTCTCTCTGCCCCTTTAGACCCTCTAAAAAGGGAGGAATGCACCATGTAAAATCTGTCCACAAGAGCCGCCGGCCGGTGTGAAAAGCCTGACACTGATGCCACCCTCCCTCTGGCACGGTGACACAGCTGCGCCTGGCCTGGCCGTGTCCTGCAGCATCTCAGCTCGTTTAGTATTGTGTAGCCGCTGCTCTGTGAAATTTACACTTTGGCAGTTATGATAAAGCAATAGAGTCTGAATAGAAGAAGTTATCCTGACTCAAGAGAGAAGTTAAAGATCGCTGAAGAACTTCTGTAGTTCTTTCAGTGATTTACTGACACGTCAGTTCAATAATTGAGACATTTACATCATTTGAATACTGTGAATTGTTTTTTTCTCGTCCTCCTCGAGACACCATTCAAACATAAAATTGGAGAAACTAGTCCCCTCTGTTGATGAAGTGTTCAACTTTTTGACAGTACTTTTTTGTTGTTGATCAATCAGTGTTTCAGTGATCCTGATCGCAGAGCCAGCCTAGTCTCACTCTGCTGCCATCACCATGGCAACCTTGATTAGAGGCTCGGTACAGCTGTCACAGCAGGATTAGAGGTAGTAGAAGTAGTAGCCATTTTTCACAGTTTTTCACAATTAATCTCTGATTTCTCATGGGGGAATTTTCTAGTTGAGATGTTTTCTTCATTTGAATAGCCTGCTCGGTATTGTTGTCATTCTTTAAACATTCAGAAATTGGACCATTCCTATCTCAATTTTACATTTGCTCATTCTCTCATCAAACTCTGCCCCCGTTTTGTTTTCCCTCTGGGTCTCAGCATCATCACCACAAGCTGTGGATCAAAAAATACCTGTGTGACTGCTGTGAAGGACGCTGGTTCTCTGGGAGGGAGCTTTGTGTTTCACATCCTGAAACCGGCTGGATATCTAACCACAGCTAAGTGATATCAAACCACTCTTCTGTAATTTAATGGGAAACCTAAAGTTATCAGTTTCACACGTGTCATTCTACTCTTCATCTGGGTTCTCCTCACTGTGTGAAATCAGCTGTACAGTTTTTCTTGACAGGCTTTGGTGGGTGTAATAAAACACATCTATGCTAATAAATCAATGCAACAGGTTTCATGTTGGACTGTCTGCTGGGCTCTTGTCTTTTGTCTCTGAAGCTGTGAATTTAAATGATTGATGACTTAGCACAAATCCTTCTATAATCCAGATATTTCATGTAATGCTCGGATGAAAAATATACCCAACTATGGATAGTTGGTAACCTCAACCACACATTTGCTGTGGGCCCTGATTAAACTGGATTTTTTTCCTATGAAAGGCAAGAACTTATAGACAGTCCCAGCTCCTCGTTCCAACATGCATTTATTCTCTCACCACACAATGCCAACACATTTCTGGATTTTTTTTTTGTTTATGTTACGGTTAGTTATTATAATTTCCAGGTCTAGGAAAGAGTGTGTCCACTGTTTTACTAAACCTCAAATGACTGCTGATATTTAAACCTTCCTGTAAGGACACAGTTACCAGAAATGTTTTCTATCTCTCCATCGGTCCAGGTTCTCACCCTGCACCATGCAGGTACGTGACCACATCCCCACATCTCCAACTGCCACTGAAGCCTGGGCGTGGGTATCCAGCAAAAGGTCTACTTATCTCCACACACACACATACACACACACACACATTGCCGTGATGGAAAGTCACCCCAGCAGGCCAGCCGCTCGACTCGGCCATGCTTCAGCCAGCTGCTTTCAAAACAGCTAAGCATTAAGAGGGAACTTATGGGACGAAGAGACTTTCTGTCAGAAGATGAGATAATCTGAGGGGCAGCCTCGAACACACACACGCACACACACACGCACACACGCACACAGATTAATGCAGTGGAAAAACCACTGCAAGAAAAATGTGTTTTGGGGGAGCCACATGAGGTGTTGTCTTAAAAGGATAATGAATATGTCTTTCAGTGTCTGCTGTGTGACGCTGCTCTCCACAGAGAAGACAGCCTGGTTCCAGTGTGGTGACCAGGAATAATGCAGGTCACGCATGACTGTCCCTGTCTTTGTCTCTGTGCATCTCACTCCATCTGTCCGTCTATCCAACTACGCCAATTACTACTATCATGGTCACTTTTGTGTGTCGGAGAATAGGTGCCTAAAACAGCACTGATTATACAAAAACCTTCCATTTGGATTCTGGGTTTTTAGAAAAATAGAAAGATCCGTTTTTCCTTCAACCACTTCTCAACTCCAGCCCCTCCAGCCCGCCCCTCTAGCTGCTGTATCCTGTGTGGTGAAGCTGGCACCAGCCATCGAGAGCTTTCCTGCACAGACGTTTTTCATTCGAGAGCTGAAGATTCTTGGTTTCCCGACATGTGTGGCGTCGACCATCTTCCTCCCAGCTCTGTTTACTGAACAGTAAAACTCGGAGGCCACAGACCGACACAGGCTCGATCTGAGGCTCCTCGTTCCCACCAGAAAGGAACCAATTCCATCAAGAATAATACTAATAATGTGACCAGAGCCCAAAGCACTTCCTTCCCCGCGGATCGGGTTTTTGTTATATTATTCTTCATGTTACAGCAGTGGCCGTCTGAGTGCCTCGTAAACACTAAGCCTGAATTATCAAGTGCTTTTTCAGCATCCAAACTCACACCAACAGCAGGATTTACTCAAATAGGCAGAGTCTGTCCCTCTGCAGCATGTTGGGGTCTCTCAGGGGCTCGAGGAAGTGAATCAGAGCTGGCTTGGAAATACCCTCGGGGGAACAGACGGTAGAGGGAACAAACCAGACAGAGACGACAAGGAAAGGACACAATGAGGAGCAGAAAGAGCAGAGGAAAGTGTGTAAGGGTGTAGATGGCAAGAGAAAGTGAGTGAAAGCCATGGAGAGAAGAGGAGAAGGAGGAAGGAAAAGGCCTGCTTTTCTTTTCTCTAGCTCTGGATTCCTGGGTAATGACTGGGCTGTAATGGTGCTGAGGCTCAATTCGCCAAATGAAACAAGAGGCCCCGCCAGCCCCATGATGTTTATTTCTCTCCATTTTTCATCTTTCTCTTTTTTCATTTGCGACATAAAAAAAATCATATACACAAAATCTGCATTTCATTTGTATGGCAGCCCACTGTTCTCTTCCCCTTTTCTCCTCTGCTACCCCCTGTTTGTTCTTGCACATTCAGCAGAGTGCTTGGCCGGAGCGAGGTTTTGTGGCTTGCTAACCAGCGGAGGATATTTTCTGAGAAATCCTCTCTGCCAACAATTTTCTGTGCTCCGACCTCATACGTTGACCTGAGCAAACGCCTCTCGAGTCGCTGCAGAAAAGAAAGAGTCTCTGGCCGGAGCCGCAGCCCGGCAGTCGAACACGGACGACTTATGTCGGTAGGAAAATGTCGAAGACGAGAGTAGTGAAATATTTGAGCTCTGTTTTGACTTGGATGAGCTCCGGTATGAAGGAATGGCCGGTGAATCCCTCTCGATCACGAAACGGCAAAGTCAGCAATAAAGCTGCAGGGAGCAGTTTAAGCCTGCACACTCACGCACACTCCCCAGCCCCGGCAGTGTGGAAGAGTTTGCGTTCACTGAGACTAATCAGCTCCGCGAGCCACTGATGGGCCGTGATCCAGCGGCCACAGTGGCTGGATGAGAGCACGCCAGGCTGCGCGCCACCAGGGATTTCTGGGATCAGCGAATCTCTCCTTCTATCTCCGTGAGGCTCCGGCTCTCGGAGCGAGCAAGATTTCTGGCCACGGTCCTTATTTGGTTCGATTTACGGGCGCCGTGTAGCAACCGCAAAAGTCAAAACCCAGACATGAATCCGCTCTCTGCATGTTGTCCAAGCAGACCACATCAGCCGCAGCATTTGATACTACTGGTGGTTCATATTGGTGTTTTGGCTGTTACCTGAACTTGCAGCACTTGACTTTTTAAACAAATTGGCATCGATTCGCATCGTTCATCATTCCACTCCAAAGAGTCCCTGCACATTTCCAAATCTTTTGCTGCCTTTCTTTCATAAGGAACATCTCATCATAGAGGTGGTTCACACTCCCTCAGTCATTAAGCAGTAAATGTGTGATGAAAATGCTGCTACACCTTCCCCCCCAGCTGGCGTCTTTTCCAGACTACCTGTGAGAAATGTATTGTGCTCCACACATGGCAGCTTCATCAGCAGCCGCACCCTCTCCTGCTCCTTGCTCCACTCTACAGCCAGGCACTTAGACGTCCTGTGCCCAAAGGTTTTGTTGTTCTTTTTGACCAAAATTTATTTATTGGTCATTTTGGGTGTTTCTGAAAGGTGCCACTGGAGAGCTGTGGAGGTCAGGTCCTGCTCCTGCATGACTGCAGTGCTGTCCCTCAGATTTCTTAGAGAGAGACATCAGTTCCTCCACCCACACGTGACCCGGGACGCAGCAGACGCTGGCCCAGGCTTTGTCCTCTGAACCAAACAGTGGCCCACGGGCACGCAGCGCCTCCCCTCTGGACTCTCGTGGCTTTTATCGACCCTGTGCGGATGTCTGACTGCGCCGGTCGAGCTGAGACACGGCGCATGAAACATTTCTGACATTTCTCAAATGTGTGGCTAATCAGGAATGGCTGCTCATGTGTGGAGGCTTCTCTAACTGGGGGAGACGTGGAGAAAAAAGGAGGGAGGTGATGCTGTACAGCTGGCGAGAGAATACAGTTCTGCAGATGCTCTCCGGCTGATTTATACATTTTTATAGCTTTATGGCCTGTTCACATCAATAAAATTTTATGAAAATATTAGTATATGGGTTGGCCATGCCGTGAGCACAGCAAACCACTAATTCTGCATATAATTTCTTGTGATATGGTGTAACAAAACTCTTTTTAGCCACCTCGACAATTAAGAGTCTTCACTGCAAATACAGGTAATAAAACAATTTTTACTAGAGGAAAAAATGGCTTATTATGGGCTATTAGAAGTAATGGTTGTATTCTATACAGGCTGGGGGCAAACTGAATTTGGGGCACGAAAGGAGGTGTGAGCAGAGGTGGAGAAAGCTTTGTCCTATGCAGACAAAGGGAAGTTAACAAGAACAAACACTTCTCTCTTACGCTGTAGTGTGGCCGTTCATGAGTTTGTTCACTGTGGCATCGAAACATTTTGCATTTAGTGCCCCGTCTAGTACAACAACCCCCCGTTGAGAAAAAACATCGTTAAAAGTAAAAAACAGTGTCAGAAAGACTCTGTTTAGCTGCTAAAATATCTCTCACCCTGTTGGATGGCGTGGAACATAAATATCAGCCTTTTTATAATCTTAATTATACAGACATTTTTCTGTTCCCCTGTATGGGCCAGCTCCCCCTCGGACCCAGCAGGTTGCTGTAATGACGCCAAGCACTCCCCTCCACAACAACAGCAGCATTCAACAGGCGAAGATTTAGAGCTCTGCAAATATTGGCTGTGCTGGGCTTTCAAGGCAGGGATGGAGGTGTGGGAGGTGGGGGTGTGGGTGTGGGTGTGGGTGGGGGTGGGGGTGAGGTTTGGCTTGGGTTGCGACTCTCACCTCTACCTGTTCTTAAACCTCTGGAAAATATATTTCCCACATCCAACAGAAACCAGAGGGAGCAAGGAGACAGGCAGACGGAAGTTTCCATAACGCAGACGCAAATGAGACGGAGGCTAGAAGCTGCAGAGAGAGACACAGAGAGAGAGAGAGTGAGCGGAGGACGATTTAGCCTCCCAAAGAGAAATGGCACACATATTGAGAGGTGTGCTGACTCCCAACGCCGCCCCAAAGCTCCAACTCCATTCACGCTGACACATTAGTATTCTAATGCCAGTGGGAATATGTATGACTGCCTCGCAGAGAAAGAGATGCACAGACCCGCGCCAAAAAAGACAGAGAGAGGAGAGAGAGACGTTAATGTGGTAAAGACCTGTCGGGCAAAAGAGAGAGAGAGGAGAGAAACACATACAGAGAGAGAGAGAGAGAGGGGAGGGTGGATTGAATAATGGCATTCATCTCCCTGCAGTCACTTTCTGTGTCTCCATGCCTACACGGCAGCGCTTTAAGACCAGAGGGGCTCTCTTCTCATGCCTCTGCACTCTGGTTCACCTTCATACCAGACAATGAATTGTTAATGATTGATTACAGGGCAGCCTTTATTCTGCAGAATGTGTTTTGAGCTATAGTTTAATCTCATGCGCTCACACCCCTTCCTTAAGTGTCTGTGCCACAGTGCAACAATACTCCTTTACATCAGTTAAGTTCCTGCTCTTGAAGTCTTACCTCAGGGAAAGCACAGCAGTTGACAAAATGTACGCATTAAAAGTTAAAAGAAAGTGTAGGAGCTGCCCTCGCCCCTCTGTATGCTCTGGCTCTGGTACAGCACGATTATATGCAGCAGTGTTTCTTTTACTGTTGTGGTTGGTGGAGGTGGAGCCACTTTGGATTAGTTAATATCTCAGCGTTCAGCTCAGCGGCCCCACATCTGAACACTGTTCAGATGTGGGGCCCATGTGGGTAGTAAACAAGCTGAAAAATGGGCCCCGTTTGGGACTGTCCACTGGCTCCATAATGGCCTCATGTCAATCACCCACGGTGGTTTCATACAGGGCTACACTATGTCTTAGTTGGGGCCCAGCTAGGGAACACACACAAGACCCATTTGGGTCCCATCCTCCAACTTTATTTGGGTAATATATGGAAAACTACAAGGGCTGAAAACTGGGCAGGGCTCAGTTCAGTCCAGTGGTGCTCAATGCAAATAAGTCTAAAAAGTCCAGGGTCAAAAACATAGATCTGATATGCAAATCTATGCTCATCTACAACCTCAAAAGTGTGCATATGTAAAATGCTTTTATGTAAATTAACTAAGTCTCAGTCCACCACTGTAGTCACTGATATCACAGTAAATATAAATGAATAAATGGATTTCTTTCGTGCGCTCTGAAACCCAATTTTCTTACCCGAGGACTCTGAATCACAACAATATTGTGGCTTAAAGCTGTTTGGTAGACAAATTCACTGTGGTTGACCCTCGTCCACATGTCTCAGTACATGTATCAGTATGCTTCACTGTGGACGCGTTTATGTGACGCATGTGAATATTTTCACCATGTCCAACAGAGAGCTGGATCAACTGGAAGCCCCATGTCAAAATGCATTTTCTATGGTCCCTTAATAACTCAGGCTAATCACTTTAGCATTGTCTCTAGGGGCACAATGACTCCCCTCATGGCCCGTATCTTGGCGAGGGGAGCTGGGGAGCGGTCTGGTGACGGTGTGTTGAATTTGGGTGACAGGGCCCCAGTGGGAGTGGGCGCCCCCCTGTCCCCTCAGATAATCCCCAGCAGAATGGGGCTGCATTTAGGGTGCGATACGCTTAATCCTGGGGGCCTTGTTCACAAAGCAACCCGGCACTTCCTCTGGCCTGGGAGCTTCCGCTGGTCCGGGGGGCCTGGCGTGGGTGCCAGTACAAACATGCACCAATAATACACATCCACATGACAATGGGATAAACAACAGACATACAGATACACACATGTGTACATACACACACATACATACATGCAGTGCTGGAGTGAGTGAGCATAGGAGAGTGGAAAAAAAAAAAGAAAAACACTTGTAGATTTGTACTGTCCATATGGGGAGCCAATCCAAACAATCAGCCCACGCACACAAGGGCCAGGAAGACACACACACACACACACACAAACACGACATAATGTGGGCAGAGGCAGTGTTTACATTCTGCCCCCGGCCACGATGAAGAAAAGCTTGTGTGCACTGTAGAAAGATTAGCTCAGTGAAGGACAGAGAGAGGGAGCGAGATCAAACAACTCTCTGCCCACAGATAGTTTCACATTGACAAACAGGAAGACGGCGTCATGTAAGAGCCTCCTCTCATGCTGCACACACACACACACACACACACACACGGTAGATGCCATCAGGAGATGCTGGTGGATGACGCATGTGACTCCACTCCTCCTGGCAGCATCTTTGTTCCGACCGTGAGGGGAAAAGAATATATTAAAAAAAAAGGGTAAAAAATCTGCTCTTTTTTCCTAAACATATTTTTCCCTCTTATTTACCACAATAGCAAACGATATGCAGGGAAGGCAGCGTGTAGCGACGTTTACGTAAACAGCTGAGGGATATTATTCCAGATTTCTGACATGGTTCCACACGCAAGTTTGGAGCGAGCCGCTCGGAAAAAGGGAGAACGTCAGCCATGCTCCCCCCGACCCCACATCCCACCCCCCACCCCTCCACTTTCAGACTCTCTTTTCCTTCCCATACTATTTCACGCTGACACATCCTCTTTAGGCTGCAGGTCCCCCGGCATTTTCATCTGGCCACAGCAGCACGTCTGTGTTGGAGGAGCTGCGAGCCGGGAGGAGGAGCTCCGTGGTGTGAAACAGTAGAGAAGAGACGTGATGTTTATCTCTTTATTTTCTTTTCGCCTCTTACGTCCTGACAAACAAGGTGTTTCTCCAGTCCACCGACTGCTCTTGGCTTTCCACCGCGGCCAAGCGTTCACTCACAGTCCACTCGTCTGTGGAACTTGAACATGTTTCTCCACTGACACGGCGACCGATTTCACCTGCACTTGGCCTCGCTTCAACCCGAACCGCCTCCGCATCCAGGAACAGTTTCAGACCAACTTTTACCGTCTGCCCGACGTTATCTTCCTACATCGTCGTGCTCACCTCTCCCAGTTTTTTGGCAGTGACTTCATTTTCCAGTGTGATAAAAAGAAAAACTCCACCCATTTGGCACCGGCACAGTCTAGAATAAACTATAGCGTATTTAAAGCCTCGCCGTGATTCAGGTCTGACACTGAGATAAAGCCCCCTCTCCAGGCCCCCTCGATTCCCCAAACGCTGACCTTTGGCTGAACGGTCCTGCAGCAACAGTGCGTGGTCAGTGCAGACCTCATACTTAATAAGAATTATGAGCAGTGACACAATTATATATCAGTATAATGTCCAAACCGGGCCATGCTGTGTCCTGCAGCAATATGTGCTCATTATAAAACAGCAGAGTGTTCCAGGCCACTTGTTTGGCCAGAGAGAGGTCCACCACAGCACTGGCACATGTCCTCATGTGTGGCGTCCACCAAGACTAACTACTCGTGACAGTGCCAGGAGTGTGTGCGTGTGTGTGTGCGTGTGTGCGCGCGAGTGTATGTCTGAGAGAGTGTGTGAGAGCACTTTAAGTCTGAGGGGAAGCATGCCTAATGTGGGAGAGAAACAGTGAATCCAACATGGCCACCGGCCAGCGTCAGTGTTCCCTTCTCGGAGAATTAGCCTGTCAATCCATCCTAATTCCCGGGGACACAAGCTGCTCTTAAACCCAGGTTGAGTTTAAACTGGAGAGACTGGCTCTCCCGACTGTTTTCTCAGGACCGGGTGCAGGCGGCTTGGCACAGAGCGTGGCAGGCCTGGGCCACACGGGAGAGCGCAGCTCAAACACACACCTTGCCCGGGGTCAGGCTGACACTCGGCTTTTGGCTGCAGTTTGTGTGTCTGTGAGTAGACATCACATATCAATAACCCATAAAAATGTGAAGATCTTGCAGTAAAATACTGGAAATGGAAACACCTAATGTTGGGGAAAGAAAACCCACAAAATACCACAAAAACATTTTTGTACTCTCAAGGACGTGCCAATATAAAAGCACTGGAATGTGTCATAAAAACATATTCTCCCAATTTAAATATCACCAGACGTGACATAGGGGTCACATGACCATTTCACTTGTAACAAGATACTCATACAGAACACATTAAAAACATAGTTAAAATATCTGATAAAACAACATTTTGGAAATATTTTCCAACTTCCTCAAAGTCCTCCTCAAAACTATGAGATGCGGGAATGTGGGAATTTGAGCTCACAAAAGTTGTTGTAGCAGCTTTACTTCATAGAAATTTTAGAAGTCACTTGTATCTTGAGAAGGAACAGCTACTCACTCCCTCTGTAACAAACAACCAATTTCTCCTCTGCCTCCACTGTGTATGGGTTGGAGGTGCATCTGAGGGAACATTAGGATTATGGCATTTAGTTATCATTTAGAGGCCAAGTATGTCTTGAAGGACATCTGTTAAATAGTTAAGCTAGCGGCAACATGGAGGCTGCATCCACACCTCTGTCGCCCACCACTTTTTCCAGCTACAATTTGCTGAGTTTCTCTGGTGCATGTTAAAAAAAAACCCAAAAACCCTCCAAAAAAACATCCCGACAACTCAACAGAGAGGTGAGAGGCTGAGCCGCTGCCAGGACTGCCATAGCATGTGGATTTTAGGCAAGCATGTCCATGCTTTACGAGCTGAAGCCCCCCCCCACCCCCCACCCCGGCCCTGCCCTGCCCCAGCTGAGGGTCAGACTGCCGTTGACAGCGTTTGGGAGGGGGCGGGGGGCCCAATCGCATTTGTGTCCTGCGGTCTCATATATCTCACACCTGCTGCCTGGCCCAATTCAACATGTTCAGCTATCTGTGGCGTGCATGCGTTCTGGGCCGACATAGGCCCGCTACTGTGTCTGTAAAAACGTGTGTGAGACTCAGTGCTGCGAAGCCGTCCGGAGAAGCAAAGTCACGACGTCCAAGCAGGGAATGTAGGTCCCCTTTATTCAGTTTAACCAAAATAACAGAACAGAAAACAAACAATGCTATAAATATAACAGAAAAAAATCCCTCTCTTCAAATAAACACAAAGTCTTTACAATGTTGTATAGTCTCGTTTTAGCGTGATTCAGCTTTACAATTTGGAGTAAAATGGAAGCTCTTCATAATCAAGTAGAACATGCTGCTCGTGGCCGACAGAAGTCAACCCTGCATCACTTTGGAAGAGAGCCGTCGCCTGCATGTGTCAAGTGTTGATCCGTGCTATTGTGAGGATGGTGCGGGTGACCCGAGCCGTGAGAATCACAGAGCGAACGTGACATTCAGGGGACTGCTCCCTGAGCAGTCAAAGCAAGCAAAAGATGCCAGAAGTGAACCGAGACAGACGGGATGCTGAGAGACTAATGGCTGACATAAATGAGACACAGTAGCGGACTGAGGCCGGTGGTGACATACACACACACACATACACACATACAACCTGTGCACACGTTACATACTGGCTACTGCGTTGCTCCAGTCCATGTAAGAGCTAAGCACGGTGAGACTACATGGAGGGAAGATGGGGTGGTGATTTCACACACAAATGGACATTAATAGACCTACATCGCTGGGAAAAGAGTGTATCTGTGTATGTTAAAAATGCTGCAGGTTCAGGCGCGGTACAGCAGAATCCTCTCGGCACAGTCCTGGCCCACCAGGCCGGCGTACTGCTGCACCTCGGCCTCGTCGCTGGAGCCTTTGCGCTTGCGGGAGTAGGCGGCGTAGGGCATGACGGTCCGCCTGTACAGCACCAGGGCTCGGCCCACGTCCTTCAGCACCCGGCCGTCTTCTGGAAGCACACACAGGCACACAGCAGAGCTTCATCAGCACCAGCGGAGACGCACCGAGCACGGCTCACAACCAGGGCTGTCCATGAAACGGTGAAAATGTGTTTGAAAAGGATGGATTACTTGGTTCATAGAGGCTAAAGTAAAGACTTCAAGCACCTTGTTTTGACCACAACTCAAAGATAATCAGTTTACTGTCACTGAGGTTTAAACAGATAATATTTACATTTAAGAAGCTATATTGAGATGTACTCAAACATATTTTTCAATGTTTACATCAACTGATCTATTACTACAATACTACAACATGATGATAATTTGTTGAGCAGTGGATTAGTTGTTGCAGCTCTAGTTAACATTGTCCTAACATTCCCCCTCTTCTGAGGACTTAACCTTTGAGTGACTTGGCAGGACGTCACCATTGTTCCGAGAAGCTGCTGGAGGAGCAGAGTAAAACCATTTTTTCCCCCCGCAGCCTCGTTCCCCCCCGTGCCCTCAACCTGGAGCCACGGGGCTGCGTGAGTGGACTGGTGAAGTCGGCCTTGATCGCGGGGGCCTCGCTCTCCCCCCCGTCTCGCCGGCCTCAGCATTTCGTCAGGGCCCGCGTCCTGCTCTGCCAGCTCCCATTAGAGTGGCGAAAACGCCGCTAATCTCAAAGGGTGCGTGCTCAGCAGCTGAGGACGGCCCTCTGGAGAGCGCCACGGAAAAAAGGAGAGGTTAAAAAAAGAAAGAGGGGGTGTGGAAGGATGGCCCCCTCGGGCCGCTGCCTCCAGGAGAAAGAGGTCGAGCCCGCAGCTGGAAACTGGAGGGACGCGAGGGCGGGCACAGCTGGGAGCGGACACAACTCGCAGCGTATCACTGCTAGTGGGCCTCAGAGCCAGCCTCTCCCTCCAGTCAAGGCTGGGACGTCCCACACAGGCCGTCACCCTCAGAGTCTTGGTCTTTCCATCCACGTGCAGAGCGGATGAAGGCCCGGGCCGCGCGTCGGCCGGCTGGGCCCGTGGCGACACGCCGGTCCAACAGGAGCGAATCAGACTCGGTCTCGATGGAGCCGCCGGCCGCCCACGCTGCTCGCTACCGCCCCGACAACGCCCATGTGGCTCGCAGCTGAGCGCGCAGGTGGTGCGCGTGACGCCAGCGCGCATACTTCTGCCCCACTCCTGAAATATTCACCACGCCACGCGCCGAATCCCACCCGATCGCCCAATCAACTGGGAATAACTGCAGGGCCCGGGCCCCCGGGCGAGAGTCCCCGCCCCCACCCCGTAGCAGATGTTCAAAGGGAGCGAGGAGAGCCGAGAGCTAAACGAGACGTGCCGGCAGTCGATTATACACGGACGAGGAGCGGAGAGGAGGAGGAAACGGTGGGCCTCCACAGCAGGGCTTAGGCACAGGCACAGAGAAGGTCCCGGCTCACACCGACTCCACAAACCAGCGGAAGGAAGAGAGCTGGTTATAAACAGCCGGGCCCAGAGGCTCCTCTGCTCCCGCACCCACAATCCCTAGAAAGATGTTTTCATATTTCAACGTTTCTCTGAAACCACGCTGTGCAGCCATGTTTTATGTATTAGCCCCGTTCCCCGGCTCGGTAATGCCCCAACCGCTGTCTTCCCGCACGCTCTCAGAAAACTGCTGAGTCACCTTATTGAAGGATGCCTGGTGTTAAAACTTTAAAAATGAAGAAACTCAGCACTAAGTTCTGCCTCGTGCGGGGCTCCAAAGATCTTCACGTTATGTAACGTCCCGTATGGACACGAGTTTCGCTCTATGTGGAATTAATGTGTCCCGACGGGACGAAAGTGACAATATTTAAACACTCGATGCTTCCTCGATAGATTAAGCCGGCGTTGTGTCTCTGAGTGCCATGTGCTTCCTCATGCTCTTCATCAGTGTGACAGCACGCTCACACCACAGCGGGACAGTTAGGCTACAGGAGAAAGGTGTGACACTGGCCCTATACAGCACCACTGTCCCCTTGTGAAGGAAGTCAGTAGTGAACACTTCAGAGACCAAAACACAAGCGGCACGCAGCTCCGAGACGGCCTCTCGTCTCCCTCTCCCGCTCTCTCTCTCTCTTCCTCCCGCTCTCCACAGTCCAAACATCCGCTCCTCGCATAAACAACTTTCTTTTCTTCCTCGCTCTCTCTGTCCTCCATCAATGAACCCCCCCCCTCCTCCTCCTCCTCCTCCTCCTCCACCACAGCCACAGTTTGATCAGCTCCAGACCCTGTTCCCGCCAGGCCCACCGGACGTTCAGTGACACTCCGCTCTGAGGTCACAGACCCTCGGGTCGGGGGTTCAAGGGTCGGGGGGAAGAGGAGTGCCGAGGGTCGGCCGGGGAGTGAGAGGGTCAGGGCCGAGGCTGGGGGCCCTCTGCGCCTCGCCACGCTCCTCTCTCTCTTCACATCCATCTCAAAGTGCCACAAAACCGTGCTTAACACTGGATGCTGGTCAAAGGCAGGCCATCGGGTTACGACCGCTTCCTATGACCCAATGTTGCAAATCCAAAACGGGGCTTCAATCTGAAAAGGAAAAGGCCAAAACGGCGGTGTAGTAAGGAGACCCGGAAGACCCGGGTTCAAGCCCCTGTGTTCGGACACATCCGGGCGGCTGAAGGCAAGACCCTAAATCTCTGATCCCACAATGAAATCTGACCTCCGCATTAAAGAAGAGAATCCCCCTTGATAATCGCACGCATTATCATTTTAATTCCTATTAAAACGATAGAGGGGCTCTTTCACAGCCGCAGCTTTGCTGCGGATCCAGAGGGAGAAAAGGATTTTGAACAATCGAACACTGAGAGAGGAGCGGGAACATTAGTGCCCGTCAGGCTGAGCAGCAGAGGGCCCAGGGAGGAGCAGAGCTCAGAGGCTCCGCTGGTGAGGCCGGACATGGACGAGCACCATCTCAAAGCAAGAGATACGGTGAGGCCTGGGGAGCCTTGCACTCTCGCCTCTGCATCATGGTTGACTTTTCACTGCGGGGTTTATTTCTACACAACAACAGAGAGGAGATAGATATTCACAGTAGGCAAGACGGTAAGGACGAGGGAGAATGTTGTTTTTCACCCATTTTAGACGTTTGTCAAAAATCAATCCCTCCCTGCTGGACAAACTCAACACATCAAGGAGGTCCAGGTTCCAAGCCATGTTTTGTGTTTTCGGCCAAAGATGCTGCAGTGTAAAAACCCCCTGAGAGTGAGTGGTGTGTGTCCCCCTACGCTGGGCCGTCAGCCTGTCCAGGGTGTACTCCCTGCCCTCGCTCTGTGCGCACTGGGAACAGGCCCCAGTAGATAGCAGTAGGCCGCACGGACAGCAGCATGGCTAAGACCTGCACATAATTAATCCTGGTCGACGGGTGTCACACATTCTCACAAGTGCCACGGAGGCAACGGCCCCCACCACTATCTCTGTGGAGCAAACACTGATTGTGCGTGAGTGTGTGTGTGTGTGTGTGTGTGCGGGAGATGGCACATATGTGAATGTGTCTGCGCACAGGCGCGCATGTTTGAGGGAGGTTCGGGTCGGCTGCAGGCATGTAATCAATGCGCGCCTGCTCGGGACGCTTGTGTAAACTTCATAGATGAGTTGTCTCCAGGCACCTCATTAAGACAGCTCGGTGACCCGGCTCACCCCGACTATCTGAACACACAAACAGAGAGGCGGCTCTCACTCAGCCCAGCTCCGGGCTGAGGGCCGCACGCACGGCCTTCCTCTGCCTGCCTCTCATCAATCCCCCCGTTCCTTCCAGGAACGGGACGTTCGCATCGTCACCCTGTGTGGCTACGGACTGCAAAGCGATTTATTGCTGCTGAACTGGAGAGTCTTCCCAACCCGCCGCTGTTAACTTCTCTGACTCGAGCTAATATCAAAAAGAAAAGCATCCGTCTGCTTCAGTTTGGAAGGCTCACGTCGATGGTGCAGGAACTATGATTGTGTTCAAAGCGGTTCCTCATGAAAGGCACAATGGCTTTGCTGCTGGGGTGAAAAAAAAACACCTCTGCATTTTTGTCTGATTTTTCAAAGTCGTAAAGTCTGACGGGCAGGGGAAACCCTGCCATTACAGGCGGTCCGGAGTTCCCCCGGACTTACAAACACATCGCGACACGTCTGCATTTCAGGCCGAAAACAAGCCGCACGACGACAAACTGCCAATTACAGCCCCGCCGCAGGCCCGCGCCGCCAGCCGGGCCGCGAGGACGGCCCGCGCTGACCCGCCGTCTGACCCGCCGCCTGACCCGCCCGCTTGGCATCCCGCAGCCTGGCAGCTGCGCTGAGAGCGGGGCGAGCGCTGAAACATGATGACACTGCGCTTGCACAGCCACACAGGCCTGGAACGATGTCCGGGCCCGGCCAGGATCAACGCGCCGCCGAAGCACGGAGAGAGCCGCAGACGCGCAAACAAACGCTGGGGACGGCCGAGTCTCAGGCCGCCACAGCGCCCTCGCTGATTCCCGCCTACTCTGGGATTGATGCTATGATTGACAGGCGGAGGTCAGACCCGCTGCTGGCTAAGCTGTTCATGGCGACGCAGTACATGAGCCGGGCCACTGACGGCCTTTTGAAGGCCCTGGTTTCTCACGGGTGTGGCGCTCTCACCGAGTCTACAGCTGAGGCCAAGCGGGGTCCTGACTTACCAGCGGCTCTCGGCGGCCGGGCCGGTGGATGCCGAGGAGCCTTAGCTCATCCCGTCGTCTGACCTCTGGACGAGGGGACCGGGGACGCGGCCTGCGTGCCAGACGGTGATTTAAAGTGGAGGTTGCTGCCTCTGGCCGCCGCGCGTCCAACTATGACCTCAGAGCAACAAACTGCGGAGCTGTCTCTCCACATTCATACACTTCTCCACAATCCTGCTCCCTGTGCCAGCACAGCAGACAACAGCCTCCCTCTCCTCCTCCTCCTCCTCCTCCTCCTCCTCCTCCTCCTCTCATCTCGATAAAATCATTTTTATCACACGCCCTGTCCCCTCTCCCCTCCATCTGTCCCGCTCTGGCTCCCTCCTCTCGCCCCTCCATCCATTCATCAGACCCAGGCGGCCTGACCATCACATTCTTGTCCTCTCTCATCTCCTATTAACGTCCATCGGTGGGTCTGTCCTGTTTGCTGTGCTTCTGGAGATGCGGTAACGGATGGGGAGTAAACAGGAGAGAGTTGGCTCCTGTTCGGCTCAGCCACTCAGGTTACGAGCACTTGCGATATTCACAACACGCGTGTGTACATGCTGAGGCCTGTTCACGAGGAGCCGTCTCCAGCGCCCGCCTCTAATAATTCCTCTATTACAGTCTCGACGCGGCGCTTTCATGCTAAAGCTGAGTGGAGCCGCAGCCAACGGACCGTGTCGGATTAAACGAGGTGCGAGGGTTGATGCAAACAAGTTCTGTTTGCTTTATGCGCGAGGGGTCAGACGAGAGGCCGGCGATCTCACCTTAAACCATCCAGAGGCTGAGGAATAACTTGAAACGGGAGATTTTAAAGAAATAATAATAATCGCTCTCCCTGGCGCCAACGCAGAAAATCATTAAAACTTTCAAACTCACTTACACTCTATTAAACTCTCTCCCTCTCGCCCCCTTCGTCCAAGCCATGGGCGTCTGCGAGTCTCGCTCCCGGATGTGGTTTATTATTGCTCCTATGAACAGTCATCTTAAGGCAACATTGTGCTCCCATCACGACGCTGCCGACTCTGCTCCGACTGTGCAGAGGGGCTGCGAAGGGGCGCTGGTGACGGGGGCTGCCAACGCTGCCTCAGCTCTGAGCCCAGATCACCCAGAATGCAACAGTGCGTGCGTGCGTGCGTGCGTGTGTGTGTGTGTGAGTGTGAGACATTCTGGAGCATCCAGAATTGCGTAATGAACCTGCATCGGGGTCCTGGTTGAAGCGGGCGTATCGGGCGCTCTCCAGCTGGGGTATGCATCGCTCTATCGGGACCCAGGCAAAGGTTTCTGGACACAGGAGGTCTGAAGGCCGGTACTGTCCCTGGGGAACGGAACACGTGGACACAGAGGGGAAAAGGGGGGGAAACGAAAAAAGAAAAAGAAAATCACTGTTATTTCCCAGCTGATTAAACATTACAATGTCAACAGTCCCATCGCTCAGAAAAGCTCCGAGCTGTTTTTACGCAACCGCCGACGCTGGCTCGGTCCCTCGCAAAGCAACGACGGGATGAGGTTCACCACTTAGTCAGAAACATGATAGTACAAGCCATTTATTTACACAATGGCCCAGGAACACTTGAACTGAAAATGTCAGCAAACAAAGTTCATTTGGAATTGATTGCATCCTGTTTTTGTTCACGCTTTACACAACCAGCCGAATTTATGGAGCCAGGGTTGCTGCGAACTCGACGCCATGAAGTTTTCACAGTTTGTCAGGCCCGGTAAGCAGCGTCAGGACGCTCGCGCTTTCACAACTGTTTTGCGGTCATCTCCAAACAAAGCTCATCCTGGAACGCTGTCAACAGATTCATCAATGAGTAAAATAATCATGGCTCGCAGGCCTCGCGACAGCGCCATCGCACTACGCTTGAGCAATGGGGTTTGACGAGTTGTAAACTGACCTCAAGTTTCAGGATCAGGGCTGAGACCTGGCTCGGGCTCCGGCTCACTCCAGGCTTTTTTTTTTGTTTTTTTGTCTCTCTGTGTCTGGCGTGTTATGTTATCTGCAGCGCTGAGCAGGAAATGTAAACAAGCCAGCATACTGCAATGCATGCTTGTGAAACGGGCACAAGTCTGTATTTGACCTAACATTTTGGATAGAAGGTAAACCGAGCTGAACAAAAACAGCTGTGGGGCAAAGGGGGGAAAAATGAGTGAGGGGTTGAATGAGCAGAAAGGAGGAGGAGGAGGAGGAGGAGGAAGAGGAGGAGGAGGAGACTCCATTATCAGTGACCTGTGTTCTATCACATGGCTCCAAACAAATGCAAACTGTCGAGATAGCTCTGTAAACAAGCAGGCGCCTGCAACTCGTGCTCGCACCATCATCATGGCACACAATAATATTTATCATTTCTGAGACGTTAAACCGGAGGACAAAGCCTCCGCCGTTTCATGAGCACTGGTTATATACACAGATGAGGTCAAAAATGGCTGGAAGTTTGAAAGTTGGAGCAAAAAAGCAGAAAGAAAGAAAGAAAAAACACAGATGGCGTTGTGAAGCCAAAGACAAAGGAAATACCATCCCTTAGATATGCTGTTGCTACACAGGCGCTCTGACCATGACCCATCTGTCAGTGGGCCTATATGGAAAATATGCTGCCTGTTTTTACATGCAGGGCGGCATGCCATTAAAATGGGCTGCACTAAAAAAAAAATGAAGGAAAACAACAGAAAGTACAGGCAGCTTGCCATTTCAGAGGGCACCTCGAGTTTTTACTCTGCCCCCAGAACGGTAAAGTAGAAAAAAAAAGGCTGTAAATGCAGTTCCAGGGCCACGGCTCATGTACTGGCCGCTGGGAGGGAGAGAAGGCATTGAAAGGGAGGCAGAGGATCCTAGCGTGCTTTAAGTGCTCCTGCTAACAGATGGACGCTGCTGGAATGCAGCGCATCCGCAGCAGCGACGGAGCCGCGCATTGATCGGATGCTCCCCGTGTCCCGGCGACCCGCGGCCTTCAACAAGTGTCAGCGAGGCCAGCGGGACGCCCTCACACTCCACATCACCTCTATACACTCCTTCATCACTGCACGGAGACGCACCTCCCAATGCACAACACGCACACACACACACACCTGCTCAGGAGGACTGGGACACGCTAGGTGTGTTTCCATTGACCCTAGGAATGCGAGAAACCTAAACATTGTAGTACAAACTGGCAATACAAACGCCTGACTTAAAAAAAAAAACACTCAAATATCAAACTTTAATGATCTCAGGAGGTGGTTTTTCAGACAAGCTGATACACAAGTGCATTTACATTTACGCGGAACTTTTTCTGAATCCAATTAAAATATCTAGTAAAACCATGTTTTGGACGCCAGTCTTCCTCAAACAAAGTATCTGTGGGATAGTTCATTGCAATCAACAGCAACACATCTTTAACTTAATCTTTAAGTTGTACATTGCTATCAGATCTGTAGAGCAACTCAATTATCATCCTTAAATACAGACTTTCTTTTAACAATTTAGCTATTTGGAGCTTGAATACAAACAAGGGAGGGAGGGGCAAGATTTTTCAGAAATTAGGTGAAGAAGTGTTAAAAATACTGCTTTTATTTTGTGAAAAACTGTAATGATGCACAGAAGAAGAAGGAGATAGAACAAAGACAGAGATGTGAATAAAGCGGGTCCCTGTAATGAGAATAGGTGAGTCAAAGATCAGGCTGAAAGGACAGTTCTTTGAATTCACTACTGTATGCTACTGCTTTGTGTTCAGTGGAGAAAAGCAGCTGAGCCTCTGTTTGTGATCAGTAAGGTTTTCTGTCTCCATTCAGAGACGACCTATGCAGTGCTCTGCTGTAGCGCTCAGTAGAGAGGGGAACGGAGCCGCGATCGAATCGGATCGAATCAAAATAGGAGGCAAACTTTGGTCACGGTGCAGGCAGAATTCCTCTCGTCTTGCCCTGGAAAGAGGAAAGGATGAAGGGAAGGATGGGGGGAATATGAGCAGACACAGCCTATTAGTGGTCTGGACAGAGCAGAGCGAAAAGAAGACAGAGGAGGGAGAGGAAAAGCTCGGTCCTGTCAGCATCTTTTCCTTATTGGACTCAAAGTGGAGACCGGGGCTCATCAGTGACTTTCTTTATCTTACCTCTTACTTCTTCCCAGCCCGAGGATGTCTCCAAGGCTGCGCAATTCACAACCACCCCTGCGGCCTGCCTGGCTCTCCCCTCTCTGCTCTGCGTTTTCTGCGCACAACATCCATCTCTTTATTTACCTTTTACTTTTACCGACAGCGGGCTCGGTAATGGTTCCCTGAAACCCAGACCCCTGTGTGAGGAGATGATGTGCAAGGGTGGATATGAACTGCTGGAAACTGGACGGGGCTGCTCCTACGGATCTATGGCCTTGAATGTGTGTTGGCTCAGCGAGCGGCCTAAAGAGGCAGTGATAACTGCGACAGCCGCAACCAGCCAACGCCATTTTCTTCTTCTTTATTTTTTTTAATGCGTCTATTCCAGAGGCCAACTGGCCGCTCACCAACCAGAACGAGGCTTTGGAGGCGAACAACAGTTTTCAGTTTAGGTCTTCTCTCATCGGTGGCTCTGTTCCTCCCTTTCCAAACACCCCCTTGAACAAACCAATCCATCACCATCCCTCCGTCCTTCCCTCCGTTCTGCACTCGCATGTTCAGACGGATGCGGAGGTGACGCCGATGACTGACGGCCTCTGAAAGGCTCGTTTAGCGAGGCGGAGAGGGAGGGAGGAGGGAGGGAGGAGGGAGGGAGGGAGGGGGGGGAAAAAACGAGGAGAGCGGAGAGGAAACACGCACAAACTTTGTGCGGAGAGGCTTGGCCGCCGTCGGCCGTGTGAGAAACGAGAGGGAGATAGGAGGGAGACGGGGAGGGACATGTGAAAATGAGGTGCAGATGAGTCGAGGGTCGGTATTTAACGTCACCGAGACGTGGAGCGAGGCGAGCTGATGGAAGTGATCGGAGCGGCCTGAGTGCCAGCGGTGGAGGGGCCCAGCGCTGAGAGAGGCTGCTGGAAGATGGAGATGAGAAAGGCAGGGTTTGGAAACGAGGGAGGGACAGAGAGACAGAGAGAGAGAGAGAGAGAGAGGGAGAGAGGGCGAGCAGAGTGAAGAGAGACGGATCGGTGAAGAAATAAAGTGCAATGTGTTCAATAACGGCCACAAAGCGGGGAGGGAGCTTCACAAAAACTGGGAGAATTAGAAGTGAGAGAATGCACTCCGACACCCTCTTGTCACGCTGCCTGTTTGTTCACTAGCGTGGAGAGGTCACTGTTTACAGGAGAGCAGTCTTCGGCAGTGCAGGTTTCCCGATGAAGGGAGCTTTAACGGGACAGCGGGGAGAAGTACTGATCTGAATAACAGGCTGGCCCAGTGTAAACCATTACACAAGCCCAATCATGGGGAGTAAATAAACACATATCTCCACAGGGCTCGACATCGGCTACACAATGCGCCGCAGATCCATTATCACCGAGTCCCTCGGCGACACCACATCACTCGCTCTTCTCGGGCCACACAGACTTTAACACACATGCGGATGGGAGGGGCCTGGGCGTCAGCGCCGACCCCGCTGCCAACTCAAACACACAACTGTCACCATGCTCCTCTCTGCTTCACCGTGCTTCACCGTTTCCGTCTTGTTTTCTCACACACCTCATGAAAGGGAGCCATGCCCCCGGGCCCGTACCTGTGATTTATACGAAAAGCAATTAATCAGAGGCATAAATCGAGGGCCCCCGCCGCAGCCAAAGAATCCTCGTGAAAACCTAGACCTCTCTCGCCTCCTGCTCCTTTCCTCCCACTCTGCCCGACTACGACATGCGCGAGACTGTTAGGAGACAAAAGCGGCTTTCACGTCTCCGGGCTTTTCCAAGCGGCTGGACTCTGACATAACACGTGCAGCCCAGCTAGAGCATTTAATCTGACAACCAGTCGGCAGCTATTTTGATAATATGAAGTCATGTCACGCCGAATACTTCTCCGGATTCGGCTTCTCTAATGTGAGGTTTTGGTTGCTTTTCTGTTTTAATATCTCTGCGAGGGAAATGTTTTTGGATGGGTCTCGGAGAAGTCTCCGCACAAACGATTCGCAGACCTTCACTGGGAAACTGTGCTGGGACTATATTCAGACAGAGCTGCAACAAAGGATGGATGAACCGAGTGATAATTAACAGTTTAAACAATGAACAGCTACTTTGATAATCGATGTGGATTTGTGCATTAAAAAGGCTTTTTTACACTTTCTAGTTTCATTAGTCCCTCCACCAACGTCTGATGGATCAATTAGCATAATAAATAACTGACAGGCTCGGGCTTGCTCAGACCTTATGCAGAGAAAGTAATAGATAAATAAACTGTCAGAATAGGAACTTTATGAGACGGCGAGGCTGCAGAGCGAGTATCTCTTTAAATCTCGGTACATTCTTACGCGCCGTGGCTCTCTCGTCTTATTATTGCTTTTGTGACATTGATTTTTATTACTCCAAATACTATAAAACGCACCAATTTGCTAATATGAGAGAAATGTCAGATAATATCACGTCTCGCATTAGGGGCAGACTTCTGAGGAGTGAGCTCACTCGTCGTGTCACGGTCGCACGGCGGCGTCCGCGGTTCAAAGCGGTCTTCGTTCGGGCTCCGGGAGGACGGAGCCCGAACGGGGTGGACGCGCCGTCCCAGGACGGAGGCTGCCCCGGCCTCCATCGGCCTGATTTTACACCACATCTGCTGCTGATTTCCTTCAGTTGAGTTCTCACCCACCCTACCGCTGGCTGAGGCTGGAGCTGTGTGTCTGTGTGTGTGTGTGTGTGTGTGTGTGTGTGTGTGTGTGTCACTGCGCAGGGCGTCTGAGCCCAGACTCGCCGTCTTTTCCTGATAACGGTATCAGCGCAACGAAACACAGGAAACAGCGCCAGGTTTTTACAGCAATCTGCCGCTCGACTTGAGCGCCTGCTTCAGCACGAGACAGAGCGGCTCCGGGAGTGTGATGCACGGCTGGTCGCCCGGCCGATGACATCACTAATGGCGGACCTTGACCTGCTTGTCTTTGGCAAAAGATTTACCCAAAAATAACATTCGATACAAAAAGGGGACTGTTTTATAACACGGGAGGTTAAGCTCCGGCACAATAGTGAATGGGATATTATGTGAGCGTTACGCACTTGACAAGCGGGGACATTTGACCCGCGCAGACAAATTCGGTCGCAGTGTCACAGTTTGGCTCTCTCCGCCCTGCCTTATTCAGCGGGCCGTCACCCAGAAGAAGAAGGCCTGATGTCGGAGGGCACACAAAGAGGCCCAGTGTGACCGAGAGGCAAACAGAGCTAACCTAGGCCGGCCCGCCCGGGCCAGCGCCCTGACCCGGGGTCACATCCAGCCAACATCCAGTCAAAAAGCAATAAACACAGGCCCTGATCCCAACATCTGCACTCTCTCTACAACATACAGCTCTCACAAGACGCTCCCCTCCATCGTCCTAAGACTGTTGAAACAAATACGCTCTGCCCAGACGAGGGAGGGGGGGGGGGGTTGCATGGCCGAGGGGCCTCTTGCTGCTGACGGACACACGTAAACAGCATAGCTCACACAAACACACTCTCTGCTAGACAAACAGCCCCAAAAACCAAGCGGCCTGGACAGAGGGACAGCGCCACTGAAAGACGAGTCCAAACAAGGCGTGTCTGACAATCGTGGCCCACACTGCACACTTTCATCACGGCCTGTGACATTATGTGCATAGCATGCATGGGTGTGTGTGTGTGTGTGTGTGTGTGTGTGTGTGTGTGCCCTGAACATGTCTGGGGTGTGTGTGTTTGGGGAGATTTACGTTAACTGCTGCTGTTTAAACACTCGGGGCCCACCGAGGCCCTTTCACCCTACTCAACACATTACCACAGGACGACCTTCAAATAAAGCATCCAGGCCGTTGGGCCCCCTCCCCCCCTCCCCCCTTCCGAGACGGGTCCCCCCCACCCCACAATCTCCCCTCCACCCTACGCGTTCTGTCCCAGCACTCCCGCGTATGCCTATGCGTCACGGCTCCACGGATGACAGGTTAATGAGGAGAAAATATTTTTACAGGATCGCGTTTCGACGGAGCCCTGAGAACCAATGGCAGCGCTTTTATGGGCATCAGCCTGCAGACCGGGCACTTTTATCTCTCTATCTCCCCGGCTCTTTTACGGGCAGGGGGCCTGTTACGACCGTCTGACACAGACCGCCGCTTACTGACTCTGCATTCAGAGCCGCAGCCTCTAATCTTGGGTCTCAGGACCCCGCCTCAGCTCAACTGCAGGACCAACCTGGAGGCCCATGCACCCAAAGCCTGCACACTGAATCACTGTCCGAGTGCCATGACTGAG
This sequence comes from Karalla daura, assembly GCA_029224185.1. Classification (NCBI taxonomy): domain Eukaryota; kingdom Metazoa; phylum Chordata; class Actinopteri; order Chaetodontiformes; family Leiognathidae; genus Karalla; species Karalla daura. The sequence continues at coordinate 10,526,199 of CM055200.1, forward strand.
AGAGAGAGAGAGAGAGAGAGAGAGAGAGAGAGAGAGAGAGAGAGAGAGAGAGAGAGAGAGAGAGAGAGAGAGAGAGAGAGAGAGAGAGAGAGAGAGAGAGAGAGAGAGAGAGAGAGAGGCGCTTATCAAAGATCTGAACGCAGAAGGAGAAGCCAGGTGCTATGGACCAAGTGGCACAGCTGCAGCGGGTGGGAAAATAAATAGCGGTGAAGTTAATGGCAAGGCAAACACCTCGGGCTGGCAGCGGGCGCGCTCTGGATCTGCTCAGCGTGACAGCGTCTCCAAACTCTCGTTTTCGCCCCGCCGACCTTCACACCTTCCCATCGCTCCTCACCACCGCCGGGAGGAGGGGGGGGGGGCCGGCTGGTCCGACCCGATCTCCTGAACTCTGCCCTCTCGGGCCCTGGCCCTGTCAGCGCTCCTCGGGGGGGACCGTGCCGCAGCCCTGTTAATGATTTGTTAAAAACACAAGCAAGGCGGAGACGCGTGGAAAAAAGAAATGCCGACGACGAGGCACAAAAGAGAAATTATCAAAAACTTTAAACAAATGTTTCTGCTGAGAGGTGCACTGTTGGTGGTCTCCTGTCGAGCTAAATCAAACAAAACTGTTTCTGTCAGAAAGGCTCCAATTTAGGACGGGGGGGGGAGGGGAGAGGGCTGGAAGGCAACAAAAGGGCTATGCTTTGGCTTATAAATTTCACTGGGAGGGCTAAAGTGGGCCAGGATTGGTTTGATCTTATTTTGATGGGCAAAGAGTTTGTAACATGAGGACTGCTGGAGGGTAGTGCTACTGGCATAGTAGAAAAATACCTTCAAAAACCAAAAACTGGGGATTGTTTCATCCGAGGAAAAGAGCGGAGTAAAAAGAAGGAGCTTAAGAAATGTTATTATGGGGAAGGCATGGGAAAGTTTCAGCACGGGACGCTGCACTCACCACAGTAACTTCATACCACCTCCATTTGAGCCGTCATGACTTAGTGCATCCTCGCACGCGGATCAGACAAACGCAGAAACAGGATCCCCGGCACTGTACGAGCACATACCGCTCCTGACTCCTGGCTCACAGATAATAAGTTATCTCCAAATTAAATCAGTCGAAAGTTTGCTCAGTCTGAGCCATCCTCTCTATCAATCTTTCATCCCCACCGGCATGGTGGTTGCCTGTTGTTGAAAGAAGAGCGGGAACCGAGGGAGGGAGAGACGGAGATCAGGGTTACGGTTGCCCCGTGTCTGAACTGCTCCGCCGTACTGCTTTCTCAATAATAGAATGAAACAAAAAAAAAATGGTTGAACTTCTCGTGGACAGAGCAAAACTTGAACAGAAATGCACAGGCCAGTGATGGTTATGCATTCGTGACCGAGCGCAACGCATTGAAAAACAAAGCTGCAAGCTGGGGGTGCCACTGTGGGGGAAACCCTCCCCTCCACATGCCTCAAACTCACTCACTGTCGCTCTTAATCTGCCCAGATGTACAACATGTGACACACAGAGTGAGAGGTCACACACATACGCATAACACACTGTCTCCACGGGCCCCCTGAGTGAAAATAACATGCATGCAGAGTCATGATAGCTGTGGCTCGGGGCCTTATGGCAAGTCACAACCTGCACCTGCGTACCTGACGAGTGGATGAGCCCAGGGAGGGAGTCATTACATTCATATACACTGCTGCTTATTGATGCCACTGCACAGACTAGATAAAGATGAAGTTTTTTTTTCTCCCCGGGACTCTTGATTGAAATCAGAGGACAGAGGGAATGAGGAGCCCGAGGGAGCTTTACTATTGATCGCTGTTCAACTTATAAGGTGCAGGTGTGTGTTTGTGCGCCCTGACAAAACGAGGTCTGATGTGCATGCCGGAGCTGGTAGGCACTTTGTCATCTCTAATTGCTGTCATGAGAACTAAGCTTGTCCGGCAGGTGACAGAAAGGCCCGCGGGCTCGCACACTAATTACGGAGAGCATTAGCATAGCGGCGACGGGCTGAAAACAACAAATTCTTTCGTCAGTCCCATCACCGGCGAGGTGCCGCACACACTGGGCCGACACCTGGGTGGATTCATTTCAGGTCCAGCGGAGACAAAAGCTCCGGCCATGTGGAAAACTTCTGGCTGCTGCTCCAGACCTGAGCAGCTTTCTGATGGTGTTTGTTGTTTGGGGGGGGGGGGCGAGGAGGAGCCGGCCTGAAAGGGAACGGAGGTGCAGCTGCCGCAAAAGGGCTCTTTAAAAGTCAGAGTAGTACCGCCGGGAAACGAATAATCCTTTTCATCTTGCCTCCTTTTCTCATTTGGCACACATTTGTCACTCCTTTTTTTCTCTCCAATCTGTCCTCTTCCTCCTCCTTTCACTCATTTCGCTCACTCCTTCTTTATTCCCCTCTGTGGAAAATTTAATGGTTTCCTGGGCTCAGAGTGAGACATTCTTTCACAGTGAACAATAATAACAAGAGTAAGAGCCACTTCATGTAACTCTCTCGTTCCCTCACCAACTGGGTGCAGCTAGTTACTCTGCCTGGGTCTATTCTGGCGGTGTGTGCGTGTGCGTGCATGCGTGACACACTTGAGGAGTGCTTGATCTGTTTAGACCAGGTACTGCACACTGCCGAAGCCAAGTGGGTAACTGCTTCGTTTGTTATCATCAAAGACTGCTTATTCGCAACTTAAAAATAATTGACACGGACAAGTGCTCGCACAGAGCTCTACAAAGAAATGGAAAATCACTGCAACAAGGCACGGATCTTTTAGTCCTCCTCCTGTCCAAACTAAAACGTGGAAATATATCAAATTAAAGCTCGTGAAACAGATGGTGGAGTTTCTGGAGGATGGAGGAACAAAGTATGCTGCAGCGGGCCAATTTTAACAGATAAGCTTAAGCGGACTGTTTGTGAGACAGCTTTTGGGTTGGGAAACTCCCACTCAGCGAGACCCGCTCCTCAGAAAGCTGCAGAGCCGCTCGTACACTTCGCTCGTTTGCTCGCGTTTGACCACAATCCATCCAAACAAGCTCAAAACACGAAACATTCCAGACTTTTATCAATAAGCCAGAGAATTTAGCTCTCCGAGCCCGAGAGCCTCTGTTTCAGGTCACAATTGCGTTTTCATTCGCGTGACCTTAAGTTGCAGTGTTGGAGGGGGGAAAAAAAAGAGAGGAATGGCAGAAGGGCCAAGACCTTTGGTCTCATTTAGCCTCCAACAGCTTCACCTTCTGCTCTCTGCAGCTCAACATCAGAGGGCCAGGGAGGGCCAGAGGAGCAGGGACAGGAGCCAGGGGCAGGATGTCACGTCTAACCCTGAACCCACCAGCCAAACCAGCAAGGCTCTGTGGGACACTCCGTCCCAGCTTTGACAACAAAGGAGAGGGTCTGACACTGGCCAGGCAGCCCTCTGTTTCTGGATGGACTCCAAGTCTTCTAGGACCCTTTAAGGCTGCCCTACAACACTGTGTCCAGGCTTTGGCACCGAGCGAGGTTTTTTAAAACCCATCACACATGGAGCGATTCCCCTGGGCGTGCAGGGATGTGACCTGGCAGAGAGGACCTTCCTCCCAAACACAAAACTGAACTGAACCATACTTAAAAAATGGAAACGCAAAAAAGTCCATCCACGCTCTGGTCTCACCCTGACAGTATCTGAGTGGAGGCTTTGGTGAGCGTAGCCTTACCTCTAGTCTACTACTGTCTGCGAAATCACTATATGGACTTTCATATAGTGAAAGGCCTTTCCCAATACTGCTGGAGTCAGTTCCATAAACAATGCATTTCTATTGTTCCTCAGGGAACCAGGGTGCTGTACAAACCCTCGTGTGAAACTGGTCCGAGACAGACGGATTGTTTTAGTGGGCCTCTCAGCTTGTTGAGTTGAGTAAGCTTCTGATGAAATTCAGATCGTCTTGACCACATTGCCACAGATACTTAAGCTGAGTGTTTTTACACACACGCAACTGGAGAGTTCCACTAGACTGAAAATCACAAAACTAGGAATATTAAAATCTATTCTTTTCAGCCACTTTTTTTGCATGACTGCTGTTGGAAACAATCATTTCCAATGTTGTCATTGTGAACTAAAAGGAGTACAGGCAGTCATAAATGTGTGCATTGATTTGACTGAGGATCATATATGCTACAGACAGCCTCCTTGAGACCGCTGCTCAAACAGGTCGACAGGCTGAGAATAATTTTTCATATTTTCTCCATAATGTTTAACGCTTTACCTGTAGGGCTCAAAATGGACACACTTGGCTATGAAATGATCAAAACATGCCCCGTCTAACACCTTCGCCTCTTTTTCCAGGAGTATGTGAATTTGAGTTTTTAAGATCTATTATTACACGTGATACAGATGCATTAGCAGTTTAGAAGAAAAAAAATCTTAAAACTGAACTTCATTTTTTCATAGTTTTCTTAAGAAAATATACTGTTATTGCACATGAACTTTTGATATGAAATTTGAACTGTGAACCTATGAATCATACCAAGTCATGTTTTGAGTCAAGGGCTCTGGGTTAGCAAAAAAAAACACAGCCTGAGCAAACCTGAACTTTGCTCAAGAGGTGAAAAAGTGGACAGCATAAAAAAGGTGAAAAACTACAAAGACAGACTACATAAATCACATAGCACATATCAAATATTGATGGAAAGCACAGCTTCCCAGTTCTCTGTCTGCACTGGAAGTTTTCCAGATTGGCAGAAATGTGTGGTGTTGAGGACCCACACAACGCTCACTTCCCTGCTTTGTTTCATAAGGCTACTTCTACCGTAATTAACGATTTATCTACAGAAAGCAAATGACGGATGGACTATGAGAGACTTAATCGTGCTCCAGACGTAGTAAACACAGCACCAGGGCTTTATCAGTGGGCGAGGGGTTACATCATTTCAGATGTTGCTACCCGATTCCCCTGCAAGTGGAAAAAAGCAGGATGCCGTGTGCACAAACCAGCAGGCAGAGATGCCTTTTTAGAAAGGCATCCACATTAATTGTGATCTTAGAGAGTGACGAGGACACAGAGTTCCCCTGCAGAAGTGGCATGGAGAGGAGAGAGGGTAGCATGGGGTAGAACATGGGGGGAGGGAGTGGTGTTGGAGGGTCTGAGTGGTGTCCAGCAGGGTTCAAGTGCTGCTGTTTTGGTCTTTAAGGACGTAACGAGCAGGACTGAGACCCAGAGAGCCGCAAACCGCCGACACAATGGCCGCGGAGCTTAGAGCCTCCCCATCTTAGGGTCTGGAACAATTCCACAGTATGTCTGTGCATTAATGAACTACTCAGGGCTCATATGCAAATCAGACAATGCAGCGAGACACTGTGCATGTGTTGCGAGGGTGTGTGTGAGCGCGGGCGCCTTTCTGTGGGAGTGTGAGAGCCTAAAGGTGGGAACTGGGCAACCTTCTCACCCCGGTTCTGTGCTCCTCCGCAGAGGCAAAATAGGAAGGAGCGGGGAGGTGGTGAACAAGACGCGGCCACGGCAAACACACAGGCAGCGATATCGGGGGGTTGGGGGAGTGAATGCCACTGCAGAGGGGGTTTGGAGCTGTGGTAACAGAGTTCTCAGACAAACGGCGCGATCGAGATTCAGCACGCAGACGCATAAACAGAGAAAACACACTCACATGCATTCCATACAGTCTCCCGAGAAAATGGGCGAAGCACCATGCAAACCACAAGACAAGATGTAAATGGACAAAAACAAAACAAAACAAAAAAAAGATATGGCATTTTGCCATAATCCCCAACAAGACATCAGTCTCCCGTGGACAAGGACAAGCTCTGGGAACATCTGAATGAAACGGCGGAGAAATGGAGGAATTAGTAGATGAATGAGAGGAAGAAATGGTGAGTTTTGGTGGGATGAATAGAGTTGGAGGGGCTGCTTTCTTCCACCGTTGCGCTGAGGCTATAGATCTTAAAGTGGGGCTCGATGTGAATGTGAGCATATCTGTGACTGGTGGCCCCCGCGCGCACCAGCGTGCGCATACATTATGCATCTGTGCGAACGCTTCCACACTGTATCAAGCGCACTCGCTCTAAAATTATGCAAATGCCTGCGCGGGCGCCGCACGCCTCTTGCTGCCTGCTTCAAGTTGCCATTATGACTGTGACCTTTCTCTCAACCTTTAATGTCTTCAGCAGCCTCGTCCTCCGCGCCTCCCGACCATCACGTTCTTCTCTCACACTCTCCCTGGCTGTGCTTGTAGTCCCTGCCTCACATTTACGGACATTTTCTCCATGTTTGTGGGCAACATAGCAGGAGGTTCCCCGCGAATAAATCGGCCGTTTAGGTCTAATATCTCTGCATTTTTGCATACGACTCGAATCTCTACGCCGGGGGGCTCTCTTTGACTCAAAGCTTTGAGAGAAAGCGCCCATCAATGATTCACAACCATGAAAAAGGCTTCTCTGGTCCTCGGCAAGATAGAAACCTTCATTATGCAAAAGTCCTCGGAGATACAAATCACTCGGGGGACTGGCATAAAAGTCAAGAAGCAGCTCAGGGAAAAGGGAGGGAGACGGAGAGAGATGTCAAAGTAATAGCGAGGAGGGAGAATCAAAATAGTTGGAGATGGAAACGAACGTCTCCGCTTGATTCTGCTCCACTCAAACAGCTGACCTTACCTGCTTTAGTGCAACACATGATTAGAGTGACACTGTGAGCAGGCACTGAGCAGGTCACAAACACCTGTCAAGCATGTGAGACGGGCATAGGTAAGGTAGCATTAATCATAAACTGTGCCAGGTGTGTGTGTGTGTGTGTACAGCTTGGAGGAAGCCATACGGGGATGTATATCGAGAAAATAACAGGAAAAACACGTTTGACCTGTGACAGAGGAGACAATGCATACCTTATAGCGCATCTTGGGACAGGAGTGAATGTAAAAGCCCAGGTAGTAGTAGGACAGCTTGGGGGACTGTTTCTGCAGCTGCCTGGTGAAAGCGATCTCCCTGCAACAGGAAGCAGACACAACTTTTTCAGAGGAACAGTGGGAGAACAGACCCGAGGCTGCACCTGGGTGTCGCCGCTTCTTGAAATGACCAAGGCCTACTTCAGCACACTCTCTCGTTACTTTGGCCGAGATGAGATGTGGGATTGAATGTGTTTTCATGTCACTTTACAAAATGTTGACAAAACATAACAGAAATGAAAAAAGAACCACGCACAGGACTAAGATGAATGCGAGTGGATCAGAACTGTAGTGGAGTCAAAACAATTCAGAATACATATATATATATATATATATATATATACATATATATATATAAGTTTATATTGAAAGGCCTTGATAGAAAGCAGTGTATAAGTATAGGACTTCCTAGGTTAGTACATCAGCACCATATATAATTGGTGCTGTGGCTCTGACTGGAGCAACGCCTTAGCCGAGGAAGTAAACACCCACCCTAAAAAAAGCAGCTTTTCTTGGTCTCATTTCATTACAAAAAAACAACTGCCTTTGTCTATCGGCATTGAGCCTGCGGGCAGAAAAGAGGGCACTGGTAAAAAGGGGGAGACAGCGTGTAAAATAAAGATTTAGATCTCGGAAGATTTATACAGCTTCTTCAAATACAGTAAACGTCTTGCCTGCTTTATTTTTCCCCCCAATAGTTTCTTCCTTAATTGCATCCTTTTTCTAAAAGCCTATTTTCCCCCTTTCCCTCTGCCGTTTCCTTCACTATTCCATAACTAAATTCCAGCTCCTCTTTCTTCGCCCTTTTTGTTTCTCCCTTCCTTCCACCCTCTGTGTTTGACTCGCTTAAATGAAGGGAGAGAATTCCCTTTCTTGCGACACTTAAGAGCGGGAGAAAGAGGCCTTAAAATAAAATAGATGCACTGAAAAATAAGACGTGGGACAAAGCAGGCCAAGTCGGGGAGGGGTGTGTGTTCGGGCGGGCGGGTGGGTGGGGGGTGACAGGGAGAGAGAGTGAGAGAGAGCAGGAGGAGAATGTAAAAGAGGAGGGTCAAGAAAGAGAAAAGGAGGGAGAAGAGAGGCAGCTAGAGCGAGGTGCTAGAAGGTCACCCGCTTGCTGCCAGGTTCCTGGGTTCCCATCCCCTCTCCACAAAAGCGCCCGGCAGGCCTGAATTGGGGGAGGGGGGTCAAGAGAGGCGAGGGGCCCATTCACAAAAAGCCCTGCACCCCCCCCCCCCCCCCCCCCCCCCTTCACTTGAGGCCTTCACACCCCCACCTCCACCCCCATGGCAGCAGCTTGAGTCCGCCATTATCCCCTCTTCAGCCATCTGACACTCCAGCACAAGCCAATTATCAAGCCCTCTGCTTCTGCACAGTTTCCCTCATACTGATGAGTGTATACACACACACACACACGCGCACGCACACACACACGCACACTGAGACACAAAGGGTCCACAATAATGTATACCATGAGGTGCTGACGGCAGCCTCGCATGCATGCGGAAACATTTCATTAGCAAACGGTGCAGGGCTGCTGTTGATTAGCCAGATGTACAGCCCGGGAGGAGAGGGAGCTATTAGTGACCAGGGGGGAGCGCGGCGTGAGGAGCTTTCGGGACGCTAACCTGAACTTAACCGACGCGCCGCGAAACCCGGACCGCTGCCGCGGCGCGAGCCAAACTGGAAGGGACGGGAAAACAACTCATTTTAATTTCATCCGTCATTTGTTTGCTCCGGCCCGGCGGCCAGGGGGAGCGCTCCAGCGCGGTACCTCATCCCTTGGAAGCCGCCTTAGCGCAAAGGCACGGGAGGCAAACAGACAGTGGTCCAGGCGTGCGGCGCCGAGGGGGCGCGCAGGGTCGCTCCAGGTATTACAAGTCTGTGACAGTCTGCGCAGCTTAAAACTTCAGACCAAAACCCCCCGAACACTTCCCGCCGACTTCATCCGCATTCAAACCTACATCAGGTTACGTGTGACGGCGTTCGGTCGGGACGCTGGACTGTGATTAATTAATATCGCGGGACGTGAATGGGGGCGCAGGACATCCCCATAAGAGAGCGATTCAGTTTGGACACCAGCTGTGTTTCCGACACGGAGCGCCTCAGGCACCTCATTATGTGCCTCTTTGCTTCTCCTCCTCCTCCTCCTCCTCCTCCCTCTGTCCTCGGGGCTCGTGGCAGCGGAGCAGCACTCCCGACAAGAAAATCTCTCAACATCCCCCTCTCCTGTTTCCACCGCTGAATCACACACACGCACGCACACACATACGGGGATCTGAAGGAAAGTAGACCAAAGTAAGCACTTCGTTTTTGTGCTTTAGTATTCCCAATCACACACACACTCAAGGTTTACTTTAACAGAAAGCGAACTTAATACCTGTTTTCTCAGACGATGACCCGGCAACGTCCCGCAAATTGAGTTTCCCCAACTGAAATACTCGTGTAACATTCCCAAAGTTTCCCACATCTTTCCATAACCTAGGGTCTTTCTTTTTTTTTGTTCCTAGGAAAAAGCAAAGTTCTGCGACATGCCTCACATATAATTCCACTGTGTTTCTTCTTTTTCTTTTATTTTTTCTTACAGTTTTAAAGTTTGTGTCTGTGTGGGAGGCAGGGTGTGCGTGTGTGTGTGTGTGTGTACGTGCATGCATTCTGTACAGTAAGCTTTGGACAGAGTCAGCCAAGCCAAGCAGACTAGGGAGTGTCCAGAGCTGATCAAAGGCCTGGGCTCTGGTGTCTGTAAACAAGCGGGAGGATTTTAGTCCCGCTGGCTCCCTTCACCCAGGCCTCCTCCACACACCGAGCGCTCTGTGTTACTCTTGGAGTCAGACTCTTAAAATAATACGTGATGGGGAACCGTGTGCTTATGACGACCAAGGTGTTCCCGCCCATGTGAGCGGAGCCTGGCTGTCAGTCTGGGTCTCCGTCTGTCTTGCCTGTCCTCGCTGCCGGGCTGGCTCGGGGTGTGATTACACGTCCCGTCCTGAAAGCAGACTCCAGCGCAAAACACCTGGGAGAGACCAGCTCTGAAGCCCAGGTCATCCTGTCTCCCACATCTGTCCAGAAGTGTTTAAAAATAAGGCACAAAAAAAGAAGTTTTTCTCAAGTTATTGGGTTACATTTCACAGGAAACTGCAGATCTGTGCACCTGTAGTGTATGGCGTGTGCTTTCTCTTATTTCCCCCTGGCAGAGGGAACTGTCGTCAGCCGAAACATAAACGCAGACCTGCCTCAACCAATCAAGCGAGAAGAGAGGAGTATTTTTCCAAACTTGTAGCATTGTGGCACTAACAGTACTCAGTTCAAAGGAAGGGCTGAAAAAAAAAACTGGGAGGAGCGGAAAAGCTCAAGAGTCAAGAGAGACGGAGTGAGCAGGTTAAGAGAAGGACAAATGACAAGAAGAATAAAACTCACCAACGTAGAGCTGCGACAAACGATTATGTTTACAGTAGATTTATCTGTTGATTGACTTCATCAATGTATTGATAGTTTGATCGGTTTAAAAGAACAAAATAAGATCTTTAAATGCATTTTTTGGTTGCTGAGATCAGAGAACTGACTGACTCAGTTTTTCTCTACAAATTGTGAAATGCTTAAAATCAATAAATACAATAGCTGTCCATTAAATTATTGGTCAATTAATCAAAGATGACATAATGGACAAATCATTACCCTTTTAACTTTGAGACGCAGTCAACCGTCTGGAGCTTTCCTCTCCTCTGCTTCATTGCATACCTTTGGGTTATGTTCCCAGAGGAACCCTTGTTAAATCGTAATAGAAACATCATCGAGGTCTGGGCCGTCCTGCGCCACCAGGCCTGACATTCCATGCATGGGAGGCTACCGGCAGTCTGCGCCATCCGCCATACCGTTGTCAACAATCCGACGCCGTCCCGGAGACCCACCTGAGGGCAGAGTAGGAGCCCAGAGACAGCGAGGCAAAGTCTGGGTGGTAGTACAGGTAGACGGAGGAGACGCACGTGGGCAGGATGTCGATCACCCCCACTGCCACGATGCGCCCGTCCAGCCAGTACTGCTGGTGGAAGGAGCCGTAGCCCATTTCAGGCCCATCCGGAGAGCATTCAGCCTGGGGAGAGAGGGACAGACGGCCGTCACTACCACTGCTGCGCTGCATGGTATGGTTCGTGTGCAGAATGTGTAACCAGCAATGACGTTGTGGTATTTTATAGCGCCGGTTCTTTTTCGGCACAGAGCACACCTGTAATGCTGCGAATTAAAAGCCAGGCGTCTCCCTGCCAGGCCTCCGGCATTATGTGTGGGGGTGTACAGTAGCCTCACGTTCGGCCTGCTAATGGCTCCCAAATGTGGAGCGAGAGCAGGAGCTCAAAGTCGGGGGCGGAGGTGTGGGTGTGGGGGAGCGCTGCCTGCAGAAAGCCTCCAGGAGAGGGGCTTTTTAATAAAAAGGCCCTGCATGAGCGAAATCCATTTCACCAGGCGGCGGTGGAGCGTTGCCAAGCTCGCTCCTATACGTCTGTGCCGGCTCGCTCCATGTGGTACGAAGGAATGTGGGTGTAGATGTTCGCCCGCATGCCTCGGTCTAGCCCATTAATAAAACAATCAAGTGTTTGACACACATTGCGCTTCACATAAGCGTCCACATGCTGGGCGCTTCAATGAAGTCGACCGACTGCTTTTCTTTCGGGGGCTTAAGACAAGAGGCATGGGGTTGAGGTTAAAAGTCATACTAAGCCAGGGTATTGGCTCATGCGCGTGCCTGTGTGTGTATGTGTGTGTGTGTGTGTGCGTGTGCGTGTGTCAGCGCATGAGTAACTGGATCCCTCTCCCTCACCAGCGCTCATCTGGACCTGGTTAAGTAGCACAGACGCTGCTAGTTATCACAACACTGAGCGAGCGGGCTTTCTAATCCGTCGTGCCACTGGACCAACACTCTGGCCAAATTAAACCTGACCAAACAGAAACAAAGCACACAGAGACACACATGCATTGCAGAGGAGGTGGGGGGTGGTGGTGTGTGTGTGTGTGTGTGCGGGGGGGGGGGGGGGGGGGGGGGGGCGACTGTGTGCCACATTCCTCACCATGTAGGGTTTCTCTAAACGAGAGAGTGGAAGTCGGCGGAAAAGAAATACAATTATGTCCTTTTAACTGGGCCGCTTGGACTCAGGTCTGATTACCTGTCTGACACAATGTATTCCAGAGTCTATTTACCTTGCTGGTGCGTTTGAAGGTGAGTTGAGCGGCGATTTAGACGTCTCACCGCGGTTCCACATCAGTGGAAATACGATATTAGATAGATATTTGGGGGGTGGGCTGGGGGGTAACTATACGCTAGCAAGGGCTGACTGACAGGCGAAGAAGATGGAAAGAAAAAGAAAAGAACAGTTATTTGGAGCCGAGGGTATTGAACGATGACAGGTTCCACATCTGGAGCGAGCGCGGCTCTCTATGTGGCTGTGTGCTGCTGTGTATGTATGTGTGAGGCTGGGGGAGCTGACCGTCTGTTATTCCTTGGCACGGGAAACACTGGAGGCTTTGTCGGAGGCTCCTCTGTGTCATTTAAAAGCTGCGAGTAAAAAAAAAAAAAAGCCCATCGGAGCGCGTAAGAGCCCGATTTTTCTTACCCCACCTTGAGTGTGCGAGTGCTCGAGCTCACAATTATCTGGATACAAAGGCCAGTGTGCTGGGAGTGAGCGGGCGGGCCCGAGTTTGAAAGTCTGTTTACAGGTTCATGCCACGTTCAAGGGCGATCTTGTCTGACTAACCTGTGCGTCACCTCAGACGACAGCTTAATGGTTGTGTCCTTGCCACCGTGACAACAATCTAAACTTTCTGTGGTGCACTTCTAACCACCCCCGGAGCCCCAAATCACTCACACATGCTCTAAACACTGGGCCACGCTAGAAGTGTGCTTGACAAAGTGGGGAAGCAGGGGTGGACGTTCAACCAGCGCACAGAGACTTTTGGGTGGACTTGCCCGTTGTTAAAGATCTAGTCCGTATGTGTAGAACTTCACACACTTTTCTGTCATGTCTGTTTTTTAAGTAGGGCCTATTGAATATCAACAGCAAAGACATGAGTTAATGCTCAATTAACAATCACATACGTTATCAAAAACTGTATCAAGTCTCAACACACTCGCTGACACGATCCTTGTCCATATGACGCCATAGCACTAACCAAGATACAGACAGCCTGACACTGATTTCAGTTTTTAGAGATGAATTTTGCGGTTCGGTTGTCTCATGTGCGATATGAAAATGTCCTGAGCTGAAGCAGCTGCTGCTGCTGCCGATGATATCTATGACAAATACTTCAAACAACATCGTAAGCTGACATGTCGGCAGAACACATCGAGACTCACAGGATTCCGTGTCAGGAACGATATATGTCCGCCTAAATACAATGACTCTTTGATTTTCCAGAGTTTTCCAACATGCAACACGTTGACTGAAAGTCTCAGTTTAGAACTTCGATGTTATGAAATGCCACGAAGCATCTGATCGAGGCAGTTGTTTGGCAACTTGTTTTGCAAAAAGCACAATAGACAAAGACTTGGCTGGTGGGTTCCAGCTGAAATGTGACAGATATTAGCTGAGGAACAGATTTTTGGAAATAGCTCTGAGTTTCATTCCATTTCTTCACAACGATCAGTGAATTATGCAATCGTGCAGATCTGGGATGAGCCTGGTCACACTGACAATGCCTCACTGTGCTGCCATCGTTTCCTCCGAGCTGAAATCGCATCAGCGGAGCATGAGCTCTCAGTTTGCCACGCTCACATTTTTCTGCCTTATCTGCAGCACTTGTTAGAGATGTTAGACGCACTACTGCAGTGATGCAATTACGACTCTGGCAGTGACCAGAAACAGCTGTTAAACCAACATAGTCTAAACTCTTTCTCCGTCCTTTCTTTTACTCACATGTGCATGTACACAGATGGAGAATAGGTCCTGAGAGGCTGCAGGTGTATTGTAGCTCACCTCATGCCTCTCATACGATGGAGGGGAAAGTGAAATTTTCTGCACTATTTAACCAATTTAAAGAAGGGTTCGATTTAACCGGAGGTACAGCTGTTAGATCTGTTTCTGGCTTATAGCTCAGGCATATTCAGTGAGCTTTGTCTGTGTGGTGCTACAGTACACATGCCAGCTGGCAAACTCCCTGCCATATTATATACGATTCCTCAGATTCAAGAAATTGCCATTTTCTACCTCTGGGGCATAAGAGGAGCAGGAAGCCGAGTCGCAGAGAGACAGATGGAAAGAACGTCTTGAAAGGTGTCAAGATAAAAAAACTCGGCCAACACCCCTGTTAATGAGAGCGTGGCCCTTGGTAAGACACGTTGGGAGGCTGTAAAGAAAAATAAATAGCAGCAGAATAAGTGCGTGAACCCCGCCCCAGCCCATAAAAACCCAAGAGTCGCTCTACCACACGTCGCACGGACCTTCCCAGGGTCAAGTGCAGTGACAGGCACCTGCGCCACCGCTACACGCCATGTTTACAGGTACTGACGTGCCACTGTTTATCAAAGCGCAAATGTGTTTACAGGTCCGCCTGTTTGCATGAATGCATTAAAAAAAAAGCAGCGAAATCAGTCACAGCTGATGTTAATTACCTCTGAGTTCCAGCACGAAGCCTTCGCAATTTTGTCGAAATGGAACACAGCAACAAACAAACAAGTCGGACAACCTGGCCTCTAATTCGCTGCAGTTGGATTCCTAAGTATGCCGTTTGCATACATTTGTATAAACGCGGGCTTCCATGCGAGCTGATGAACCACACAGTATGCACGTCCATGTGCTGAGTGTCTGTGTGTGTGTTTTAATAGCACTGTGATTGGAGACAGATGGAGGCCAACACGCAGAGGTAGCGCACAAAGCCACGCATAATAACTCTGAAACAGACAGAGACGGGAAGAGGACGAGGAGGGGGATCAGAGAGAAATAAAACCGAGCTGGGCGAGAGAGGAGGCCTTACGGACGGAGACGGCCAGTCTGAGAGGAGAGGGAGGGGGGGGGGCGGTGAAGGCAGGAAGACATGTGCCGTAACGTGCCACAGTGTGTGTGTGTGTGTGTGTGCAAGTCAGAGTGCCTGGCCGCCAGCCTTGACGAGGTGATAAAAGCTTGTTTCCTATAAACACTAATGATGTTCATTAGTAAAGACCTGAGGGGGCCCGGGGGGCAACGCAGAGTGACTAGGTTTGTGTGCGTCTCTCTGTCAGTCAGTTCATGTGTGCTCCTGGAACTCAATCCTATTAAAGTGGCTGTAATGAGAGCCCGTCCAGGGTCTAATTGCTGGTGTAATTGTTCTGACCCAACGGGTCCACTGGTGTTTCTGCGGGCCTGCGGCACAGCCCCGCATCCCAACACAGAGACGAGAGTGACCACGGAGATTCTTCTTCCCTATGCCGATGATGTTTCGTGTCATAACCACCTACAAATGTCACCAACTGGCAGTTACAAGTAGGACTGTAAAAACAAATGCAGCATGAGCCTGTGCGGTCACTTCTTTTTGCCAACCAGGCTAATAGCCGCCTGTTGGGGTTCCACATTGATGCCAGCAGAGATGCTTCATCAGCCCGTAATCTGTAGCAGATCACACACAGCGAGGAGCAGTGGTATGTCACTTTGTGTCGTGGCCAGGAGAACGGATTGATCTGAAGGGTTTGCGTTCGATGCAATCTGGACGCCACATTTCAAGCCCTTTCACTCTGACAGGACTAAATTAAAACTCCTCCAATATGGAGCCAAGAGCTCTCTGAATCTCCTAAACCCCTCCTTCTATCCGGCTAGAGGGCTCCCAAAGACAGAGAGCAAAGGTGGTTAGATAGGTATGTGCTGGGTGAGTGGAAAACTAGTTTGCGTTTATCCCTTTCGGAGTGTGTGTGACAAAGAGCAAACTCCTGACACAGGAGATATCTTGGAAATCGTTATCATCATGACGATAAATTCAGCAGGAAGACCTTCTCCTGGTTGGGGCAAGTCATTACACGCAATACATATAGATGAATAGACAAGTTTAAAAGGCTTTTTTTTTTTTTTTTTAAATCAAACTGTCAACAGGCCAAGAGAAATACATACCTCCAGTGGTGAATCACACAGAAATCTCCGGAACTGTGGAGGGAGGTGGGAGGGAGGGGGGAAGGCGAGGAAGGGGGAAGAGAGAAAAACAGTTAGTTCTCTGGGTCACCAACTCTTCTGAAAAGGCATAAATGAAAACCATACACATCTCCCTAGCTGTCCTATATTCTCCCCAGTTTTTCCCCTCATTCAGGTGTCACATATCAAATAGAGCCCCCCCCCCCCCCCACCTCCCCGGCCACAGAGCAGCAGAAAGGAAGACTGTATTTACACAAATGAAAACATTTAGCCTATCAACCGAAGCTCACAGTCCAGAGAGGACATGGTGAGAGCTTAAATAATCAGCATTGCTGATGTCAAAACAGCCTATCTCTGGATACACTGTAAAACGCACATCGGTTATCAATTACTGCAGAAACATGAAATCTCTCCTCCATGCTCTCTACCATTTCCTGTGCTCCCTCTTTTTTCGTGCCAAGGTTGAGAGCGGTGTGTTTACAGACGAGCTGACCTGCAGAACTGGAGGACAAACGTAGCACGCTTCTGTGTTTGGGGCCAAGACCGCTCTCTAATGAGTACCAGCCTCGGGCCACAGCCTCGCTGCAGCTCTGATGGACAGCCCGTCTCGACCCTCACGCATCACACCACAGTTGTGGATTCGTATTTCACGAGGAAACGCTACAAAATGCAGCTGTGCTGCTCGTTCGCAGATACGCTCATCTTTGCTTGCGGTTCGCGGAGGAGGACATGGGTCTAGGTAGCGCCGAGGCATCTTAAGGCTCCAGAGGAGGCTGAACAAACGAGGAGGGAATATTTATTATGCGAAACAGTTCATTACTAAAGTGACACTCGGCTTTCACCACTGGCTGCTGTTGAGAATGTACTCCAACGCTGAATCCGATGGGAGATTTAGTTATCCGAGGGTCTTAATGAGAACATATTGGAGAAAAATTGAATCAGGCCACTATTTGCCTGGAAAACAGTTTTTTACCCAGCTGCAGCACAGTCCTGTGGAAACTAAAACTCTGCACTTAAACATATGCTGCTGAGAGTCCTGAAGGTGGTTAGCAGATGGTCAAGCACATTTAATCGCATTGCATTGTGACACTGTTGAATCTGTTGTCACCGGCGGCACATTATTCACACAGGCTGACGACAGATTTGTTGTGAAAGGCTCATTACCGTGGCAAGCCAATCTATCACTTAAAGCGCGACTCAGAGAATATGAGCATAGACTCAAGTTAACGAAAGTCAACAGCTTTTCCACCACTCGTGATTTCATTCCTGTCACACTGGCTGGAACCTGGAACCGGACCCCTCGCTCACAAATGAATGAAACCGAGTTATTCTGGATATACAGCAGCACTGTACCGTTCCATACCATCTGTCACCATTAGGAGAGCCAAAGGAGTTCGAAAGGTTACTGGAAATTCCCCCCCGGCCCACCAACCTCCTCTGTGTACGTGTGTGTGTGTGTGTGTAAGCACAGCAGTGCAGTCAGTAATGGTGATGACGGTTGAAGGCATGGTTCACTGGGTGGGATAGTCCTGGCCTCGGCGCAACTCAAACTCCTGCCAGTAGCCTGGACGCATCCAAAGAGCGAGCGCCTTTCTTCATTCGTCTGCCACAGCTGATGTGTGTTGGTGGCAGCGCTTTCACTCCAACGACTTTGGCAGCAGGGCCCGAGAAGTGATGTACCGTCGCCTGCCATTTCTCTTTCACTTCTGCCCGAAGCAAACAGTCCCTGCCTATCAAACCCTGCCCAATCCGCTTGGCGTTTGAGTCACAGAAATGACAACATCCACGAAATATTAGCGAACGCGCTGTCAGGGTGAGAAGCCAGTCTCTCAGATGTGAGCGTCGAGCGAGAACACAGCGAGTGTGTGCGGGAGAAGGGGAACCAGAAAACAATGCATTTGTTGCTGAGAAGGTGTTGTTGTGAGCTATAAAAGTCTGCGCTCCCCGCTGTGGCGAATACCACAACAAGATGCACCACACTGCCTGTACCCTCAATCAACCTCACACCAGGATGGTGAGGAATACAGGAGAAGAGGGGTGGGACAGATGTGTGCTGACTCATAACACAGCTCAACACGTGGTTCCCTGCCTTTTGCTAATTGGACGTTACGCTCTCCTCATCGCAGTCAACAGGCCAACTGTGCTCACTCACTCCGCATGCAGTCGGTCGGGGTCGAGGAATATGTCTCCGAAACGATATAAATACTCAAAATGCTCATCAAGATCCCCACCTGTGTAACCAGGCCAGTAAAGTGTAATTTCCCACTCATTATGCTGCAGTGACTACTGCTCTGCCAATCAACAAATTACCAACAGCAAAGCCTCCCAGTGTGCAACACTGCTGAAGGGCACACATGAAACTTTTGTTTAAAACTCGCAAAAAAACCTCCCCAAAAAACGAATGGGTTACCAACAGTACAACAGCTGCACTTATTAGATGACATCATTTATAGAGGCTGTGCTACGAGCTGCTGTGTGTGCACGGCCCAGCATCACCACCTGAGCTTGTAGCAACACGCTCTCTCAGGCCTCTTTTCAACTGATGCAGTTCCAGTACTGTGTTTGGAACCGGTCTTTCTGTTTCCACCACCAAAGAACTGGCCCAGCAACACATCATTAACTTACTAGACAGCTGTAGTTTGCAATGAAATCTATAGAGCAGAACCATAAAACATGACTCGGGTCATCTTGGAAAGAATAAAGTTCAGATGAGAATAAATTTGACCAAAGACAAAATTAATTAAAATAAACTCTGACTCTCAATTATTACCCCATTTTTGGAAAGAGCTTAAATACCGACAAAATTGAATAGTTCATAAAATCATGATTAAGACTTTTTAATACTGCTTAAGACCCCACAGACATCCTGGAAAGTGGTCAAAACAGCAACCAGCATCTGAGGAGAATCGACACATTGACACACTGGGGGAAACAAAGCGTAATGGTGTGACTCTCAAGCCGCTGAAACCCAACTGGTTCTCAACTGGTTAGTGAAGTCGACTGGCTCAGAACCACCACTGGAACCGTTTGATGGAAAAAGGGTCTCAGAAAAGGGTATTTGAACTACTTATGCATCGGGGCCTTTCAATGAACCCTGATGCATAATGGATGCTTTCAGCATGATTAGCTGTGCACCTCCCATGCTATAGCAGCACTGCGGTGTCAATCCTGCTTGGCTAGGTGAAGCTGCTCTC
This sequence comes from Karalla daura, assembly GCA_029224185.1. Taxonomy (NCBI): domain Eukaryota; kingdom Metazoa; phylum Chordata; class Actinopteri; order Chaetodontiformes; family Leiognathidae; genus Karalla; species Karalla daura. The sequence continues at coordinate 10,545,369 of CM055200.1, forward strand.
CTGGAGCCTGGCAGGGTTTGACCCAACTCTAGCCACAGACAAACAACTGGCCACATGGCCTGCGAGGCTGACAGACATACACACACACAAATCAACAGATCTACAAACTTAGTCAAAGACACAAACTCTGAAGGAGATAGGTAGTCACCGAGGCATGGAAGCAGAAAGGCAACATATGAATACAATCTCAGCTTCCTCTCTACATCTTTACGACTACAGCACATTCAGGAGTGTATGTGTGTGTGTGTGTGTGTGTGTGTGTGCGTGTGTGTGTAAACGGCCCTGTGTCCACAGTGTCTTCTGGAACACTCGCATCCACAACACATGGAGTCCATCACTTCCTCTCTAACTCTCCCTTTCCTATAGTAAACACTCATCTGTGTACGATTAGGAGAGCAAGCAGCTGCCTCACCCTCATACACACACATACAGTACAGATAAACACACACATCTGTTTAAGCCTAATTGCTACTTAGACCTCTCGTCATTGTGCGCTTCACTCTCAACTCGCTGTAGTTATCTGAAGGACAAGGTGCCTGAATTCAAACTTTCGCATGAAAAAATACAATAAACAGACATAAAGTCTCTTTCTTGATTCTTCAAACTTGTGCTGACTAGATGCAGAGAACAATGGGTGTCAATATATAAAGGTTATAAAAGGGAATCATGCTGCCTAAGAGAGGCTTAATTTCATGTGTCATTATTGAGCATAATCATGTTGTAAATAGCTTTAAGATGACCTTATTTTCTTCGTTCACTTTTTCCATCTTTACCGATAACTTCTGTGGCCATTTCTCCTGTTTTCCCTCAATTCTTTTAATGCAGCTTGGTTAAGGCCATCAAGAAGAGTAAATACAGATTTAACAGAATTTGTTTTCCTGAAAATCAATGCCATATGTGCAGGAACTCGGAGTCACGGCTCAGCACAACAGTTAAGAACAGTAAGTGTGAGTTAGCTGTGTGTGTGTGTGTGTGTGTGCGTGCGTGCGTGTGTGTGTGTGTATGCGTGCCTACATAATTGCAAGTATACGCTTCAACTTGGTCAGGAAACCATGATTGGATGTGGAGGGAATGATGTCTGGCTCCCTTCCAGTCATGGTATGACAGCAAATGCATACATCCTTAAACAAACAAAGCCATTCCCCCTCCAGGACATTGCACTGTCTAATGGTAGTACAATTTTGCCGGGGTAATTCAACTTGCGCACACACACACACACACACACACACAATCTCTCCTATCACCTGGCTTGGAGCCAGAGGCTGACAGTGTTCCACAATCTGTTCCTTGCTAATACTTTAATGGATTAATAAATACCTCCACAAATACTAAATGCTCCAACCGCTTCGGTAGCAACAGGCATCGGATGGCGGGGCACCAGAATGTGCCATCACCACATTAACAATATGTTTCCCATTCCCGTACCACAGGACGCTCGGAGCTTCTGGGAAGCGAGGAGTCAGTCAACCGGGAGCGGAACGGGCAAGAGAAGAATCAGCAGTTTACTAGCGCTCGAGAATGCTTGTCACTCTCCAACTATGGGGGATACAATAGAGTTACTTATTAAGCGGGGGAGAGGAGAGATGATCGTCCATAAATTAACTACAGTGGGAGAGGCTGGCATCCACAGTTCAGTGGTTAATGTGATTCAACAGAACAGCTCATTCACATTCGAGGCCCAAACCTGGAGGATAAATCTTTGCACGGCGAGTTGTTTATGTCTGTCACAAGTGTCGACAGCCAGAAGATTTCCATGTAGCGCAGACATGTCCGACGGTATGAACTGCATGAATTATCTTCTTGAATAAGCCCCGTCAAAATGAGTATACGGTGTTGTTACAAGCGACGGTCTAAGAATTTCTCTGAGCCACTCCCCCCGAAGCGCAGTCGTCGAGGTGAGTTACAATGAACAGGCTCGCCTTTAAAAGCAATTAGCGCAACTTTAATTCACTCTGCTCTCACACCGCACTACATTTGAGTCCGAGGTCCAACCTGGAAAATTCATCAGCACGAAAAAAAAAAGAAAGAAAGAAAAAAAAAAGCTTATTTTCTGGCAGCCTAACAGACAGCCGGGTTTCGTGCACAGCTCCACACCTCTCCTCCCCTTCTGTTTTTTTAGATGTCAGTCCTCTAACTTGCTGAACCCATCCGATCCCAGTGCAGTTGTAAACCTGCGCCGAGGCTGCGCACACAAACACACAAACACACGCTCCTTTAATAGAGCGAGTGTTATGGCACTAGGAAAGAATCTGCCACAGTCTGCCCAATCTGACAGCTTTTATTATTTATTAATTACCTTACTTTTACAAGCTCGAGAATTCAGTAATTTACTGAGGCCTGCTGGCAGGAGGGTGGAGGAGGAGGAGGAGGAGGAGGTTGTTTTTCCAGCCCTGAGGGACAAAAGGCCCTCTCAGGTTAGTGAGAATGTCCAGCAGCTCTGCATCCTGACCAGACTTTGTGTTCGCCTCTTCATATATAAAGCAGGGACACAGCGCTGCGCGTGTATTTTTAATCATAAAATTTACTGTGCATTATAAATTCTTGTTTTCATACTTTAGGAGTCCACGTTTTCTCAACGCCTCTGTTTCCGTCGCCCATTCACGGCGGGACAATAGTTCTCATTCACTCCAGAAACTACTGGAACTTCTCTGTCTCGTACAGTTTACAGCTAGAGCGCTCACATTAAATAAATAACAATAAATCGAGTTAAATCACTAAAATTGCTTGTTAAAGATAACCGCTACAGTGCTCCCAATTCCCATGTGGTTAGGAGAATTCATAATCAATTAATCAGATAATTATATAAAAGATTATCCAGTCGTTTGCTTTGTGTATTCTGGGATATAACAACAAACGCATTATAATTCCCCGCAGACCGCGGTGATTTCTGTACAGTGCCTCTTTTGTTTGGTGGACGACAAAAAAACAAAAAACAAAAGAAAAGCAGTAAAGCAACATCAAATGTGGAAAGTGGGAGAGTGTGCGGTGCCTGCCTGGAAGTACGTGCGTAATAGTAATCATGCAGTACCTCGCTCTCACTACATTCGCTGGGGTCGTCGCCGTGTACGGCCATCTGGTAGCGGGCGTACAGCGCCGCCGACTGCTGATAAGACGCCGCGAACTGAGGGTCCTCAAAGCTGACCGGCACTAGCCTCACCTTCAAGCACAGGGTGTGGAGGGGAGGGAGCGGCAGGGAGGGTGGGAGGGAGGGAGGGAGGGAGGGAGGGAGGGAGGGGGAGGTGTTATGAGGGTTGACAAACGGACACAAGGACGGTGAGAAGCTTGAGAAGTCAATTGTAACCAAAAGAGGACGAGGAGGCATGGACGCTTTGTTTTTTTTTGTTTGTTTTTGGAGGAGGAGGAGGAGGAGGAGGAGGAGGTGGAGGAGGGAACAGTGCAGGATACAACAGCAGAGGTTTTAAACAGTGTTATACAAGCACTTCGGCACGTTAGGGTTCACATCAGTCTCCTAGTCCCTGAGGCGAGCTGGTAACACAGCAGGTCTGTTTTGAGTTTTGAGTGATTTTATCAGACTGTTGCGCAAAAAAAAAAAAAAAAAAAGGACACATGAATGCAAGAAAACAATGGGATTCTAGGAGACTGAACGTGTGCGTCTGAAATAATAAGATGCGGGTAAAACTTCAAGATGAGGCTAGTGCACTGCCCGGCTTTTACCACCGCGGGTCGCGCCGAGGGGCTGGGCGTTTCCGGGGTCGACGCGGCTAAAGGTCTGCGGGCCAGCGGGGCTCCAGCGCTGCGTCGCACTGGATCATCTCAGCCAGACTCAGACGGACAGACTCCGGCTCTGCAGATGCCTCTCGAGAAGGCAAACGAGGCCGAACACACTACGCGCACGAAGCCTATTTGGTCTGACTGCGTCATCCTGGATGGGAGCGGGATTCCGGTTCAGATGCAGGGGAGCTAGCGTGAGGGCGGCCGACGCGGGGGAGGGGGTGGGGCAGATGAGGTAAACGTGTGAAGGCCGGGAGGGTTCAGCTGACAAACTGCACCCCCCCCTCAAAAAAAGAAAAAACTGGAACAACCCGGCGGGCCGACCGAGGGCCAACTCAGACACCTGGAGAAACACTGCTCTCAACCATGGCGTATGGAAACATTTTCCCCTCCATTTCCTCTCCCTTCCACTCTCGCCCTAACAGACATACACTCACTCTATACTAACATGTTAATTCCCCTTCTCCCCCCCCCCCCCCTTTCATCACGCCCTCCGCCCAGTGCTTGTCTGTCCACTGAGAGAAAGATTCAACACAAATTATTGATGAAACACAGTTGCTTTTAAGTCCAGTTCACTTTGAATAAATCTGGAGCACAAACTCGATTTTACCGCTGAGTATTTGCTAAATCTGTTTTAAAACACAAATGTAATGATTTTCTTTCTGCTGCTTGTTTACTGTTAATGAGCTGTGACATTGTAAAACCTCGCTTGGCACTCATTTGAATAATAAACTACGTCCAATAAAGACTGGAAAAAAGATGAATTTTAGTCTATTATGAAATACAACCTAAAAAAGGGATCAAAGTGACACTTCAAGTTCAACATAAAAGATAAAAGCAAGATAAAAACCCTTTTGATGCCTCGGTAGGGACCCAGACGTGTCAGTGCCATGTCCCACTCTCTCTCCCCTCCCTTAAAGCAGGTTGACCTACGCCCCCCACCCTCTGACCTGGCTCTCGGAGGGTTTGTCAGGAGGGTCCTTGTGAATGGCCATCTGGTAGAGTTTGTACACCTGGTAGGAGGCGTCGAAAGAGGCTTTGAACTGCGAGCTAGGGGGACTGGAGCGCACTAGCCTCACCTTCGAAAAGAATACGTGCAGACAAAGGTTAACATCAAAATGGTGAGACAGAGAGAGACAGAGAGAGAGAGAAAAGCACTGCGGATAAAATGAGTGGCGATTAGAAACATTATCACAAAGAGAGAGAGTTTGTGTGGAGAGGAGGAGAGGGACACAAACACACCCTATCCGGGGGGGAAGGGGTAGGGTTGACACACCTGTTAAGATTTTGAAGTATTTTACAAATAAAATTGAAAGAAATTCCACTCGATGTCAACAATGCAAAGAGGAGAGGGTGTGTGAGGTCCGGCTCCATTGTGACAGAGACTCATGGAGAGGAAATAATCATTAGCCTGTTCTCCCTCAATAGACGCTTCGGGTTGTGTATGAGCAGCCCTTTCCAGCGCTTCACCATGTCATCGGGGATCCAGTGTGATCGTTAGCACGGCACATCTTGAGCAGCGCTTTGATTGGGTTTATGTCTGTTTTTCAAACATCGCTTGTTTGGGCTGCAGCAGCTGCTGTTTACTTTTAAAACTGTTGCACGCAACTCGGCCAGCGACGCCCCAAAAGTTAGAAGGCTCGGGAGTTAACGAATGATACGTTTCATGCGACGCTGTTTACAAGGCTAAGCGGTCTTAACAGGTCGGGCGGGTGATGGAAGACGTGCGGAGGGATAAACTGTCTGAGTGTTGCTAATGTCACACAAACTTGGGAAGGGTTGGGCCTCCGCGTCCTCCAGGCCCGTTTAATTAAGCGTCTCCTCGTTTGGAGGCTTTTGTTGGCTGCCGAGGCCGTGCCATATGAATCCCTCGGACAGACAGGATAAAGGATCTGAACCAGGGGTCTGTTTGATTTGGACCCGGGGGCAATTTTCCTCATATGACCACTTGGCATCTACACCCTTTAGTCAAACAGAGACGCTGGGCCTCTTTGCATAGAGGGGACAGCGCTGAAGGCGGCCCCTTTTCATTTTCTTCTCAGCGTAGAGACATATTTTGATAGGCTGAAGCACTTATGCTGAACCAACACCGCAGCAAACAGCGAACAGCATGGAAATGAAATTTTAACAGTTCTCATAACAGCTATGAAATTCAATACCAACAGTCTTGATACTCGACTTGCTTTGAAAATGTTCAAATAAAGCCTCATAAAACCAGCCTGTTTTGTTGAGCCTTAATTAAAATGAAGGATCGTTGGTTTCTCGGAGCTCTCCCTGAAAGAGATACTGCTCTGAGCCTGGATCTTCCAGAACCTTGGGTAGGCCATTATAAAGCCATATAATAGAGGAAACAAGTGATTGCATGTTAGCGGCTGGAGATTTAGGAGCGAGGCTCTGAGAATATGAGAAGTGCGGAGACGAGACTCGGGAGGGGGACGCTTCCACACTTTCCTGAGGCGCCTCACGGGCTCTCAATCACGTTCTCACACTGACCCCTTGTGGTGGCCCGTGGAAGTACGGCTGCTTTCACAGACCAGCTGACCAGGCTGGGACGTGCCCTCTGGATCACGGTGACTGTGATGCACTGTGAAAGCAACCGGTCTCTGAAGTCACCGGTGCAAAAGAGAAACGTCACCTGAACAGAGTCAGTGCATTGAGTGAGCCTGCTGCAGTATCTGGAGATGCCTCGCCACCACGTGTCTGCTTCCACTTCCTTTTTTTAAGAGCAGCATGATGTCTTCAGCAGATGTGTTTGTGAAGAAAATGAGCTCGACTGCGTTTAAATGCTCTCAGGTTAATATCTTTGTTCTGGGCAAGAGATTAGTGATGAGATGAGAACAGCTTATTGCCCTCATGCCATATACTTTTGCGGTCTTGGTCCAAATAATAATCAGCTAAATGGGTCCAAAGGAGGCATCTCTCGATATATCTGACATACAAAGCATGCACTTGTCCTTCTGAGATTCAAAGATAATTACAGGCAAATGGATTAATCCAATTGAAACGGCTGGTTGGGAGGAGGTCTCGTCGGCCTACTCCTGGGGGGGTGTAAAGACAAGAGGCAGACAGTGCCTGGTTCAGCGCTGCATCTGGCTCGAATCTTGGTCAAGACCAAGCATGACGTTACTTCACCAACCTCAGCTTGAGGCCTGTGCCAGGGATCTTTCTACATCATTCTTCCCCGCTGCCAAAAGTTCATTTCCATGTTGTCTCATACTGGCTGAGCTGGGAGCTGTGGTTTTAATGTCATCAACGGGGTAACGCGACCCAGTATCTGTGGTGTGCCTGTCATTTGCTTGAATTCGGATTGGGAAGAGGTGGTTTTTCCACTCCACTCTGGCCAGAATTCCTCTCCGTGCACATAAACACATGGTGAAGTCACTGGAGCTGGGGAAGCAGGCTCGATGAAACCAAAGTTTCGACGCTAACTAAAATCCAAACACTATGGGAGAGGAAAAGCTCAACTTCACACATTACGCCTAAATGATAGCTGGAATCGTCGAGACGGGCTAATGTTCACTCCAAGGCACATAAAGAGAGAGAAGGAAAGAGCCGCTCTACAGCGCCGCTCACCTCAAGGCAGTGAGAGGAGTTGCCGGGCAATGATTCACTGATGAACTCTTCCAGAGGTTTGGGTTGGTTGCTGGGTGCAGCGGACGGCGGGGTGGGAGGGACCTCGTCAGCGCCGTGCCTCTTCTGCTCCTTCTGCAGCCGACGCTCCTTCCTCAAGTCCTTCGCCTTCCGACAAGGTGGCCGGCTGGAGTCGGCTCCCACGCCTGCACGCCAGGGAGGAGAGACGCGTCAAAGCTTTTCTAAGGTGCTGGCCAGACGCTGGTCCTCATCCGATGCTGTCTGTGGAAAATTCTCATTTGTGCAATAGTCATCCAACAAAAGCTGAGTCATGAGCAACTGGTCTTGATCGTCTAGTATCTGGGCTAATCTACTGCTGTGCAAAAAGACATATCGATGCATTTTCCAGGTGAGAACATGGAAAAAAGGAATAGTACTGAAGGCAGAAAACAGGCCTCGTTTCAATGCTATTTTCAAACTACAACTTGAAACAAACATAAGAAAGTTCTGCTTTGGAGCAGAGCGTATCACTAACCCTCGACTCCAATGGGCTGCCATGTTTACTTTAGGGTGCCCCCGTGCCGGAGCCCAGTCTCAACAGAGAGCTGTGCAGACGGCTCATTTTCCTGAATCAATGGATAACAGGTCCTTGTTGCCAGAGAGGCTACTTAAGAAAAGCATAGGTGCACAGGCTGCAGAATCTGTGCAGAATTTCCAGGATAAGAAAGAGACCGGCCCATCGGGCTCACGTCTTTCCAATTCCAGGCTGATTCCAGCCAGGTCGTTTGTATGCATGGCATCACGAGCTCATTTCACAGAGAAAATTTTAGGGTGTACAGAAACGTACTGTCAATTCACAGTCGGTCTCACTGGCATCATTCTTAGAGTTGTCGAAGTGAGAGAAGTTACTGAAGTTTAGTCACTGCTTTGGTGACAACTTTGCACTGAATCAAACACTTGATTTTTTTCTCGTTTATGCTCTCATTAGCTCATGCACCAAGTGGTGTATAAAGGAACAGAAGGAGCAAGTAACAGCGTGACCCTAACAGGATGCTTTGGCCCGTGATGACTAGGACAAAGATAAGCTTGTAGAACACACACTCAAACATTTTCTGCTCTCTGGTGACCCTTTGCAGCAAATGAATCTCTCTGTTCCCCCTACCTTCCTCCTCCTCTCCCTCCCCCTCCTCCCCCTCCTCCTCCCTTCCAGCACTACCTCCTCCTGGGCTCGTGCCAAGCCCTCCAGCTCTCCGGGCATCCCATGTCAACAGTTTACACGCCCACATCCTGTTTGGAGCAATAAGGAAACGAGGACCATTTCCTGCTTGTCCAATTGCCAGCCGCCACCATCAGCTCCCTCGCTAACTTTCCCCTCCTTCCCCAGCGCAAGGAGCAGAGCGAGGGACCTGACAGGGGGAGAGAGAAACTCTGGCACCGGCCGAGGTTCGCTGGCAGCGCTCGGCTTCAGCTTTCTAGATACTCTGACTACTGTGGGCTGCCAGCGCCGTCCCGGGAATGGTGAACTGAAAAGTGGACTGAAAAGTGACCACGATTTCTAGGATCTTTACTTAAAAGCAAACTGTTGAAGAGGTCAAGGAAGCAAAAGCAGGAGAATATTTCTCATGGTTGCTTTTCCACACCTTTGGCTTCAGCTAATGCCAGGGTGAAAGTAGAGCCTCCATTTATGCCCTGCATCTTTTACTCGACTTGAGAAGAACCTGATATGGTTTCATTAACATGTCTCAACTCTGGAAAACTTCCTGCTAGCAACGACATCATTTAGCTTGAAATATCTGTTGGCCGAATATATATAGAGCAAAATGAACTTTTTTTTGGGAGGCTTCCAATAACATCACATCCATCCATTATCTCAGCAATCTAAACCTGCATGCTGTTGGACTGTGGGAGGGTTAGACACAGGGGCTGAAAGGTCCTTGGTCCAACCAGGAATCAAACCCACAGAGGTTTTGTCTTTGTCATTTTGTCTTCGTCTCATCTCAATATCCCAGTCTGCTGGTACTGGTACTGCACTGGTTTTCTAGCCAACAGACACTATGAAACCACCACTACTATAGACTATAGCTTAAGCTCCCCAGTTTGTTCAAGGATTAATTTTAAGTTTTTATTGTCCCTTTAAAGCCCTTGATCTGGAATATTTCTCTTCTCTAATGAGCTCTTTAATCTGCCTGTCTTTAACTTGTTTGTAACTTTGTTTTCTGTCATTATTATTATCATTGTTATGAAGGAGGGTGGTATGAAAGAAAAAGTGGAGAGAGACCGGCCACAGCCACAGAGTCTGAACTGTGTTGATCACACTGACTCGACCACAGTGGTGATCCCTGCATCCACATGGCTTTCTTCCCTCCAGTCACGCCCGCTCTGGACACACTCTGTCTCTCGCTCTCTGAGGACCCCGCGCGCAGCCACGGAGAAGATAATGTCGAGCAGATCGGTTCCTGTGGACGACAGATGCTCCCACTCCGGCAGTTAGCACTTCATAAAAGCTATGACACTCTCTCTCTCGACGCTTCCCCCGAGCGCACTGAGGTCCACTCGGCGGCGCCGGCCCACGCAGTGGCGCGTCCTAACGCGGCGCTGGCTTGGACGCGAACGCGCAGACACACAAAATCCGCTCGCTGTGGGAGGAGGATGCCGCGGCGGCCACTTCAACATCAGTGAGGGAGTATGCGGTGTCGTTTCACGGGAAACGCATGCTGGGAGCTGTCCACTCTCCTTCCGACATTATACTGCTCCCCGCTCCCTGAGCTGCCCCGACCCCGAGGCGTGACCTCAGTGCGAGACCAAATCGTTTTAACGCACAGGTCCAGAGCTTAGTGCGATCAAAACGTTTCACTTCACGTCTCAATCCTTCCTCCAGGCCCTCGGGGGCTTATTTCAACACACCCCGTCAGAGCTGATAAACCGTCTCACTCCTCGGGATGCCATACAAGGAAGACCCTAGCGCAGCTTTGCGAAACAGCATTCCATTGTACTTCTGTGTCTGTTTACCTTACCATATGCTCTACGGCCGATACAGAGGAGCCATGTTTTCTCAGGCTACAGCTGGAGGCGGCCCAAAGCTATAAAGCACGCCAGTCATAAAGTTGGAGGAAAAGATACGGCCAGGTGTTTTCTGTTGGAGGTGAATGGGGAGGGAGTGGAGGCCTACTGGCTCAGCGTAGTAAATCCTCCTTCCTTCCTCTTCGCTAGCCTCCTGAAAAGGCTCGTTACTTCTGACAGTCGGAGGAAAACCACCGTGCTGCAGACACAGGTGTAAAAGCAGAAAGAACACCCTGGCACGGCTATTCAGCCCCATATACCCGCATGTGTCCACATCTGGACAAACCAGGGCTGGCACCAATCTTTGCCACTCCGATTTACATCTTTGATTTATGCGGCTGGGAAATGATCAGACATTGTGGGTGGGGTGGGGTGAGTGGGGTCTGAAACATGAACAGTCCTTAGAAGTGCTACTTCCTGTGTCTTTCAGGAGTTTATTATCTCTTCGCTGTGTGTGTTATTGCTTCATTACTGGGTGCATATCCTGTACTGGAGAGCAGGGGACCCAGCAGCTTTAAGTTGATCAGCTGTTGCACGGCGAGGTCTATCACAAGGCTAACAGTGACGCCATCTGGCAAGCCATGGTACTACTACTGGTACTAGTACTACAGACAATTGCTGAGGAATCTCAGACACACATGAAGGCCAGAGCTCAGAGCTATAATATGCAGCACTAGAGCACTTAGAGACACCCATATCATTAGCAGAGATAGGTCACGCAGTAAGATGGAAGCTGAATGATGATTCACTCGTCACCTCACCCTTCAGCTTGACATTGAATCCTTGCCCACACTCTCTTCGCCCTCACCCTCATTAGCTGGAAAATGTGCACATGAGGCTGAAACTGAATGCACGATTAAGTCATTTGCATGCTAATCTCTTTATTTAATAGGTTATTTTAAAACTGTCATTATAATAGAAGAATCGTTCCATCAGCCCAAAAGATATCTGACATCACAACCTTCAGTTCACAATCCAAAAAAGCAAACAGTGCAAAATCCCAACATCGGAATAGGAGCCTTTACGCATTTTTGCTTTAAAACTAAGACAAAAATGAATAGGAATCCCTCTCACCTGGTTTAGGGGCTGTTGTTCTGCCATCTGGGACAGACGCTGGATCCCTGCTTGATGTTGCTGTGGCGGCAGGTGCGACATCCTCGACCTCTTTCTGGACCTCCGTGATGGCGGGGCACTCTGCTACTTCCCTCTGAACGTCCGTGAGAGCGGCACACTTGATGTCTGCGTGACCCGGTTCCCGTGGACCTGCCTCCTCACACACGGAGTCCATCGGCTCCCCTGCAGCGCACAGCATCGGTTTCAATCAACAGCCCGAGATGACAAACGCCTGAGGAGCCTCAGCTCAGCTCACACACTTGTTTGTTCCGCCACCGGTAGACGAAGTCTGGACAGTAGGGCTTGTGTTTGCCGTACTTTCTCCATCCCCTGTTAGCACTCCTCTTTGGGTTATATTTGTTATTTGCTTTGAGCAGCACACACTGGCCTTTATGTTTATGTATTTAACCTCCTCTGTTGTCTACTACCATCTGTTCCTTTGTTCGACGCTAATAAATAAGCAGGGTTTTATGTTGCCTCCCTGGCTCGTAACAACATAAATATAATGATGCGATAATTGAGGACAATCCTCAGAAAGGCTCCGCCAGCGAAGCTGCGGCGAGTATCGACACTTTTTTATAAGAGATATTGCAACATAAACTCAGGAAGACTTCATAAAAGCTTTGTCAATAAACTATCCCAGTCATAAGTGATTCCATTCGCTTTTTGTTTACGCGGCACCCCAAATGTTTGGTTCTGGAGTTCGACAAATAAATACGATCTCACCATCGCTCTGTCCTTTCGGTAATTCGCCGTTAGAAATGAATTTGTTCATCTTCTTAAGGATCTTCTTGTGGGATTTGGAAGGCTGGAATTTCAGTGCATGACATCTGGACAGAGGGCAAAACAAAGGGTAGAGTTAGGAGTTTTAATTCGAAGTTGCATCAATATTACTGTGAATGCTGTTTTAATACAGATATGCAGCTCTTACTCAGTGGCTACACATTGTTTCCTGATGTTTTCTGCTTACCTGATGGTATACTGTGGACAGCATGTCTTGTTCATTATAGGCTTATAGACATATTTCCCACTTCTAAACAGAAAAGGAAAGAATAAACAACACTGAAACACATCATCCGTATGTGAAATATCCAACCTGAGACGGCTGAGACATCGACTGCGGGGACAGCGTGTGGTTGGGGACAGTCACTCACCTTCTCCATCCTCGATCTATGAGGTCTTGGTAGTCCTGAACAGTCATGGTGTGAGACCACATCCCTGAATAACACAGAGGGAAAAGTTCAATGTGCCACTGCTTCCACGATTTTACATCATAGTTGGCAAACGGTCAAAAGCATCCATCTACGACTGAATCGTCAACTTTTAAAACTGTAGTGGAATAATAACGTAATAATGAAATAACACTCAATCACTCCTCTTCTTGAACTGCTGTGTATGAAACTAGGCCAGCTGAACGCAGGACAAAGGCAGGACATACAGCCCGGCTACCACCCCCCCTGCTGTGAGGGAACACTGCTATCCAGTGAGCCACCGAGCCTCCAACATAGTGCTGAAGTTAAATTGTTTAGCATGAAACTGGATTAATGCACGCGAGCGGGAGGCTTCCCAGAGGCTAATGGGAGGTCCATGTTTTTGTGTACCATTAAATCACAGTGTCCTCCTGAGAACATTCCCAGTGCTTTAATGGTAGCCCACAATTTATTATCTGTGTCCACAGTAGCTGGGACCCGAATTCCCAGAACCGGACCCGGAGTTCAGCGTTTCACCTCCCGACCTTTCGGCTCCGCGGCCACACACACAAACACACAGCAACAACCGGATCACTGCGTCAAGACCGTTATCCAGTTTCCATCAAGACAACAGAGGAAATCCACTGTATACAAGTTCACACAACACACACTGGGTTAGCGGCCGAGTACGGCATCTTGCGTCTCCAGAGAATAGCGTTCAGCCAGATTACAAAACGGACATGGAGGAAAAGAGAGAAAGACACAGATGGGAGTTAGTTCCGAGGACTGCGCGTCTTCTTTAGGAAACAGGAAAACGCCTTACAATTTTGTTTAAAAAAAAAGGTTGTGGAGCACTCAGGAATAGCCGTGTGTGTGTGTGTGTGTGTGTGTGTGTGTGTGTGTGTGTGTGTGTGTGTGTGTGAGCTGGACGTGAGTGCAGCTGTTGATACCGGAGCGGCTTTCCCGCACTCACACCTGATCCATTCTCCTCCACTGATGCGTGGCAGGCACAGGAACACAGGGGGCCAGATGCCGCGCTCTCCACTGTTGGCTTTTCGTGCAACGACTCTGTTGACAACATCGCATCCCACCGCGGGGGAAACATCTCGCCGAGCACCTGTGTGGAAAGTGGAAGCGCCGCTGGCACACTCTCTGCCAATCACTACGCCGATCGTTCCTTTTCCTTAATGTTGTTCCGGGAAAATCGGACGCAGCGATAACAACCTGACAACTCAGAACTGGGTCAGTCCCGCGCGCTTTATTTTCACCCCGCTCACTACTTCACTACTCCAGACACAGGTGGCGTACCGTGAGCCCGGTATCCTGCCATGCCCACGTGACGCAACACGTCCAGATTACCACTCTTATCTTACTTTAGATAACAGTTCTCGTCTGCGGGCTCTGAGCCCAGTCTCTAATTGACTGCATTAGTAGCTGCCTGGCTCCTAATTATAGTCTGACCCCTGCGCACTTCCACAGAATGACACCGTTTGGCCCCACACAGAAAATCCTTTCCCCGTCTACAGGTTTTTTTTTTGAACACATGTACACAAGTCACAACTAAACGGGCATTATATCGACATGATTTCCCTCCAAATGACGGCTCCCACACACAGTCTAACCCCTTACTTGCTGTGCGTCACGATGGTTTTACCCTTTCTCTGAACACTAAATTAAGGATTGTCCCTGGCATTCAGGACTGCTGGCAACTAATGAAACAACACCCACAGCGAACCCCATATAAGCTTGAGCGTATTGACTTAACAGTGATTTGCCACTGGTGTAAAATTAAAAGCCAAAATTGTAATTACTGATTGTTTGCGCAGCTGACATTTCAATTACGCATAATCAAAACTAATCAATCAAATCAGCGTTTATTGATGCCACAACTCTGCCATTTTTGTTTGTCAACAGCAGTAAAGCACTGTAAAAGGCCGGTATTAGAGAGCAGTAACACATGGGTTGTAAAAATAGGATAATAATGGAAACTGAATAAAATGAGTCTATGTTGTTGCACACCATTCTGTTAAATGTGGAGGCATGGCATGAAAAACTGGCAATTACCACAGTAGCTCTCACAAAATTATCAATCTTTCCTTCTGTCAGGGTATAGCTCAGGTTTCTGGATCAAAGGAAGAGGACTCCCACACAGCAGGAGGACAGGCGATGCAACAAGACTGGAAGCTCTGCAGCCTTCTCGTTTAACAACTAAGTGTCAATCAGCAATCTGAGCCCTGACAGTAACACAGCTTCAGTTCTGTTGAGTTTACAGCACGCACACAGTAGTAAACACTGCTTCATCTGTTTCAGGACGTTGTGAAATCCCTGCCCCATGTTTAATCTCGGGTCAAAGCAACCACATCCCTTTCAAAGCGTTCCGTTTCAAGACAAAGGTCGTGTATATCAAGGAAAATCCAGCAGGTGATAGCTTGATTGTTGACTTATTAAATGAGATGGAGCAGGACCATTTGAACCATGTTCGGATAAATAAAACACTTGCCCCTCCATCAGAACTCACCCTGCCCTTATAAAGGCAGCATTTCCTCATCTATTCCCACTGTCAAAAGTTGAAGCTTCAGTTGAACTCGGTGACTCCATCGGACACACAGCTGCACATTTACTTACGAGGGCAACAACCCTGATCTGCAGCTAATGGACCTGCTGCTGATGCCTGTATGATTGAAGCGGCGGTAACAAGTGTTGCAACGTTGGTTTCGACCATGTATTACAACCTACCTTCACAGTGATTCAATAACTCCAGCACAACCATGCTGAATGACTGTAATTCATATTGTTTGACGGCTGTCTGGGTTCAGTTTCCCACGATTCCAGAGTTGCACTCCAGGATGCTAAAGGCTAAGCACTGAGTTAAAGCGCTATCCTTTGCACCCTCAGAGCAACGCCGAGTGAACGGTCACTTAACTCCACACAGACATGTTTCACAGAAGAAGTGGGATTATAAACTAGCTCTGAGGGACCGTTATTGAGACGGTGTCGCGCTCCTGACATTTGAGAGCACTATCTTCAGACGCCGCTGCTCCAGGAAGTAGACGGAGCTCGCTAGCCGGTTAGCATAGAGCAGCCCCAGCCTCAACTACTTCACAGAGGCGACTCACCGTGAGAAAAGTTGCCCGTTTCATTTTTGCAGTAGCCGCAGCGGTAGCCGTCATCCCCGCCGAAGTACTCCACTATGGTGTAAGACTTGTTCCCTGCCATGGTGGCTGAGGGGCTGGACAGATGACAGTCGCACGGTGCCCGGTAGAGTCCGGGCAGGTCCTGCTGCTACAGACCAGGCCCCGCCCCCCGCTATGACGTCAGAGCCCCACATTCTCCTACACGTTTCAAAAAACCATGGAAGAAATACATTGAAGTGTTTTTTTTCACTCTTGTACGATGGTGGGCAAGTGGTAACTTTGGTTCAAATACTTTGGTACTGCTCCACATATGTCTGAAAGATAATTTCACTTTAATAACTCAGTAGAATTTTCAGTTTATTGCTGTAAATATTGCTCCATGTCTAGTTATATGTCTGCTGAAACACATGGGGTTTTACACGTAAAAACAAGAAACAACAAAGTAAGCAGATGGAAAATGAAATTGTGTTGACATGGTAGAGTACTGCATTGGATAATGTTAACATTTTCGACAATGAAATTAATACGCAAGTGTCATATATTTTGTTTAGTCTGTGTTTTTTATCTGTCAGGGATTTAGTGTGTATTATTTGTTAATACTCGAAGTATGAATTAAAAAAGAGCTACATAAGTTGAGCAAATAAATGGTAATACTAAACACAGTGTGTAAATAAAGTGACTATAAAATTAGCATCAGCAGTTCAATCCCAGGCCCCTGCATCCCTTATGTTTCCTTTTGGAGCCAAATAATAAACCCCAAAAAAAACTCCTCCTGACGCTGTGTCATCAGCGTGAAAATGTGTGTGAATGGTTCACAGTTATTGAGTTATTGATTACACAGACAAGTGGAAAGTGTAGGGTACCCTCTGTGACCAGTGAATGAATGTGAATAGTGAATGTGATGTGTCTGCAAATAAAGTGCTTTGAGAGGTCATAAAGATTAGAAAAGCCCTAGATAAGAAACAAGCAGATATGCATTTTTCTGCTTTAAATCTGTGAAAGATGCACACAAATTGTAAGCAACTATACAGTATATTTATTCATAAGTCATCTGTGCAAAGGACAGCAAAATGAAAACTGAACCAAGATCCTGCACAAACAACACTGACAGTAAAAACCAGAGAGACCAAGGAAGAGCTTGTATGTAGAAAAATAAGTTAGAAAATCAGAGTTGGGCATGATTTCTATTTGCTGCCACCATAAAAACGATTGTAAAGAGGTAAGGTTTGTTTGTGTATACTTTGTGTCATCAGTCACATACATGACTGAATTAAAAGTTTTTTTTTCTTTTCACCGAGACATTTCACCCTCTTAGTCAGAACAAAAGTCACAGGAAAACGGATCTAAAAAAATGCACAGGTTTATGCATGAAATTCGAGACTTGGTAGTCCAGGAAGTACCCTCTGTTCTGCATGAAGTTTCTTGTGCCAACAAAGTGGATTTACACACATGATGAAGCAGAAACTTGAAGTGCTACTGGCAGACACGAACCTTAAAATGAACTGTCAGGCGTCAGAATCTGTTTCTTTGGTCGGGCTCCTAACTGAAGCCTCCCTGCGGCACAGGTATGTTTTCATGGAGGTACTTCATGCTGCCTTGCTCAGAGAAGTCAGCCACAGTGTGGCCCTCTCCACGCATCACCCATTTGGTGGTCAGAAGCCCCTCCAAACCCACTGGACCTCTGGCGTGTATCCTTGCTGTACTAATGCCAACTTCAGCTCCTGCAAACACAAAACAGAAATCATTCTTCCGCCCAACTCAGTAGCAGGTTTGATTTTATCTAAACTACAATCATGACTTATACTTCACATACCTAGACCAAAGCGGTATCCATCAGCAAAGCGGGAGCTGGAGTTCCAGAATACACAGGCGCTGTCCACCTGCTGCAGAAACTGTTCGGCCGTCTCTTCATTTTCTGTAACAATGACGTCGGTGTGGGAGCTGCCGTATTTGTGGATGTGGTCCACGGCGTCCTGCATGCTGTCCACCACCTCGATGCAGCACTCCAGGTCCCCGTACTCTGTCCTCAGAGACTTCACCTCGGATGGGCTGAAAGTCAAATAGGATGCAAATCGTGGGCCCGCGTGGATCTTCACCTGAGAGAAAGCAATGGATGAAACCATCAAAAACAGAAACAAACACAGTCGTGTATTCTTCTGAAATAAAAGACAAACTATATACAAAGTCCTTCCTTACATGTTCTGTTCTCAGCATATCAATGATCTGGTCAAATACAGGAGTACGCAGCAGATCTCTATGTATAAGCAGCGTCTCCATAGCGTTGCAGGCAGCAGGGTAGTCACATTTGGAGTCCTTGACTAGAATGAAATACAAGTTAGTAGGCCCTGCACAATATGTAAAAGACCAGCAGCATATCCAAATAGGATATAACATCTGTTCTCTGCAAAAAAATATACACAGACATGCAGAAAGTACATACCAATGTCAATGGCTTTGTCTATGCTGGCATCATTGTCTATGTAGACGTGACAGACGCCCTCACTGTGGCCCAGCACAGGAATACCCTTCGCTGCCCTTTGGATGCCCCGGACCAGCTGGGACGAACCTCTTGGAATGATCAGGTCGATCAACTTGTCCAGTCTGCACAGATCCTCGACTTCTTCCCGCGTGCTCACCTGCACAAGGCAAAGGCTCATTTCACAGCACGTCACATGATATACAAGTTAGTCCTGTAACAATGAGCACTATGTGTCTGTCTTTACCAGCTGAATGGCATCGGATACGCCATGAATGGAAAGTGCTTCCTGGGTGAGCTGATGCAGGATTTTATTAGTGTTGGCCGCTTCTTTGCCACCCTTGAGCAGCAGAGCATTTCCACTGGCAATAGCCAGAGCAGACACCTGAAACGCAATGTTAAAAAGCAAGAAACAGTGAGTTCAAACTTCACTCGTCGGACGGACTGGTCGAGCTGAGCGCCGCGGGGGGGGGGGGGGGGGGGGGCGTCGGGGTCGCCTGACCTGAGGGAGACAATCCGGCCGTGACTCAAAGATGACCAGCAGGACCCCGATGGGGACGGTGATCTGCTCCAGCTCCAGGTTGTTGGCCACCCTGGTCCTCCTCAGCACCCGGCCCACGCTGTCCCGGGAGGACACGGCAAGCTGGCGCAGGCCGATGGCCAGGCTGTTCAGCTTCGCGGTCGACAGGCTGAGGCGGTTGAGCAGAGCCTGAGACAAACGACCTACGGGCAGAACGAAGGAAAGCACAACACTGTAACACCCTGTAGTACTGTACATGATAAACATTGGCACGGGAGACGCGAGTGGGCTTTCTCGGTGACTCTGTACCTGATGCCATTGCCAATTCCATGTCCCTCTTGTTGGCGCTGAGAATCTCATCTTTCTTCTCTGTAAGCAGCTCTGCAAGAGCGCAGATGATCTCCCCTCTCTAGAAAAACAAACATCACTCATCACATAGCTGGCAAAAACACCTTTTCCATGCTTGTAGGTTTCAACGTTTCACGTGTATTTAATGCTCAACAGATGTGTTCTCCCTTCTGGAATCTTCAGGGATGATATAATCAGGTCAACAAGCTGGATCTATGAACGTTAAATCTCCATACAATTTCTTTGTTTCCGTGAAGGGATACACGCTTCTAGTGCAATAAATGAATCTCACCTGCTCAGGGTGAAGGGAGGCCAGGGTTCTGCCCGAATGCCGTGCCATCTCTGCCTGCTGCTCCACAGTCGGACCTGGTGGAGTCAATAAGACACAGATCAGAGAGGAATACGAAGCCACAGTCTCATCATGGCCTTTCTACGTGGTTACAGCAGGTACCTGCCGGCTTCACTTCCGAGAAGAAGGTGCCAACTTTCTTCCCTTCCACGATGTCTGTGATGACATGGCCTGTCACTTTAGGATGTGTGCCGTTAGCAATGACCACTGATGTTCCACCCTGGAGAGCCCAGAGGGCTGCTTTCACCTGATTCAGAGACGATGAAGAATAATAGAACCGGTTCTATCCACTTAACATTTTGACAAAAAATCAAAACATCTCCTCGCTGACCTTGGCTTCCATCCCACCGAGGCCAACTCTGGACTTGGTGCCGTACGTGATGGACTGCTGGTCTCCAGGATAGAAGATATCGATGAGCTTGGCATCATCTGTTCCCGGGGGGCTGTCGTATAAGCCTGTGGAAAAGGTTTTTGTTTTAAATCCTCCACATATGCAAATGAGTTGTACTAACAGTACTGTCTTAAGTACTGTGTCAAGTTTTAAGTATTTAGTAGCATTTCCAATACTTAGTTAGTTATAGTGCATTAACTGTGTTAATATAGTGAAAACAAATCAAACAAAGCAATTGTTTGACCTAAATATCCTTTTTATGGCTAATAAGAACACATCATTTATAGATTTTTCTGGAAAAACCGCCACATCAGGCAAAGATCTAATGCAAACATGAAGGGAACTGAGCATCTTTGTAAACCACAACCATTAACAACACAAGTATAGATGTACCTTCTACGTCGGACAGGGCGATTAGGAGGTCTGCTTTCATTTCAACAGCCAGCCGTGCAGCTAAGCTGTCGTTATCTTTTATGCTGATTACCTGGAACACAAAGAGAAGTTTCATTAAGCCAAAAGGAATGTATCAGTGTATGAAACATTGCACTACAGAACAGCTTATCAGGGAACCAAAGCCTCCCAGAGCCATGCATTTGCAGGACAAACAATGTACGTTCTCCCTATTGCAAACAGACACGACAAAAGCAAATCCATGCAGTAGTCTAAAATTGAAACCGTGTGCACAAGCTACATCGCCTTAGCGAGGATGGAAATGGAGATGAGAGGACACATACTTTTTTGAATCATGGGAGATCAGCAATCCACCAACACAACTCTGGACAACATTTAGCATTCCCAGCATGCCCTTCACACAGTACCCACATTTACCCCCTGCAGGTCACTGTTGGGAACAGGGGGTGGAACAACAGCATCATTGGTGTTGATGATGGGGACGATGTTCATCCGCAGCAGTTCGTGGAGCGTGCTGTTCAGGTTGCGACGCTTCTGCTCGTCGTGAAAATCCAGATTGGTGACCAGAATCTGGAGCGGTGGACAAGAAGTAGACAAGAGGGGT
Source organism: Karalla daura (assembly GCA_029224185.1). Classification (NCBI taxonomy): domain Eukaryota; kingdom Metazoa; phylum Chordata; class Actinopteri; order Chaetodontiformes; family Leiognathidae; genus Karalla; species Karalla daura. Next base: position 10,566,267 of record CM055200.1, read on the forward strand.
AAGAGATCAACACATATCTTTGCTAACTGGTTTCTTATGTAAGAAACGGGAGATACATACTTGAGCAGTGCAGGTGCTGTACTGGGTGAACATAGCTTCATACAATGCCATCAGTCCGCTCTGTCCAGCAGCTGCGCAGGCTCTTGCCTCCAAAACTGGAACAGACTGAAAGAGATTTCACTTGAGTTAAAAATCTGATGTATGTCAAAGACTGGACTAAAATGTTAAAAGACTATGATTTACCATCTCTTTCAGCTGGTTTTGTCCAGAGTGCAAAGCCTGTCTGACACTCTGTGACAGCAGGATCTCATGTCTCAGTCTCTGCTTCCCAAACGCAACAGCGCCACTGGTGACAATCATCATCTCCCTGCCTTGGTTCTGCAGCATGGCCACCTGACAGGACACACCAGCCCACACTTTAATATCCCACCCGACCATTTCAACTCCTTGTCCTGCGCCGGTGTATCCACAGTATTACCTGCTCTACTATCGATGCCAGGCGGCCAAGTGCCAGACCGCACTCATCCCGCGTCACCACAGCACTGCCCAGCTTCACCACGATGCGCTTGGCCTGCTTCAACTCACTGCGGTGGGCAAAAGACTTCCCGTGGGGGCGCGGGAGCGAGACTGCGGAGAAAAGCCAAGTTTGACGCTCCCAACATTTCAAAGACATTCCGATCATTTTGTCCAGGTGGGACAGGACTGTAGATACTCACACTTAGCCTGGGAGAAGGCTCTGCTGGAGACCGCGCACACATTGGACCGCAGGGCTGTGGATGGCAGGCGAGAGCACGAGGCCAGCCTGGCAAACATGGCACTGATAGCTGGAGGCAGCTGTGATGAGCAAACACATCCCTGTCAAGAATGTCACTCTAACAGTGCAATAACCTCTGTCTGAGATAAGCAGCTTGTGGTATTGAGAGAATGCGCGCCTGGCAATCTGCGAGCCAGCTGTTAAGTGTAATGAAGCATGGCATCTGATGAATCTGAACAAAATGATCTTAACATGGTCCCGGTCTCCCTTTGTTTTAGCTTATCAGCACTGACACACTGACCCAGTGAAGCTCACTGGCTGTTTGGGTCCCTCGATCTGAACTAAGAGGAACTATTTTGAGAGGAAGAAGCCTGAGAGGTTAATGTACACTTTCAACAGAAATAAGCTCTAAAGTATGTGGGAGCAACCTCGTGTGCGGGTCAGACAATAAGGCGCTCAGCTTGCAGCTTGTGTCTGGTTAAAAAAAAAACTGCTGTCAAACAGTGCCCGAGGCGAGCTGACTGCAGCTAGCATTAGCTTCTGCACGCTACCACAATGGCTGCTTCACCGGCTCTTTCTCCACGACGGAACAGTAAGTTCAAAGTCACTTCTTACCCGATGCTGTGACAAGTCTGAGATGTAAACAGACGGCAGGGCAGAGCAGGAGACACGTAGTCGTCAGGCGAACCGGAGCTGCACTGCTGCCACATCCACAGCCCACGCTGGGAGGGAAGTGCTTAAACTGAGCTATTCTCCGAGGAGGATTACGTACAGTATCTTACGTACACTGACGTGTTAGACCATGTACGCCGGTCTTTACGTACGTAGAAATAGTCGCTTCGATAGGTGGATACTTGAGGAGCAAGGGGAAGTACAAGCAGCGTAAAGGAGGGAAAGAACTCAAATTGGTTGTGAGTGGTTAAAATGTGTTCAGATATCTAGCTTATGTTGCCACTTTGAATGGAGCAGACTAATAATGGTGAACAGCTCAATGAAATCACACCTTAAAAATGATTTATTACACATTACAACCATCAATTCATCATACCTGTACACCATTATCCTTCTTAAAGTTTCTATCAATCATGTCCACTCTGTACCTTAAAATAATAAAAGTTTATAGTAACAAGTGTATTCAGTAATAATTATTGAAATTCACTGGCACTGACACATAGAATGGACACATTTGCATAAACTGAAGGAATTGCTGATGATCTATTTAACTGTAATGTAGTTTTGTAACAAATAATGAGTGATTGAATTAATCCAGTTTGTTGGAAATGTGCCATTCGGCTGTGTGTGGTGTGTGGAGTCAATGGCCTGAAACAGCTATCAACTCAGCTTTAGTAATCCGACACTGGGGCACATGAGTGACGTGTGCCGGCCAACACTGGCCTGTGAAACATTCATGAGATGCAGGGCCAGGAAGAGTATAGTGCACTCTGAGCTGCCAGAGCAGCTGCAAGCACAGCTATGGAGACTGTTGAGGAAACTCTCAAGTGCCCCGTCTGCCAGGACTTCTTCACAGATCCTGTGACACTGCCCTGCGGACATGACTTCTGTCTCACCTGCATCCAAGCTGTGTGGGAGACAGACGGTTCCAACAACCAGGGTCCTCTCTTCTGCCCGGAGTGCCAGGTACTCCTGCCCCCTGACCTCACTCTGCAGACAAACACCAGCCTTCAGACCAAAGTAAAGGACTTCACCGGCGACAGGCGGCCGACAGCGGAGCCCAAATCTTCACCTTCAGCATCTTCGACCATCCTCTGTGACCACTGCATCGAGACGCCGTCGCAGGCCGTCCGGACCTGTCTGACCTGCGACGCCTCGCTGTGCCAGGCTCACGCCCTGCAGCACGAGCTGAGGTCGGCTCTGAGGGAGCACACGGTTGTGGAGGTGACGGGGGACCCTCTTTCTCTGAAGTGCAGGGAGCACCGGGATGAACTCAAGCTCTTCTGCACAGAGGAGAGGGTCCCGGTGTGTTGTTTGTGTGTGCTGGTTGGCACGCACAAAAACCACAAAGCATCTCAACTCCACGAAGCCTGCGCTGGCTTCAAGGTAGCGATGAGTGTTGCTGTGTCACTCATCCAATGTGAGATTTGTGTTTACGTATGAGGGCATTTATTTTCTCCAGGCCTGTTGTGCTTGCGTCCACAGAGCATGTTAGAGAGCACCATGAACCAACTGCTCAAGCAGAGAGGTGAAGCAGAGCATGCCATCAAGGACTTGGAGTCACTGTATACAGAAACAGTGGTACCATCAGTGTGGCATTTTATTCCTTAACCTGCTTATTTGCGCACAAATCGTCTTTTTAAGTCCATACTTTTCCTGTTCCTGCAGAAGTCTGCAGCAGATTTCAGGGAGAGAGTCTCGGACAAGTACAGCAGGATCCGTGTGGTCCTGGATGGCGATGAGCGCCTGATGATGCAGATTATAGACGCAGAGGAGACATATATGACGGAGTGGCTCGAGGCCCAGAGGGGCATCATGGAGACTCGGATCAAAGAGATAGACAGCCTCAGGGCCTCCAGCAAATCACTCCTCCAAGAGACAAATGATCTGCAATTCCTGCAGGTAGCTTTTAGTGTTTTTGTTTGGTGTATTACTGCAGTCACATGACGTATAGAAGTACATAACCTGTTTATTTTCAACAGCAAATCACTGCACAGAATCGTTGGTGAGTTTATTATCACTCATTTTGTTTTCTCTTCTCCCTTCTTCCGGATTGATGCTTGATATTCTAACTGACTTAAGTTATTATTGTAGCGACCCTTTGGATTTAGCGCCAGTCCAGGAAGTAGACAGGGATCTGTGTGATCTTGGTAAGCTGCAAACAGTAGAGAGGCTGGTAGATGAGCTGTCAGTGGCACTGTCCCAACATTTTCCCAGAATGTGGTCATGTAAGTACAAAATCCAAGATTTTGTAACCAAAGCCCAATCCCTGCTAGAACTGAAGCTGTTTACTGAATGTGGATTTTATTTGCAGATCTAAGTTCTCCGGCTCTGGACTCCAACACAGCCCATCCAAAACTGGAACTATGCCAAGACAGGAAACGGGTCTACTGGAGGCGGCAGCCAGTCTGTGAGGCTCTGAGCACTCAGCCATATGACTCCCAGTACAGTGTCCTGGCCCAGGAGAGTTTCACTACTGGCCAGCATTACTGGGAGGTCATTGTCCAGGAGAAACCATACTGGCTAATAGGTGTGACCACCGCCCCCGTCGATAAAAACGAATGTGCAAGTAAGAGTTCCTCTGGACTGAGTGTGAACAACAGATCCTGGTGCATCTATCATGGAGATGGACGGTACCTGGCATGTCATGACACCCAGGAGGAGCAGCTGTCAGTGGGGAAAAGAGTCAAGAAACTGGGCATACTGCTTAACCTCCAGAAGGGGGAGCTGTCATTCTACAACGCTGATTCTATGACCCTCCTCCACTCTTTCTGTGTGCAGTGCACAGAGCCTCTCTACCCCATGTTAAACCCATGCATCGATGTGAATGGGCTCAACAAGCAGCCTCTCATCTTGTTTTGCATTAAGGATTCCTGGGACTGGCATGGAAACTCAGACAGGGGTAATGTGTGACTCCTCAAAGTGATGAGGTGGACAACAATCCACATAACTGTCTACAATGTTTTAGTTTATTCATATTTATGTTAGATTATTACTCTACTGTGCTATTATTGTATGAACATACTGTACTGTGGTGTCCTATGTGACTGTGAAGTTTTGATTGTTTAAATGTTTAAATTATGTTGTTAAGGAAGAAAAACAGCTTCATAGAAATGTTTTAACTCTACACCATGGCAAACTGGCTTATAGTATTTTCTTACTTTTCAGTGTCTGCATGTTAATAAAATATTTCATCGGTGGTATCATCTGGGTTGAAGCCTAGCTATACAGTTTGCAGCAGAGCAGCTCTCACGTTTGACTGGATGTTGTTTGGGAAATAAATGACCCGTGTCTAAAGTGCAGGCTTGGTCGTTGTACAACTGTCCCCTCAGCTCACCAGACCATGGAGGACATGCACGCCATCATTCTCACATCTAATTTTGAAGGAGAGCACGGTCTGTTGCTGCCCAGTAACCTTGGAGTCGACCCCCAGGAGCAACTAGGTACAGATCACCTTTCATCCATAAACTTTTTTATAGAGTTGCAGGCTGGAGAACATGTTGTTAATAAACAAGAGGGTAATTGCAAACTCTGGTTCGACATTACACTATCATCTCTTTACAATATTTCCTCTGGAAGACCAGTGAAAAAAACATGATACACCATTGGGGCTTATGTAGTCACATTTTACTTTTTTCTTTCATTTTAATTCAGTGTAAGCTTTGACATTTTTGTAATCAAAAAAGATGTTGACCTGAAAAATAATGAAAATAGCAAAGAACAGCAAAATATCAGGAACAACTCGATTAAACCAAAGGGTAAGATTAAATTGTTAAAATGTGCAGGACTTGCTTCACCTTCACTTGCACAACATAATGTCCTGAGCAACAAAATCGTAGATAATGCCAAGTAACTGAGACCCCTCATGGTGATGCTGCTTGGGTTTTTGACTTAATCCAGTCCAGAAACTCGACCACCCTTGTGTACACTCCAGGCTTGTTCTTCCTTCCACACTGGTCTCCCCAACTCACTACACCATATATAACGCTGGTGCTGTTTTCCACACAAGTCAGAGGTCCTCCCGAGTCACCCTGAAACAAGAACAAACAGCCACTGACCAGTTAGCCAATGCACTTCTTCTTACCACTACTTTTTTTTTTTTTAATTTACCTCGAAAAACAAATAAAAACAAATATTTGAATAATAGGATTTATCTAACTTGGAAGTTTCCCCACAAACCTGGCAGGAATCCACTCCTCCCTGCAGGTAGCCGGCACAGAACATTGAATTGTCCAGGACGTTGCCATAAACAGAGCGTTCAGAGCATTTTTCCTGGTTGATCAGCAGGACATTAGCTTCCAGCAGGTGGTTCGAGCCATAATCAGCTGCAGAGGTGAGGTGGAAACTTTTGTAAAATCAACAACAAAATGCAGCATAGCTGAAACAAACAGCTGTCCCTCGTATCTGTCATAGAGTATGAATAAAGATTCTTTTTTTTTAGCATTTTTTTGGAGCCTTACATTCTTCAGTGGCACCCCAACCAGAAATGGTGCACTCCTTCCCATCTGGCAGCTCGATGTCAGGCAAGCATGCTATCTTCACAAACTGGGTCTCATTGGCGCAAACTCCATCAGTGCCACTCAGCCTCAATAAGCCTTTGGAAGAACATTTTCGTTAAAGTCACAACTAAACCAACGAAAATGAAATGCTGACATCGAGTATCACAACATCATAGATTACCTATGTCATTGTAAACAGCTGAAGAAGTCTCCCGGTAGTTCTCATGTTTAATAGCCTCCTCTACTCGTACGGTTTGCTCCGTGGCTTCGTCCAGATCCAGTGACAGACCTCCCATAACTACCTGCATGTCCTTATTACTCTCTCTGTTCAAACACAAGCCACTCATGTTTCAGTCGAGATACAAGTGCTACAATCTACAAGTGAAAGCAGTTCCATGATCAACCTTTTTTTTTTTCACAGTTGTTTTCATGATTGTGCTTACATGCAGTGTCCAGCTGTCAGTACCCAGCAGCTCTCGATCAGCACTCCTCCACAGATGTGTCTGAATGGTGCATTGGAGTTCTTTGGTCTCACTTGTATAGACACCTGCCAGGGTATAGCCCCCGGAGAAACCTTGAGACCCCCAAAGATTCGAGTTACTGCCTTCTTCGGCTGACTCTTTCCACAGGTGGTGAACTGTTTCGGTGGCGCAGCAGTAGGTAGCTGAGTTGTTGGCGCGGCGGTCTGAGGTTCAGGGCTTCTTGTTGGTTCAAGGGGTGTAGGATTTGTAGGCAGTATTGTAGTTTTGGTAGGAACAGTTTCAGTTGGCGCCACACCTGAAAACAAACACAAGAAAATAAATGATAAAAGCTAACATTTTTTTGTTGATTGTCAAACGCCATTTCCTTAGAGCTGACCTGTAGGTTCTGGACACTCTGTCACATCACAGTAGTCCCACAACAACCTTCTGCCTCTTCTGTAGAAACACCAGGGTGCCACTTCTCCATCTGGGTTCCTGTAACATAGAAAATGCATTACAGACGGTTGTTCAGAAAAGATGTGTTTGCACGTCTCATTTCCAACAGGTTATAGATTTGTGTTTTGTACTTATTTGCATTTGTTTTGTGCATTGTAATCTTATTGTAATCTGGAGCTGCTTCAACTGAATCTGTCGCGGTATGTTGCATTTGCCTCAGCCTCTGTTTGCACAATCTTTTCTGATAGTTCAACATGCAGGTGGCAAGATTTTGAGTTCAATCTGCAGGCACAGGAGACCACGGGAAACACCACAGAAGTTCTGCAGGTGCAGTATGCGTATCAGTAGAGGGCAGTGTGCTTTTGTGATGAAAGTGGAGAAAGTGTTTCATGACCGCTAAGTGTTGGCTGAGGCAAAACCCTGCATTGTGCTGAAAGGAAATTGTGCAGTTATAATTGTAAACTGGAAACTAGGAGAAGAGTAAAAACTTATTTTCAGAAAGCAAATCTGTCTCCATCTCTTTGTTTGCATTAATTTTCTCCTGACCTGCAGAAGTTGTGCGGGCCAAGTCCGTCGTTGTTTTCAAAGCTGCCAAAGGGATCAGCTCCTTTCTCCAGGATGAAGTGAGAGTTCCAGTAAAGGCATTCAAAGCCATCGTCTGTCTCGCTCACATTGCCACGGTATGACTCTCCATCACCCTCATAGCAGTCATTCGGGCCTACACAAGAAATCAATATTTGGATGATTTTATGCATGTATTATACTGGAAAAGTTAAAGGGGAAAAAAGGCAGATGTTGGGCATTTACCAACATGGCAGAAACGTCCTCTGTAGCCTGGAGGGCACATGCAGTCAAAGTCATTTTCACCCTCCCTGACGCAGGTTCCACCATTCTTACATGGGCTAGGCTCGCAGACCGCAACTTTGGAAGGAAAGAGAACAGCAAACGTTTTGTTGAAAATCCTAGTAGAAAAAAGTAGAAAAATGAAGACAAGAGGTATTCTGTTGAAAAACTTACTAGTTCTGCACTTTGGAGGCTGGAAGGGCGGCTTGCATTTACACTCATAGTACGGGGGAGTCGAGGTCAGGACACATTCACCACGCCCACATCTACCCTTCGCACAACGTTTTGGACCTGCAATGATAACACAGCTGACTGTTTGCTCATTGCATACAATCTTCTGCACATCTCCACAATCTGCAGTCCAGCAATCAAATGGGGAAAAGGTTTTTTATTTTCTTCAAACCTTTCTCGCATCTCCTCCCCCTGAAAGGTCTGGGACAGTCGCACTTGAATTTCCTCCTACCCTTCTCCTCACACACTCCATCATTGAGGCATGGGTTTGGGTTGCATTGGCCTGAGCAGTGAGAAAATTCACAAAGGGACTGTGACTCCTACTGCAATGGTACAATTATGTTACCATTGTTATTGCAAAAAACATGTGATATCATGTAAGTTCATATTAACAGTTTGACTCTGACCCTCTGGGTCTTGAAGCTCCAGCAGCCAGTCTGCATCATCATCATCATCTTCATCAGCAACAGATTCAACGATCCCAAAGAAGATATCTAAAACAATAATTTTCTTTTATTAGAGATAAAGCATTATTGCACTGCATTGTAAAGTCGTTTTTTACATTTATTTTAGCGGGGATATCATTGATGTGTATATAGTTCGCTAAAAGGAGCACCAAAAAGCTCTCACCTTCAAGTATGTCCTCAACTCTTCCCTTGGGTTTTTTCCGATGAGCATGATCTGGAGGTCCATGATCATGTTTATGTTTATGTTTCTTGTGCTTTTTATGTTTCAGCTGAATAACAGTTTGACAGCACCACACAAGAGTCACAATGATAAACATAACAGCATGAAGTTGCAATTGCATCAATATTTCTGCAAAAATGACCATGACAAATCATATGTTTGGACAGAAACATTAACAAGCTTTACTGTGTTTTATTCCCAGCAAAATACATTATCAAACATCTCTGCAACGATATAAACAAGAGCCGGTACATAAGCTTATTGCGATGCAGTTGATAGAGACAGAGAATACATACTTCAGCAGGTACGAGCAGCACCGCTATGCACAGGCAAACGAAGAGGAGCTTCAGGTCCATGGTGGCAGTGGATCAGACAACATTCAGGAGAATCAAATGAGAGTGCACTGTCTGGCAGATCACTTCTTCTCTAACTCTTGCTGTGTAGGTACACTAACCTTTGATTCACTGTGGGTGTCAGGCACCCGGTCCAGGCACTGACACAGTGTTATTGATTAGGATTGTGCTTTTGGATAATTGTTTCTTTATCACTAACAAGGAGTGTGAAAAAACAACACCTGCAATAAACAAATGAAGGGAATACATTTACATTGATTTTTTTTTTTACTGTAAATCATGTTTCATATTAAAACTCTTTACAGTGAATCAAAAGGATATGTTTGATCTGGTGCAGCCAAAGAAGAGAGAGCATATTTGCAAAGCCATGTTTGTTTGACTGTAGACTTTGGATCTGCACACACTCAGGGAATATCAGGACACACATACACAGAACATGTGCATCGGAGGTTCCTAAAACATCTAAAACATCTGTAAAGTGATTGTATGTTCAAATCAAATAGGCCAATAACATCATGTGCAACAACTTGTGATGACAGTATTAGTGCAACATACTAGCAAAACTGAAACTTTTAGAAAAAAGGTGCTACAAAATCATACTCATTTTACATAAACTACTGTTATTATGTATTTATTTCCTATTTTGATAAGCTTTCTAAGATTTGAGTGACACCATTTTTCATATTTCTCAATGGTCATATCAAAAACATAGACAACAGACAAAGACGCAAATGTAATGTACATTCACTTGGAACATAATCCACACTGTTTATCGTATTGTGCCCTATTATATGTTATATCTGAGACGGACTATCAGTTATTTCATATCAGAGTGATTTCATTATTAGATTGGGTATAGCACCCTTTGTATGTTTTGTAAGTAATTACCATATTAATGTTTAATGTGATATAGAAATGTTGTATATGTCATATTTATGCTTTCCAGTGTTGCTTTCTCTCCATCATCCATTCACTGGTAGTCCAAGTTGGGTAGATGTTTTTAAAAAAAAGGCTAACCAATCAATATTTATTCAAAAGAACATTTCTAAATGAATAGAAAGGATGATCAAAAGGGGCAGAGTGGCCTGGTGAATAGTGCTGTGGCCTCATGCTTGTTTTTCTCTGCAGAGTTTGTATGTTCTCTCTGCATCTGTGTGGGTCCAAAAATATGCATGTTTAGGTCCAACAGGAGACTCCTAACTGCCCCTTGGTCTGAGTGTGTGCGAGAGAATGGTGTGTGCACTGGAGAAAGTATTTCAGAGGATTTCATTTTTAGCCTTTCCACTGGTTTTTGCTTATTCTGCAGGTCATTTCTACATCTACTGAGAGCACATTTTCTGCAGACATTCAAGCGCTGGATTGTGACCAAATAACTGACAAACTTAATAGTTGGGGCTAATTAGTGAAAATAACATCAACAAATCCAACTCTGATTGCAAACACAGTTCACAACGAGCCTGCTTAACATCCCGCCATGCCACAGCTGTAAACTCCTCACAGAGCCATTAGTTTCCATTTATGAATTATGTGTTCTTAATTAGCAGTGCCTCAGCGAGGAATTACTTCAAGCTTTCCTGTAGTGCTTCTAAGCCGAGGTCACTGGTCGGGCCACAGATCACAATGGGCTTAGAGTTGGTGCCGTTGTGGTCGTGGCCTGGACACAGGGCCAGGTGGAGGCAGTCTGAGAAGGTGCCTGCACAGAAGGAGAACAGCGGGGTCATGTTGTCCGCCTCAAGAAACGTCACCAGTCCTGCTGGAAAGTTACACATCACGCCGATCCGACAGAAGCGTTTGGTGAAGGGCAGCTGGTGGGGGACGCCCCCGTGCCAGGCTGTGTACTCCCCATCAAAGAACTCCACACACCAGGACTCGGGTCCCCGGCCCAGCCAGCAGTCCTCACTGCTTCCCTTACGGGGGATGGTGGGATAGGTGACCCCCAGCTCCCAGTAGGTCTTGCCACTCACATCTATCTCCCAGTAGTGGCGGCCGAAGCTGAAGCCCTGCGAGCTGATGACATTGAGGGTTGTGTCAAAGCGTCCGGGGACGTCGGGAAGCTTCTGCCAGGTGCCTGTGTAGGTGGCGCTGTCACCGCTGGGTGAGATGATCAGTTTGGGGTGGGCCGTCTCAGGATCCAGACGTGTGTTGCTGGAATCTGGAGAAACAATTTTTTAACATTGTTATACAAAGAAAAAACAAAATATCTACAGTCAAAGGCAGAGATGGTGTTTGAACTGACAGCTCTTGATGAGTTTCTTGATGATGGGAGTTTGTGAGCAAATAAGCAGGAGCATGTTGTTGGTGAGGCTGAGGATCTGGTCGGCTTTGACTTCATCCAGGCTCACACTGACTGGGTCTGTCCTGTTGAGCAGATCCACCACTCTGGAGGAGGCAGATAGTAAGAACCATGAGCTTCTGATGAACCGCCTCAAGCCAGAGTTTTCTTTTGTGATTATGGTTTCATTCCATACCTGTCTGCCGTGTCCATGTCCTGCTGTTCAGGGAAAGAAAACAGAGACTGGAGAGAAGCAGAAATGTTGGGATTAAAAAAACAATCCAAATGCAACATCCTGCAGTATCCTCAAGCAGACATGAGAGGAAAGATTTCAGATCATCACTGTTATGTTGAATCACCATTGTGTCAGGCTCTATGTCGGTGTGGTCCAGGGCCACAGTGAGTCTGGCCAGGTCCTGCTCTATCTCCTGGATTAGAGCACAGTTCTTTTCCATCAGCCCGTCCAGGGCAGTGACTGCAGCTCGCTCCTCCATTTCCAGGTGGGACAGCGTAATTCTCAGGTCCTCATCCAGGATGGCCTGGATCTCTTGATATTTCCGTATGATGCTCTCTCTTATCGCAGATGACTTTTTCTGAATCAGGCACAGGCATCATCAGAGGTGTTTTACTATTTTTGCTCCCTGATGAAAACGTCTGATCTTCTTTTTTAATGAGACAGAGTAAGCGCTGACTCATCTGAACACAACTTACTGCAATCTCTGACTGCCGCGCGGCCAGCTTTTTCAGCCTGTATTTGACCGCATCCCTTTGCTTCTTTAGATTCTCTTGGTGCTTTCCTAATGCATCCTGCAGAGAGGGTTGCACACACATTCAGCATGGCTCGGTTCAAACACCACTCAGATGAACTGGATGTGGCACGGTGCAGCTGCAGAAGCAGATGTGGTTTCTTATGAGACTGTAGGCAGCAACAAGGTGGAGGCCGACTGACAGGAATGACTTTTATTTACATAACAACCGTCATTAGACTTTTCCCAATGTATTTAGAGACTTTAAATACATTCTACATATGTTAGTACGTGTTTTTGACGGTTCTGTTGTGTATCTGCTGTATGGTAAAGTGCAAACTGATGCCGACTGATCGCATCATTGCCATGAAATGAATAAGATGCTGCTGTGTTATATGGTCCTGGTTGTTGTGGCCATTTCATTATTTATGAGGGGTGCCCGACATTGCAGCTTCTCTGCTCTCATACTTTATATATACTTACAGTAAGACTGATGTTTCTTGATCTGTGTGCTGCTGACATACCAGGGTGTATTTTTGCCATGACTTTGTAAGGACTTAGCAGCCCTGACTGGACAATTTCTTCCCATCCACCCACAAATACCCTTTTCCTTGTGCTCCCTTAATTAGACGCTATGATGAGTGATGTTTGTGTGTGTGTGTGTGTGTGTGTGTGTGTGTGTGTGTGTGTGTGTGTGGTGAGACAGGAAGCTTATTTTACCACTCATCTGGCAACCCAGGACAAATTTGTTTCTGCTCACTTTAAAACTGATAAAGACATTGCATAAAACTTGTCATGGTGTGAAACTGGGCCTGGACTCTGACTTAACCTTAATTTGAACAACACTAGCATATTATTATAATTCAGGAACTGGAGCAGGAGAATACCCTGTATACAGTAGTATAGTCATATTGTTTTTCTACATACTGGCATGATTTAACACATATAGAACATGTGGTGGCTCATAATGTATGAGTTGTGTTATTTCAAGGTTCGACTGGTAATCAGATAGTGTTTTTATTAAAGCTATGGTAAATAAACCTTAAGCTGCTGGTGGTTAGACTACCCAGCAGTAGGTTTTATGGACCAACATCAGAGGAATATTTGTCCACTCACTAAAGTAAACAATGCAGATATCTTCTGTTTCTGTTTCAGACTGAAAGGTCACGACTAGCGGCCTCAGCTAATGTGTTTGTGAATAAGGTCAGCAGTCTAAATGTTGCCATTAAAGTGAGCCAGAGTAGCTGTCACCCTGTGTCACATCACAGAGCCGCCGTGTTTGTTGGTGGAATGCAAAGAAGAGAACAGAGAACAGAAAAGAGGCGATGGGTACCTTTGGTATAGCCGAGGATCATATGGTTCATGGTGATTTAAAGCTTTATTGGCTTAGAGTTCAATACAACAAATGGCAGTGTGGGTTTTTCATTTATAAAACAGTACTTTCAAATACAGTTGCTTCTTACATTAGGTGTTTTATCTATTTGTTGGTTACTGTACGTCGGATACGGCATTAAAATATATTAAGATTTGTACTTCCAATACATGTAAAGGGAACGTGTCTGGCCATGTTTATGAGAGCCTGAGAAGAGACATTTTCTTTTTGGCGGGGTCAGATGAATGTTTGGCATGTACAGTAGGCAGGGGAGGGCGACTGAAGGTGTGTGGATCCAGTAAAACAGTTGACGGGTCAGCTGACTGCTTTCCCAGTGGCTTTTTTTGTTTAACTTTTTTTTTTTATTCAAAGACTCACTGAGCCGATTCTTGCAAACTTTGGACTAAAACATTTTCAGCCCAAGCGGAGGAAAGCTGACACATGTTCAAGCTAGGAGCAAGGACATTTTGTAATGGCGCCATGAAGTTCTACTGTACTTACAAAGTTCCACAGGAATCAACAGCAACATATAGTAGGAAGAAACGAGCAAGAAAAAAAGGAAAGCGGCTCCACTCAAAGCAAAGCAAGAAGTAAAACAAGCGCAGTCAAACCAAATAACATGACCCTATCAATCATCCATTCTCATTCTTTGTCATTTTTGAACATGGAAAAGGTTCCCATTCCTTGTTTTCCTGTGCAAGTCTACCTGAACAAATCATTTCAGCTCACAGTCTGAGGAAGCATCAGAGCAAAAAGAGTCCATTTCACAGCTTCCTTGATTATGCCAGGGTAAAACAAAAAAAAAAAAAACAGAAGAAAAGGAAATAAAACAAAAACCTACATCTAGAATACAGTTGTTGTGTGCTATCTGGATGAATGTACAGTATGCGCATGCGGCTCTGAGTGCTAGAAGAGCTTGGCCTTCTTTTTCATGTCGTTGCGTTTCCACAGGGGAAGCCTGTCAAACTCCTGGATCTCCATTCCAAAGATGTCAAAGAACGTTTCAGGTGCTAAGTGGCGCTAGAATTGAGAACAAAGGTGGAGAAAACAAAGGAGGGGTTGGGTGGGAGGGTAGGGTGTTCGTGGTTAGCACCAAAGCCATAAAAAGGGTCACTGCAAAAATGACAAGCAATGGATACTGCACATTCCTCAGGATCGTTGTACTTGTGTAACATTTCATTTACACAAAGCAGAGAAATCCAGTATCAATTGCGGACAGAAAACTGATACCTCCAGCCTGGTTCTGTCCACATCCCTGGGCAGTTTAGCTCTCCCTCTACTGGTTATCATGAGCATTTCATAGGGATACACCTTCAGAGGGAGACACGCGTCAGTGAACACGTCAAGCTGGAGTTAAGCTTCAGAAACTTTGCAAACAAACTCTTCATCAGACAAAACTGTGGAAATTTGGATTCAGATTTGACTGAGACAGAGGGAACACTGGGTGGGAGAACAGGTATGTGACAGGAGGCCAACTGGGAGTGAGAGCTGTCTCTTTCAGGTAGTTGGGGATATGCAGGGTGCTATGGTGTGCACACTTTCTTTTCTCGGTGTAATAACGTGCAGAAGATTAGGTAGGGGCAAAAACATGAAACAGAGTTACGTAACGGACTGTATTTTTAGAGTTATTAAATGCAAACTGAAAAAAAAATGAACCAACATCAGTAATGTAGGCCAAGTGAATCCACTTGAGAATAATTGTCCTGGAAATCTGAGGTGCTTCTGCTTTTCTAGATAACGTCTACGATATGAGCCTGGCAAATTAGGGTTGTTAATATGGCCGAAATGCTCAGTAATAAGCAACTAGAAGTTCTTTGAAGCCTCTGGGAAACTCATATCCACACACTTATGTACAGTCTCTTATATACTGGGCAGTATATAGTGATATGAGTTGTTTGGATGACAGTCTGGGCGTTGGATTCTCCACTGTATGCTGCATACAGTATCCAGCCACTTTAAAAGTCAAAGCTATGTGCAGATGAGCATGGAGAAGCCAGCATGCTAAGCACTAGAGCGACTGGGCAGCTCCTGAAGCGGCATGCTAGATCAGGAACCCAGCTGATGTGAGTCTTCACCTCCAGTAAAACTCTTCTGGCTCCTTATTTCTTCCACCAATGTCCCCCAAGCTAAGAGGGTAATCGCTTCCCTTCATCCTCCTCTTTTTTATTCAACTTTACTCTACTTCCCGGTTGATTTGTCAAGACCGGACCCTCTCTCTGAATTACTCGCTGCATCTTATTTGCAAGTGAAATGCACTTAAATAAACAAAGAGAGTGGAATTTTTCAGAGCACATTTCAGTGTAGGTTAAATGTTGTCATCAGTACAAGAAGAAGAAGATACTTGCTTTTGGTTCCAACATATTAGGCATAGATACTCCCCTGTCCATCCTTGCAAGTGCTGCACGGCCATCCTTAATGTGCTAAAGAATAGAACATACACAAATGTAATATAGTGGAAGGGGACTGCAGGGTTAAATGGCAATGAATATGTCCACTAATGACAGTGGCCACAGCTTTCACTGGATGGAGCGAGTAGCTTGGAGTATTTTAATTAGTATTCAGGATGGATAGTCTTTTACATGTTCTCTAAATGTCTATATATGTATTTTTTTCTTCTACTATGGTGAATATATCTAAATGTGACATTTAGCTCGAGTCAAACAACACACAAAACAAGACATGAGGCAATGATTGTACACAGCACACTGATTCAGCTACTGGGCAGTGCATGTTTGGGCTTTTGAAATCACTGCACTGCAGTCGCGTAGTTGACATAAATCCAACAGTGATGCAAGCATGTAGCAGGAGTGGGCGGTGTGCATTCAGGGCAAGGTGTCTCTTGCAACCCACGAAGCAAGCAAATATATGATGCGGGGTGAGGAGGCATGCCATGTATAAAAGCAGATGAGAGACATACCTGAAACTCTGCAGGACAACATGGGACAGAAAATGAGACTCACAGTTAATGGTTTAGCTGTCAAATCCCCTGCCACGCTACTGTCTACTACAAACACTGCCGTCTCTGACGACACAGTGTGTGAGTCATTATGCAAACACTTCACATTGCACGTAGTGAGCCATTTCTGAATACTGATGTTGAAACTGCAGGTGAAACTGTCTAGGGAGAGCTGCTCGGTGGCCACTCTGTGGTTGCAGTTCTCACCTCTGCCGCCTCCACACATGTCCCCGTAGCTGTTGTACTGCGTGAAATCTGTGGACTGGGGCTGTGGGGCACACAAACAGCGCATCCACGTTAACAAAATCTTGGTCCTGATATAGGATGGGAACTAGGGCATATTTAGTGTTTCTGGGACTGGTGCCAACCAGCACCTCGGTGATTACAGATTGTCTGCATGTTCATATCAGAGCTGCACAAATGTGAGGCAGCAAACCAGATGCAAGAATTATTAAGAAAGCAGAATTATTTGAATGAAATTAATAGAAATTCACGTGTGTGATGTAGGTGCAGTATGCAAGAATAAAATCTTACATTTCAATATGAATTGTGCATTTAGTAGTCTGGAAAAACTTCTTGTACACATTTCCTTTTATCAACACGTTTTCCCTCAATAATGAAAGCTGTTTTGGAACATGATGGATGAACTTTAAATTTCCCAAAGAGACATATACTTTAGGTTTAACGCTGTCGCTTCCATTCAAATTCATCATGCTGCGGCGACTGAATTGCAGCCAATTCTGAAATCCTGAATTTTTGCATTTAGTATGTGTGAGCACTCACCCTGTGCAGCCCATTCCTTCCATATCCAGGCAGGGAGTTTGTTTTGGTTGGAGAGGTTGGATCTGGAACAAAAATACTGCTCAATGCTATGTTTGGCTTTACATTTTAAAAGAAAATAGAGATACAGAGATATAGAGCAGACTCTATGTTCTGCTGTACAACATCTGGAGAGCAGAGGAGCTGAGGAAGCAGCGCTGCACCTGCGTCACAGTTGGTCTGTTTGGGGTCGTAGCGCTGAGCGGAGAGGCTGCGTGCATGACGCTCCCTGATCTGCTCCTTTTCCATCTCTTCCTTCAGAATGAGCTTCCCCAAGCCAGACTGAATCTGCAGATACACACAAACGCAGACATGGGTTAATATGTGGCCACAGCTCCTCAGTAAGTAGACGGCTAATGGAGGACACACAGCAAACACAATAGTGTGTTGGGATTGGTCAGTGTTGTGTCTGTGTCATCTGGCAGACCTTGCTGAGATGTTCTTCCTGGATTTGCTTTCTTTTCAAGGCCTCTTCCTCCTCCTCCTCTCTGGATCGTCTCCTCCCTTCTGAACCTACATTTACCGTAAACAAGCCTTAAATAAAACACATAAGCACGCCCAAACAGAGACACACACACGTCCCTCTGGAAGCGACCATGCTTCATGTACAGTACGACCAGATGAAATGCTTCTTCCACAGAGAAAGACAGAAACATATGGCTGCCTGGTCTGGCTGTAGAGCAGTGAGGAACACAGACAGTAAATGAGTAAAACGTGGACAGAAGAACACAAATGAGAGACAGAGTTGACGAGACAGACAAACAAGGGGATTCTTAGGGAATATTTGGCTGCATTGACATGACGGATGTTTACACTTCATCATGATTCATGTCATGTCGAATACATAGAACGGCACAATGTAAAACAAACAGGACAAAAGTCAGTTTGAAGTCAGTCTCTGTTATCTCTGTCCGAGTCATTTGTGGCTCTATTGTGTGCGGCTAATACAGCCGTCGAGTGCAGCGTGTGAAAATGGTGAGACTGATGCTACCTCAAGCAGAAAATAATATGGCAGCAACAGAAACTGGAAGCACCCATCTACTCTGTGCAAGCAAAGCTAAAAGGCAAATACTGGAACGCCTGGACAACAGCGTGAGGCCGGAGTGAAGCGGGGATGCAGTTATGCTTTTAGGGCAGCTACGGAGGGAGGAGTAGGAAGAGTTAGGCTGTGGTCAGGCGTGTGTTGTGCCACTGGTAAGCAGTGCAAGCATGCCCATCGGGGAGCCTACTGTACCTAAAACAGCCAGAGAGCAGGGCCAACGGTCGCCCTCACTCCGTGAGCTGTCGTCCGGGGAGGGAGCGTGGGCGGCAGGGAAGGTGGCAGATCTGATGATGTCATCAGCAGACTTGCTTTGGCGTGCTATGGCAGCTGTATCTAGGTCGGTAACCATGGGGAACTTATCTATCAGCGTCTGGGTCAAAGCCTCGACCTCAACAGGTTAACATCTGAGCACCGTCGTCTGGTTGGAGGATCATTTAATCCTGGCTCAAAGTATGTGTCAAATATGTGCTTTTGTCTACCAAGTAAAAATATTCTCTCCTAACAAGCCACCGTGTATAAGTCAATCCAGTCCTCTGAGACAAATCCTGAAGACCTGCCAGTGGGTAAGAAGTGGCTTGACATTTCAAGGCTGATTTTGCAGGCATCTTGCAGAAACAAGATTACGGCTATTTGGAGAAAGGTCCCTACATCAAACCTCACTTCACAAGCTCAAAACCACCAGTGAAAGCTGCTCATTACCAGCTGGCAGATTCTGTCTAAAAGCAAGACTACGCAACTTGCGTTAAAAAAAGTGCAAGACCTTTTTTTGTTTGGTATAAATGGCTAGTCAGATCAGACAGCTATCCGCAGTCTACTCTAACATTACATGTTGGTCAAGAAATAATGTTTAAAAGTTTTCACGAAAAACAAATGTGTTCTGATGCGACTTATTACTTAATCTGATTTACGGCCAGATTAAGTTTCATTTAAGTGGCAACGTGTCACATGTGTCTCTATCCTCAACCTGTTACAAATGTGAAAGTTACGTATTCTTGCTTTGAGAAAAAGGCTGATTGAAACATTACAGTTGTGACTTGTTAAGATGGACAGTGTGCAGTGTAAAAAATAAAAAGCTACGGGACAGACAGAAGAAGGTTGGAGACAGACTTCAAACGGTGCTCGTACACTGACACTGGGGGTGACTACATACATGGCTAGATGAGAACACGGTTTCAGTCGATTAACAAGAGCATTTTCAGCACCCAGTGTACATGACCTCTCATTTCCTCTCATCCATTCCCACCAACCAGTGAGAGGTGTGTTTTCAAACTGCACTATTACTGTCATTACTTTTAGCTTTATATGAGATGCTTTCTGTGCAAATGTGATAACAAGCTTTCATGACCTCTAGTAAAATGTGGCATTCAAACGTCACACACAACTTGATATAGATTGAGGTACAGGTTAATGTAAAGCCACACCTGACTGGAGATGATTGACCAAGTGTAATATATGAATCATAATTCAAACAGACATTTTCATGTAGTGTCTGATAGTAAAACAGGCCACTCTGTAAGAGGAAAGGTACCGTGTTGTTTGTAGATGGGCGGTTTTCTGTAGATGTTGCTCCCCTGATCTGAAAACATCCAGATACAGACAGAAGAATACATTCAAAGGACATGTTAAGTGGCTCCATTATGCAAAAGTCTACAGGAAACAGCACTCCGCTATAGGAATTACTCTGAATTGCACCCTTGTTCCTTTGATAGAGCTACACAGTTGTGAAAGAAGACGAAAAAAGTAAAAGCTGATCTCAAATGGAGTATAATGAGAAAGAAAGAGAAAGAAAGGAAGGGAGAAATTAAGAAGGAAAGGGAGAAAGAAGGAGATAAAGAAAGGACGAAATTAAGAAAGGAAGAAAGCAAGAGAGAGAGAGCGAGAGAGAGAGTAAGGCTAGGGACAGGCAGTGACAGGGTGCGCTCCAGCTCCTACCTGGGAGGTGGAAATGTTTAGGGGTCTGAGAGAGAGGCGGGGTGATGGGCCGGCTGTCGGGCCTGAGCGGGAGGGGGGAGCTCCGGCCACTGGGCGGGTCGGTGCCTCCAGTGAGAAGAACCGAGAACAGAACATAAGCAGGGACACGAGAGCGGGCAACCACAGTGTGAACGCTGCAACACACAGGGACCATCGGGACCATCGGTCCAATCCATTTAGAGCCATGGGGAGGAATTCTAGTGGGTTCTGAAGGATGTGGTTAATTAAGCTGCATGAACAAGATGGAGCTACAACAGCCAGTTAAACTACCAGAGGGTGAAGGAGTGAGATTAGATGCTTGAGAAATGTCATGAGTCATGAAGTCTAATGCTGCAACCCAAGTTTGTTTTATAATGTGAATTCACAGTTTAGTGAGAGCTTGCTATTAAAAAGTTATACCCCCTAACCCACCCAAGCATGCATCCGCAAGCCAACAAACGCATCCTTTTCATCTCAGACTGAAGCTTAACAAGAACCTGGAGGCTATTCTGACATGGTGAAAGACTTAAATTAATAAAAAAAACTGTCCATCACCCAGGACAGAAGGAACTGACGGGTTAGATTCTGAGTTTAGGGCTGTTTACACAATGTTGTGTTTCATTTTCAGTCTAGTTTTAGTGTCAGTTTGACAAACTGCAGACTGGAAGAAATACCAGGAACGCTGCAGTACACCCACTATGCCAGTATGCCAGTGCTGTAGATTCAATTGAGTGGGAAAATCAAGCAGTATCATGGAGTCCACCATTGCTGTTATTGACAATTTAATTTTTTAGTTCTCAAAATGTAGCATTTTCCCCATGAACATGGAAAAATATCAATATTTTCACATCTTCACACTCTGGAGGGTGTGTCTGCGTCGTTCCATTTTCAGGCACCATAAAAGCCATTCTCAGAGGGTGGAAAACACAACAAAGGTGTTGTGTTTTTACCCTAAAACGTTGTCACGTTAACGGACCCTACATCTCTACTATCTCCCAAAGTGCGTGCAAAGCTGCGAATCACAAACACAAGAGATGACTGTGTTGGACAAGGGTGTGCACATGCATGCTGGTCAGTGACATCTCAGTGCCTTGGCAGCACGAGTTCAAACAGAACTGTGGTCAGAGAGAGGTGAACATGGATCCTGAGTGACGGACAGGGCAGTGACCAGGAGGTGACATCCCAGGTGACGATGGAGATGACGTGTTGCCTCGGGGGGGAGGGGGGTGGGGGCAGTGGAGAAGAGTGGAGTGGGGCCCTTACCTTGGCTATGGGGGAGGAAGTGGTGTCTGAAAGGGGAGGTGGGGCGGGAGTCACTATTTCTGGAGCCCACACTGTTACTGCACAGGGAGGAGCAGAGCTTCTGCATGCCAGTCAGAGCCTCTGCGGGGAGGGAGGGTGTGAAACAGGGGGTGGGACACCCCGGGACCAGGCGGCAGGTGTGGGCGAGTTAGGGACGAGATAGAGGGTGAGACGGTGAGGGACAAAGGAAAAAAGGAGGATATACAGGGGTCATAGGTGAAAAAGAGGAAATAAAAGACATCCAAAGTGACCGGTAAAGAATTTTCAAGATGAACAGTCAGAAACGAGGAAAAGTAGAACACCTTAAAACCAAACTTTTTTTTTTCAATGAAAACAGAAGCAAACTCAGGAGGAATTGTGTCGTTTGAAGGTGCAAAATTGACTTTTAAGGTTGTTCTGGTTGAAGTAGGATTGTCCATTGTGTCAAACCAGAGTGCTCCAAGCGAGAAAATCAATAACATAACAACCCAAAGTCAATTTTGGTGAAGTTTTCCTTCAGAGTGGTAAATAGATCAGCAGGAGGGAAGTGAGAAGGTGGCGAGTCGGAGAGCTCATCCACAGGGTTTCAACAACTGCCCCTACCTGACCTGTGCTGAGTGTGACACACACTTCTTAAGCACTCACCTGGCCGGTGGAAATGCTGCGGTGACCGTGACAAGGTGGGAGTGTAACCATGGCGATTATAAACCGGTGATCCTATGGAGCCTTGACTGGTGGACCTCTGGAGGATGCGCTCCCTCCTGTCATAGGGGCCCTGACACACACACACACACACACACACACACACACACACACACACACACACACACACACACACACACACACACACACACACACACATTAATACATAAACCTCTTGCATGAATGAGAGTATGTTATATCACCCCACAAACTGTAGATGGAGAGTTTGACAACGTGATGCTTACCTCACCGGGTGGAGTTGGGGACATGTTTCTAGAGGACTGGGCAGAATCAAACAAAACCGAATTAGAACTTGTGTTTCATGTTTACAACTCTTTTTTTAGACAACAATAGATATTATTAGACCGCTCCATGGAGCCAAAGGAGCCTAGACAGCCAGATATAAATATCTGAGTATTATGGTGTTAACAGGCTTTAAATAACACCCAGGACTCAGACTGGACTATCTGCTGATCTCACACACTTTTTGCAAGCTGGACGCACATGGCCTCCCTCTATTCTTCATTTTCCTTCCCATTTATCAGCATCAAGAGCGCGTGATGTATCTTACCTTGTCATCGGGCAAGGGCGAGCGCTCCCTCCTGGCAGTGTGGAGCTGTGAGCGACAAACAGGTTCAGTTGCTCGCAAAAGAGCTTTTAGCACAGCATGAAGAATCTCACACACGTTGCAAAAGTTCTCCTTCTTTTTATTTTTAACCAGGTAAATTGCTCAACAACACAGGTCGACTTGAGGAACAGTTTTCCCGTGTGCACATGAAGACGGCTGGCATGCAGGAAAAGATGCATGCAGTCTGTGTGTTTACCTCTCCCACACTCTCTCGTCTCTCGTCTCTCTCATCCAGGGAGGTGGAGTACAAAGGTTCATAGGTAATAAGATCGGGACGCTCAATGTCATAAATGGCTTTGACTTTTGGAATGGCAGCTAGGTCTCTGTAATCAAGGATCTCATTGTCTACTTTTGCCTAGGGAGACAAATAAAGACAAACATGCATACACA
Source organism: Karalla daura (assembly GCA_029224185.1). NCBI lineage: Eukaryota > Metazoa > Chordata > Actinopteri > Chaetodontiformes > Leiognathidae > Karalla > Karalla daura. Next base: position 10,589,381 of record CM055200.1, read on the forward strand.
CACAAGGGTAAATGGACGTCACTACGGCAAAAAAAAAAAAGAAAAAAAAGATCCTTCACCAAATAACTGTCAATAGAGGGAATTTCAGACTAGACAGACAGATCGACACATGATGCAGGATGTTCCTTACATAGATCGTGTGACCCGGTGAGCCAGGTATGCTTGAACCAGGTCTGGAACAAATACTCTCGGATGACGACCTCGTAGGCTGTGAGGAGAGAAAACACACGAGCGGCCGTTAGTCCCAGCGTCTGCACCACAGTCTGTCTCCCATGATCCACAGCCCCCTGCCATCTGCATGACTCTGCAACTTTCCACCCAGAACACTCCAACAGTACACACTGTTTGGCTTCGAAACGGTATGAGCGATGAGAGGGAACTGCAAACCCTGTATTGAGTTTTCATTAATTGCATGAAGTGCTTTGAAACACTAACAAGTCATCCCATGATTAGGTCATTCATTTGCAAACGTGCAAAGTGAATGAGAGCTTTGGCGCTGTGATTCGGTGTTTTTGAGAACCTCATGCCTGTTTATGGGAAATGGAGCAGCTTGAATGGCAGCAGCAGGTCTGAATGCTGTGTAATTCAAATGAGCTTCGCGCCTAATGGCGAAATGGGAATTTTAGAAAAAACAAAAAAACCTAATTTGCGCTAATTGCGTCTACTCCTCCGACTGTGTGCACAGTTTTGTCTCATGCACCTTTGATATGAGCGTAGTCTGAAGTGTAAAACAGACAAGGTTGAATGGCTCCGTATGACACACACAGAGGGCACTGCAGGCTGTCTCCAGCAGATGGCAGCATACAGTGCATCGTGTCTTTGTGTATGGTGGAACACAGGATGATGCCATCTCATAGCCAATAGCGAATACAGTACCTGCCTTTCTGTTTTTTGGAGGAATAAGAGGGACGGAGGCAATAGCTGTGGAGGAAGGGAGAGGGGGGGTTCACAGGACATCACACAGGGGTTGTGCCTCTTCAGCCCGACTCACAGTTCACATACACACCAAGGCCGTCATGTCAACACGTAAATATGCACATGGAGAAGTACATACACGCGCACGCACACGCATGCAAGGGCAGAAAGCAACACTGCCTCAATAGGCAAATGATTTGAACCGCAGTAGGTTAAAGGTTTAACAGTCCAGTGAATGGGCGGAAACAGCCTCGCTTCATTTTCTGAATTTCTATCTGCTCTGGTAAATCATTGTCCCGAGAGGTGAACAGAGAGGTGCTCTCAGTCCAGACAAAGTCGCAGACAATGGGGTCAGTGATGACCAGACTCCTACCCGCTCCCTGTGTCTCTCCTCCGTTCTAGTGGTGTTCTTGCAGCCGGGATGCCAGACTGTGGATCCTGAGGAGGACAGTGGAGAGAAAACAGCATATGGAAGCGAATTAAATTCATGCTTTATTTGCATGTGTGACACGATGGCTTCTGACAGCGTGGCTGAAATGAAACATTTATTAATAACAGACTGTGTGGATCCTGGATGTGGACATTAATGGGTGACACTGAGTCCACATTGCAGACATCCTCAATTATGCAAAGTCAATTTGGATTCCTGCACGCTTTATACATGGAGATGCTTTTATATAATAGATTAATGAATGGGAACACATGGGAACAAACGCATATGCTTTCATAAATGTAAAGCATACATTTTGCAGCAAGCTGATTCACAATGTCCACAAACATCTGATTTTATAGAACCGGACATTTGTGTTAATATGGGTAGATTGTGTCCCCATCCTGGTGGTTTTCATATCGCTCAGCTTTACTCATACTGCAATTCTGCAGTTTCAGTTCACAACGAGCCAAAAGCGGAGTAACAAAGCGGAGGTCTGCTCACCTTGCAGATACATCTCTTCTCCTTCTGTGAACATCTGATTGCACCTGCTGCATCTCGCACAGCTGGGGTGGTAGTGCTTATCTCCTGCCTGGAAAACACACAGTGCGCAAAATGGACTTGACATCACGGGAAAATGAAGATCAATGAAGCCTGCAGTAAAGCCAGTCGAGCAAAGCCGTAACTTCCAGGAAATAAAACCAGGTGCTCGACCTGTTCTCGGCTGCATTTTCTTTCCTCTAACGACCCAACCCCTGTTGCTGGACAGGACAGTTTCATCACATCCCATCTGCTGGTCACTGCCCTCCCTCTCTGACAACGTGATGAAAGCGGTGGCGACTGGTACGCTATCATTTGAAAAATATTTGCAATGGAGCAAATCCAACTCTCTACGAGGCCTCAGCAATCCACGTTTGAAGACATTTGGGAGGAACGTAAAGTGTATATAACCCCGAAATGCCCTACTTTATCTATATATATCTATATATATATATATATTTACCTCATCCACTTATTTTCATATTGAGGTTCTATTACAATCAAAAACACCACGTGTTCATGTTGTACCTACTTTTTGTGTGTTATTTTAAGACTGTTTTGTTTAAAGCAAAGATGGATAAAAATGGATCACTGTGTAAAAATAGGCCATTATGTCACTAGGATTGCTATATAAGGAATGAGTGTAAAGAGTAAAAACTTGGTCCCTGAGCAGATGTATCCACTATCCACAAACTTAGAACAGCTGGTTAGACAGTGCCGCTCATATTGAACATGACCACCATGACCCCGGGCTGTTTGACACAGTCAACCTGCCTTCAGATACCTGAGTGCTCCTCTTTGCGATAACCCGCACAATGCACTCAAATAAAATGACCTGACAGCAGCTAGAGCACCTGAATTTCCATCTACACCGATGTGGCACTCTGTATGCAGAGTGCCATCAGAGAGCCTGTGCCACTTTGACCGGGGGGTGATAAATACCCAAATGAAATTCTGCAATGGAACAGCCCTCGGTAACATTTTCAGCTGGCAAGTGGCCACTCAAAGATATGGAGCAATATTTGCATTTCACATTTTACTGTATCAAAAGTCTACATAAGGACTATAGCCAGCACTTCATTGCACCTCCTACCCAATTCTCTCCCCTCACACTGTAAAACTGAACATCTCTCAGGGATAATAAAGGCACTTATGCTATAGGTGTAGAACACTATTAAATTCTCTCTGCCTCTAATAGCTGCATTAATTACACCTGCCTTGACAGGCCGCTCACATTCACTGCGCTAGCGGGGAAGCAGACAATATGCAGACCCACCAATTGCTGCATGGTATTTGACCCAGGTCTTGGGTCAGTGATTAGACTATCAGATAGGCTGCTATGGCTTTGGCCGCACTGATCCATTGGCAGCGGCTCAGGGGTGAGATGCAGAGGCCTTTTCCCCATTGTTCAAAAGGCCTGCCTTAGTGCTGGATTACTGTAAGCCCGGCTGGCTGGCTTGCGGTGACATTTTCATACCATTAAGTGACACACAACTCCGTGTCTGATTGGATCACTGTCTGCAGAACAGGCAGCACTTGTTCAAGAGCCCAGCGAACAGTGTCGAGGGAAGAGGTGACGGGTGATGTTTTACATAAACTCATCTCGGCCTCTCTTAATTATGCCCAAACAAGAGTTTCGTAACAGCTGCATGACCGACGGCTTGAATGAATAATGATCACTTGGTAAATGTCGGGTCACATTATATGTTTTATGTAATATTTCAACGGTTTGGTGGGAGGACAGCTTGCATGTGTGTGTGCATGCATGCGTGTTTGGGAAAAGTTGGAGAAATCTGCTAAGAATTAATCTTCTAGTCGCCCGCAGTCAAGACTCTGTTTGGCTCTGGGACGAGGAGATTACATGTGGAGATTATAAAATTACATGTCACATTTCCACACTAATGCAAGATCATCGAGGAGAATCTAAGCGTCTGGCCCCAGCCTTCAAACATGCAAAACTGGTTTCATACATGCAAAATGGAAATCGACAGAAATGAAACACGGAACTTCTGAAGTAACTGCAGATGTTGAATAATCATCAAGAAGATTCAAGCAAGCGTATTTGTAGAATTTTCTCAGACTTACCTCAGGCAGACTTTTTATGAATTGCAGCCACAATGCTAATTGTCTGTTGACATGTCATAAGAGCTAGACCAGATCCAAGGCTGCACATAAAGAGGGAGGTGTGGAGGTGTGTGTCTTACCTCTAACACCTTCCCTGTGATGAACTGATGACACGCCTCACACTGAACTCCAAAGTGGTTCTGGTAGTCCTTCTCACAGTAGGGGGCGCCATCCCTGAGAGGCAACAAAGACACCTCTTAAAAAACACACAAAAACCATGGTGTACCAACTGCATGAGGGCCTGAGTGTGAGCGAGGGGCCGGTAATTACAGCAGAGGTGAGCTGCTTACTTGCTGATGTACTCCCCGGTCAGCACCTTGCTGCAGGCCTTACACTTAAAGCAGCCCAGATGCCACTGTCGGTCCAGAGCTAGGAGAGCCTGTCCATTCTTTATGTCCCGACCACACCCTGCGCAATCTGCAAGAAAAAAAAAACACAGAGGAAATGGCCTCATTTAGAGAAAATAGGACCACACACGAGGACAATTGATGTTTCCTGTGAAAAATAGGACCTCACAACAATAGCCAGGGGGTGAATTATTGCTCACACAGTCTTGTCAGTTATGACCCCAGACACTAGATGGTGATAGAGGGTAAGTGACAGTGTTCTGACAGCTGCCTCTTCCCATCATCGGCGTCTCTCTTACTGCTGCTCTAAAAGCTCCATCCATATCCAAGTAGGATCCTGAGGCTCAAACAGTGCGAGGGGTTGGTCTCTAAACGAACAATCATCCTGTCATCTCGTCTTTAATGAATAGAGGATGAAAGCGAGGCAGAGCCCACTGCAACCACAGGGGACGGTAACGACGCAAGGCATAACGAGGTTGCGATGATGACGTGAGGAGAATCAGCATGCCTTATTCATAGGTGACCTTGTCTAAAAGCTCTTCAAACGCCAACAGAGAGACCAGTGGGGTTGAGGGAGTGAGAAAGAGAGAGAGAGAGAGAGAGAGAGAGAGAGAGAGAGAGAGAGAGGGGAAGATGAGGAGATGGAGGACGAGGGAGAGCTGCACACTCCCTGTGCCAGAGAGAAGGAAATGCACGTCCATGCATTATTTAGCAAGGCCTGTCGTGGTGTTATTCATAAAGGAACAAGGCTGGGTCTGGAGCTGGAGGAACTCCCTGAATGAAAGAACATTCTTCGGCCCTCAAACATAACTTGGGTTGCACAACAGCTCCTCGCAAAGAATCGTATCCTGTCCTACTTAACCGTCACACGAGTTCCACAAGCTTTTTACGCCCCCCACAAAACCCAAGCTGCTTTCCAAGTAACTCAACTATTTCCCTTTAAATGAATAATATGACATTTAGGATTAAATGAGGTTTACTCGCTCTCGCTGAGGGTTTGAAGAGAGAACCAACACATCTTCCACACCACTTTGTCAAATGTGAAGCGATAGACAGAAGCTTCTTAGCTAATCTGGGAAAGGGGGAAAACAGCTTGTCTGGCACCTCAACCACACTGGTGAAAACATTATTTCTTATTTTTCTAACACGCAGTAAAACAACACACTGATGGCATGAAAATGGGGCAAGTCATCTCAGGCAGTCCTTAAAATGTAATGTCATAGGTAATTAATACAGGTGCATTGTCTTGGTTATTTATGTTCCTTTCTCTTGGAAAGGACTCTTTGAACGATTTCAGTACTTAACAACTTTAAAATTATACAAAGAGAGGGTGTTTTCATGAACTAGACAACACAGAACGAGACACTACATTTAGCAGCATTTGAAGTTGAGTTTTATTTGTATGAAAGAGTGTTGTTTGACCCGGCAACATTTGCTGAGACTAATGATTGATTTTACTTTTCTGAAATGTGTAAGGTTTCAAATTTAACATTTTGTTCACTCAGATTTATGCTAATCATGTGTGGGCAAGATGAGTGATGTAGACCTGAAAAAAGCACACACATCGCTGCTAAACTGACGGCTACATCAAATGTCGTGCATGAATCATAACTCGAAGCTCTTCTTTCCTTGAATCGTGACCCTCATTACAATTCCTCCAGAAGCAGAACCAAAACTTTGGATCCTGTTGCGAACTCCGCTTGCAAGCAAATCATCTCCTGTACATTTAAAGCTGCGTGTATGTGTATGTGTGTGTGTGTGTGTGTGTGTGTGTGTGTGTGTGTGTGTGTGTGTGTGTGTTTGATGAGGAATGGCTACTTACTGCTGGAGCCCAGGATGTCCTTTGGTCCTGGAGACATGGGCTCGACGCAGTACTGACACAGACAGTCCTTCCCGTTAAAGGTCACCCTGTCCCCAGCAGGGAACGGCCGTCTGCAAGCGAGGTGACATCGACAGTCAGTCAGCTACGTGTAAGGGTTTAATAGCTGTGGCTGGCAGGTCGTCTGGGAGGGTTTAGATGACAGGACCCGATGATGTCCATGTGTCATCGCTGTGTGCGCAAGGAGGCCGCTCTGTCAGACGCCACACACAGTGACAGTGCTGTACTTGTCTCTCGAGGAATTTTCAACTTTGTTATGTCCATGTATTCATTTATTTAACCCACTTTATACGTTAGGCTGGGAGGTAATCCCAGCACTTAAGGGGAAGGCAGGTAAAACACTCTGGACAGGTCTCCAGTCCTTCACAGCACACACATACCCCAGTCATACTCACACCCAGTGCTAATTTAGAGTCCAGTCAACTTAAACATGCATGTTTTTGGACTCTGAGGGGAAAGTGGAGCGAAAAAGGTACGAGAACATTCAGACTCCACACAGAAAGGAGTCAAACCCCGGCCATTCTTACTGTGAGGCTACAGTGCTAACCACCATGTCACTCCAGTGATTGTGCTGGATATTATTATCACTGCTGCCTGAGTGCTGTGTCATTATTAATGCATTGGAAGAGCCACAAATACCTCATTCCACAAATAGATACAGATGCATTATATAAAAACCAGGGAGGAAAATAAGAAGCAAGTTTGGATGAATTCAAGACACTTTCCCGTCCTCTCTCTGGGTTCTTACTTGCAGATGGTGCAGACGAAGCAGGCCGGGTGGTAGGTCTTGCCCAGGGCGGTGACCACCTCCCCCTCCACAAAGTCCCCGCAGCCATTGCAGCGGGTGCCATGCATGCGTTGGTAGTCCAGCGTGCACAGATACTCTCCATTCTTCATGAAGAAGCCCCCCTGGGCCAGGTCACAGCCACACACTGGAAGAGACGCACACACATTGGCACTCGTTGCGAGTCGGGTCATTCAGCGCTGGACCCGGGCAACGCATAAAGCATGCAATCATCAACCAAGCCAGCGTGCTCCTCCACGCATCGCCGGCTTCGTTAGGACTGAGCTGTGTCTGGGTAACGCTGAGGGGGCTCGCTGGCTGCACGAGAAATGGAAGAAAAACAAGTTTTAACAGCTCTGTGCAGTACGATGTAAAGAGCAACGCTGAAATCCTTTCATCAGCGGTGCTCACAGCGAAAAGAAGAAAAGAGAAACGCCTGACCCTTCTCCTCTCGCCATGCGGATTAATCAGCACGGCCGCTGCAAGGTCTTTTCATTGTCGCCTGCAGAGGTGGGCTGCTCGGCGCTACAACAATTCTACAATTGTCTAACCTAGGAAACGGCCCTCATCTGTTTCTGAAGATAACTGCCTCTACATACTTTGTAGCGTGCCGTCAGCCTCCAATGAGCTTCCTCCTATTCAAATACAACCCCGTCACCACTAGAAACATGAAAGGCTGCTGAGGGAAGAAATACTACTTTGGGAACAATCGAGAGTTTGGGATATCATAACTCCGGAGAGATGCGGTTATTGAGCCTCGCTCGGGATCACCTGGGAGAGCGGCTACATTGAGGGAACGCTGGAATGTTAATTACTGCCTTTCTGTCTTTCCATCTCTAGAGTGGAGGGGGCCTCGCCGGGCCAGGTTTCACACCAAGCATCCGGTAGTCTCATCACACGATTGTCTTACGGTGGTAGAAGAGATGTTTCTCTCAAAAATGCAAAGGTCAACCTCACGGTGGCGCTGGAGGAAAAGACAGGTGATTGTCAAGATTAAGGATCATTTCAGGGCAACAGGCATGTCCAACCATCATCTTAACCCCCTTTGTACCCACCGGCAAATTTCTGTTCTGAAGGGGGCCTTTCATTAACTTCGTTATCTGCTTTGTCATGGCTGTTTGTGATTATAGCAGTATCATCTGCAAACAGAGTGCCTTCACAGAGCCAGCAGGAGGGGACTCGCCGCACACATCCTCCAGCTGAGCACCTCCTAACTGGACAACGTCAGGGAGATCACACATCCAGGAGTCTTGGCCTCCTTCCACTGGCTCCTCATTTCTTACAGAATTGATTTTAAGACATCACTGTAACTGTTTGTTTTAAAGCTCTTAATGGGCTGGCTCCTCAGGACCTCACTGAGCTCCTACACGCAGTGAGATCGGCCGGTCAGCGGCTGCCGGTCGTCCTGAAAACTCTGCGCTGTGGCTGTTCTGGAACAGCCTGCCATAGCTTTATCTAGAGTCTATGGAGGCATTTCAATCCTCCATAAAAATTGACTTTTTCTCCCTGGCATTCAGTTGAGTTGACATATTTGTCTTTTACTTGTCCTTTGTTTATTTATGGCCCATTTGTATTCTATTACATTTCATGTATGTATTTGATGGTACTTTACAACATATTTTCTTTAACCAATCACAAGAAAAAGTGCTCTACAAATGAAATTTGAGTTGAGTTGAGACACTGAGAGCATCCACTGTGGCCTGTCTGCAGTATGTTTGACATGTCCAAACTCGAGCTGCACAGATTTGCCGATCACCTCCTGGAGGAGTGCTGCAAGCTGATATCGGCAACAACCTTCTGATGTGGGTGTCACTACTATGTAATGTTAGTTGTTGGAATATTTCCGCAAAATCCAAAATCCTCAACCACCTGGATGCTCTACAAAGAAAGGTCAGGGAATCAAAGTCAAGTAGATTCATCATCCAGACTGTGAATAACTGTAAGAGATTCAAGGCGATCCCTTTAAATCCATCAAATCATCTGGTCTGTGACTTTCAGTATACATTAGGTGAACTCCAACTATGGCCTGACCGGGATTCAAACCTACGTTTGTCCAGTATTATGATGAGCCGTGAGTCCACTGTCCCAGAGTGAGCCTGGGAAACTGATAGCTTTCTAGAAATGCCACAGCTAATAGGGAAAATATTTTGACGTATGAGACCACTGCACCTAATCATTGTTATGCAATGAGCCACGCTAAATCCTGGGGATGAATGGGAGCGAGTGAGGGAGAGAATCAGATTTAATTGCATTAAGGCTTGTGGGTGATGAGATTAGCCCGTAAGCTACGAGAGCGGAGAGGAGACCAGCAGCGGAGATCTGGAGGCCTTTGACCGTGACGTCCACCTCGCGCAGATTTTCAACAGATGCGTGCCATTACATCAAATGGCTTTTTAAAAACGTAAGAGGCTCAGTTCATTTAGGGGAATGAAATGAAAGTTGCCCATTTTGCCGAATGAGACAAACAACCAAGCGAGAGATTTGTCCGCCAACGGAAGGAATCTGCTCATAATCGATGAGGGTCAATAAGATCAACCTATGAAGCAGCACATTTTTTAATCATTAATTCCCCGACAGGATGGAAACTGAGAACAAGGACAGTGTAGCTTTTGGCCATCAGCGCCTCATCTCCTCTTTGATAAGCGCCAACTTGTCCACACACACACACACACACACACACACACACACACACACACACACACACACACACACAGAAACACTCTATCTATATCTGTCTCTCCCTCTCTCACACACATATACCTTTAATACTCCAACTCCCTAATGGCATGTGCATATCCACTTGTAACGGACAGAATTAGATACTAATCTCAGTGTTTGCTTGTGTTATTCTGGGCCTTTGGTGAACTAAGCTAACTCCAGAACAGTGCTCCAGTCACAGATTAACTACAAGGGCTTCGGCGGAGCAGGTTCAGCCTGCATGGGCGAGACTGCCGGGTCGTCCGTGGGCGGCTGCATCGTAGTCGTGCCGGAGTGTCAGAAATCCATCGGTAATAAGGCCGAACGCGGGAGGATTTGCAAAAAGGTCGCTCTGGATCGTGCTTCGACGGAGGGTCTGAGAAGTGACGATGAGTCACGTCTACATGTGTCCCCCTCAGTAGCGGACGACGGGTAGGACGCTGTTGTGGCTCTGCTATTGGTCCTTTGAGTGACTGGACCGTGGCGGGTATAACAACAGCGCTGACACGTGACTCCCCTGCACCTGCGATCCATCGTCATATTTCACAAACCACAGCTGCAGTCAGAATCAACCAGCACGCGCTGAATGAGACAAAGAACCATCCTACTATTGTGACGGCATCCAATTAGCTCTGAATTTGAAAAACTTCACACCTAGGCCGCCGGTTTTCACACATCCCCCACATTCCTGTTCCTCTATTCAGAAGAGAAAAAACACTCGTCGAAGCTGTCTGAGGGCTCATTTTTAAACCGTAAACAAATCACTTATTTACCAGAGACTGGCATATTTGATGATAATATTAGGGGTGTCTCACACGGAGTAAGGCTGAGCCAAATCACGGGCAGGAAATAACAGCGAAACTCATCCAAAACCTGAGACACAATCACATAAAACGCTCATTTGGAATTATGTCGCTTGACGAGCAATTATGAAAAAAAAAGTTGGTGATTGTTTCGATACTGTACCTTTGCAGGTGAAACACTTAAGGTGGAAGTGCTTATTCTGCACCCGCAGCACCTCGCCCTTACATGGCTCCCCACACTTGTAGCACTGGATCAGGGGCTTCTCTGTGGAGTGGTGGTGTGTGTTCTGCGCATGAGCCACTGCAAGAGAAGAAGAGAAGACACACACACACACGCATTATGACTGAGCTGTAAAGTTGATGAGTCATCATGGTGGCTGTGCCGTTTCCATTTCTTGAGGTTGCTTCTCAAGGTTTCTTTACTCTCGACGTTCAGCTCATCAAAGGACACGCTCTGCACCGCGGTGTGGATCTGCAGCATCACACAAACCAGCAAATACAAAGACTGACGGCTGAAGAGCCTGTCAGAGTGAAAAAAAAAAAGATCAACATTGAGCAGGACACAACTGAGGGTTCACGGCCCAGATAGGCTCTCCGGAGAGCAGCAGACTAAATATAGACCGTCTTGATCAGAGCAGGATGGAGGGACAGAACGCTGAGAGGAGCAGGGCTGGGTAACGAGCTGAAAGGGTATTGATGAAATCACTTTCACGACCAAGTTTCATCCTCGGAGGAAAGCGTTTGCTGTCCACGCCAGTCTCTCCTGTCATTCTGCAGCGTGTGCTATATATAGCTTCTCTGTGCAATATTTAAAAGTGACGTTTCCGTGTCAAACACAATCTGAGATTAACTTCTGTCTATTAGCGGCAGAATAAAACTATGCACGCGAACAGAGGGAGCGCCAGCGTGTCCAGGAAATTGCATTTGAGCGAACGGCAAAAGTTCTCAAATATTTTCCTGCGAGGGCAGAGAGAAATGTCCTCATCCTCGGTGGCTCGTGTGCAGACGCAGGGAAAACAACAGTCGACGGTGAGAATGAGAATAAGTCGCAGCTCTGTGCTCAGGCACAGCTGCGGTTAGGCTCCGGGCGGGGACGGTGCTGACATGGCGTCAGGTAGGTGTAGCATGTGTTAGCATGCGAACGTAGGATTACGATTAAAGCACAGTCGAAGCAAGTCTGGTGACACTGCATGAAGTGAGCAGGTTTTACAGAAACCACAAGTCGAGGCGAATCACGCACTCTCTTGACTGCAGAACTTTGAAACGACGTTCATCTCGATCTCGGTGACGATTTAGACATCACTCCCTTAATGTGACGCCCCGTTGACAGCCGCCACGGCTCCATACGGCAGGGCCGCTATTATCAGCTTGCTTTATCTCCACAAGCCGTATCAGAGCATTATCTTTAGATCCACGGTCACGTCAGCCCGTGGGCCCTGCTCAGCGAAAAAGTTTGGGCGTCGCTGACACGGACAGACATTAATCCTGCGCTACTGTACGGGACGTAAATACTGCTGCAGTGCCGCACCGCATACAGCTTATCAGCTATTCTGAAGCCGGCAGATTATTTCACATTCAGGAGCCTTAACTAGCAAGGCAGCCTCCCGCTTTCATCCCCTTCATTCCTCAACAAAGACACACACGCACACACAAACACACACACACACACACAGAGACTCACACTAAGAATACACATGAAAGGATCTTTGCTCTCCCTGCTCTGCAATGAATCATTAGTCTGCAAGGCTTAAATAAGACACCACCAAAGGTACCGAAATAGCATCATGACCAATCGATGGTCGACCAAAGAAAGACATTACTCTGGATTATTGATGACTTGTCCTACCTTGCATCCCACTTCTACGCTTGAAGTGGCCGTTTGACAGAGAGACTGTTTAATTGCGGCCGAATCGAATTATCACCGAGAGAGCGCAGGTCCTCGGAGCATTATTTTCTCAACATTATTTCCCTCAACAAAGAGAGAGAGCGAGAGAGAGAGAGAGAGAGAGAGAGAGAGAGAGAGAGCGAGAGTAAGGAATGTGCCAGTTCTTGCGGACACTGTTTGGGGAGCATGAGAACGTGGCTGTGTGAGGAGAGATGCTGCTGGAGGAGAAAGAGAGGAGCGGGTGAGGAAGGGTACAGGGGTGGAGGAGCTGTCTCCCCGGTGGCTCTGATGTGATTACACTCAGCAGGACAATGACTCATCTCTGGGTGAAGCAGACTGCTGTGACACCGAACCCAGTCTCAGCAGCTCTGTTTGTGACATCACACCTTTCTGGAAAAAAAAGCACCCCGGCCATCTGGGTAACTCAACTCTGCAACTAACACACACACACACACACACACACACACACACACACACACACACAGACATACCACACACACAGCTTTGTTGTGCTTCTGTGGCCTTGTTGGGAACGATATCAGTGCACTTATGGAGGTTTGGAACTAGAGAGGCACACATTAAGTCCTACAGAGCATTACATGTGAATATAAGATAGTATAGACTGGGTATGAAATGCTGTATTTGGACTGACAGTGAAACATTAGGTGCAGGCAGTCAAAGCTGGACCAGGATATTGTGACTGATTATTACAACCAACACTTTGGATTTCTTTCACTGTCTTTTCTTTTTCTTCACCTGAGGAGACTTTGTTAACCCCGTGCATGTCTCACTGTTCGTGCGTCTTGCTTCGTCTGTTTACAGAGCTCTGTGATTAATTTGGCAACTGCAGTGTTATTATGACTAACAGTACTAATAAATTAACATGTTTACTCTTTTCAGCGTGCACCGGGCACCAGATTATATAGTGAGAGTGTCACAAACATGGTCATTGAAAACTGTAGTCTAACTAATAATTACTGAGCTGTAAAAAGTGATATTACATGCTGTTTTACTTGTGCTACCGAGCCAAGCTCCATCACAGGCACCAACACTTATCATCTCTTCTATCTAAGCTGACGAGGAAAGAACTTGAGACACTGCTGTTAAACAAAGAAAAGAGGAGACAAGTCTGTAGTTTGAGATTCACCTCCTTTCGACCAGGTTGCGTACACCTAGCTGAGTGCTTCACAGACCATGCAACTATAGCGAAAGCCATAAATCCAAATACAAGATATCACGTCCCTGGATTAGCTCTGCTTTGCTCCATTTTGGTCTCCACCATGTTCTTGGTCTCCGCAATGTTGAACACTCGTTGTCACCTCTCTCTGGCACTGGGCTGACAGAGACTCTTCAGATGTCCGAAATGACCAAAAACCATCCTGATAAAAGTGGTAATACTGAACCAAAACGGTTGCAGGCCGTGAAACCGAAACAATATTAAAAGGCACTAAAAAGCCATGAGGAGAGTGACAGAGAGGGAGAGATGTGGGTTTTCCACTGCATACCAAACTTCCCCATGACACATTTTATCCACTGTTCATAAAAGCACTCCATTAGAGCAGCTTTACGACATGTGCGTACATATATAACATACCGCTGTGACGGCACCGAGCCGCGGACTATTTCTGACATTTCACAGAGTTTTGTTGACGGGGGGAGGACAGCACAGCATGGAAAAGTCAACACCGCTAACGTCATAGCAGGTTGACAAAAATCCAAGACAGATGTTTGAATCCCATCCACAGAGGATCTAAAAAAAAAAAAAAAGACTTTCTGGATGGGAACCTATGAGTGCTATGTGTTTTTCCAGCTTAACCTCCCCCAAACTCCCCCTTAACTCCCCCCTCCACAGAAACCTCCCAGTCCCACTGCAAAGTGCCGTGTTTGCCTGAGCAGAGGCTGTGCAGAGGGAGGGAGGCTGTGGCGAGCCGTACTGGGTGATATTCTACCCAGCGTATCATAAGAAATAAAAAATAAAGAAGCCAACATAAAAATGTTGGCTTGTTAAGTTGCGAGAGGATGCATGTTGACGCAGTCATGAAGATTTGCTTGGACATAAAAACCCACTAGTGGGATCTGTTTCAAATGTTGCGTAGGGCCTCCGCTCTCATGACTCTCGTTGTATGTCGAACAAAAGCGCAACTTTCCTTCCACTTCGACAACGCGCCCTGCAATGAGTCCATTAGTGAGGCTTCAGGGGTTCCTGTGATGGCAGCAAAATGGTGCTCGATATACAAGAACGTATATTATATAAGTCTATAAATAAGTAAGCGTGCGGTACGCGAAGCAACCTCGGCGCAGAGCAACTTACTGTGAAATATACAGTAGTACAGTTTTTCCGACTGCCGCGCGCATTCCTCATTCTGGGCTGGATGTGTGAGCTGTGCTGACAGAGTGATCTGTCCTGCCTCATCACCAGGGGATAAAGTGACTGATATGAGCCTAAACACACAATGAACACACACGCACGCACACACACAGATACACACACACACACACACACATTGTGGTGCTGAGGGAACAATAACCAGCAGAGCATCCCAAAGCCAGGCGCAGAGAGGAAAGGGGGCTGCTCTCTCCTGCCCTGCAACCCTACCACCCCCCACCCATTTAAGCAGAGCCTCGCTGCGTTGGCAATAATAAAGGCTGCACATGATACTCTGGAGGGAAGTGAAGATGGCCATCTTGAATCCCCCGAGGACAGATTTTAGCGTAACACGTGGCGCAGCTTCGCTGGTAAATAACAATGGAGCGGGGTTATTGACAGAGGGTGCCGGATTTGCTGAGGAGGCTCCAGACTTTGTTGCCTTCATTTCCTACGGTGAACACCGAGGAATGCCGAGCTATAGTGGAAAGCGCCTTGAAAATACACCGGGAGAGGGGGGGGGGATTCAATTAAACAATAGATGAGAGATGAAAAGAACTAATAAAATATTCAGCTGCTCGCCGCCTTTTGTTACTGTAAGAGTCTCAGAGTGAAGAGTTTCCAGTACAGACAAACAGCAGACCCAAAGGAGTGGGTACGCTTGTGCGTGTGTGTGTGTGTATGTGTGTGTGTGTGTGTGTGTGTGTGTGTGTGTGTGTGTGTGTGTGTGTGTGTGTGTGTGTGTGTGATAATCTGAGTAGCAAGTGCAGTCATCTTCAGTCCTGGCATCAGTGGCAATACTTGTGCCCAGTATGTCTGCTTCACAGACAATAAAACACACACACAGACACACACACACACACACATACACACGCGCACACACACACACACACACGCGCACACACACACACACACAAATTCTACTCCAACCCAAACAGCTTGGGATGGATGATTCCAAAGGGGTCTGACCCATAATGAATATCAAACTGCATCAAATATGCCCACCATGAAATCCCAGTGCGTGATCGGACGTGTGTCTGTATGTGTGTGTGTGTGTGTGTGTGTGTGTGTGTGTGTGGTTGGGGGGGAGGTGTGCAAAGAGCTCTTCATCACCCAGACATAACAAGAAGCTGTTAACCCTCCCCTCCATGAATATGTATGCCTATATTCAGAGCCTCCCCGCCCCTCTGCCCCACCACCAGCGTCCCAGACAAAGCACTTCAAACGCGGGCACAGATTTCGGGGGGGAACCCTATCGGCCTCGACCAGGCCCCCCTAAACCTTAAATAACAATCCCCCGAGGACCTGAGCACGGGATAATGATCCGCTCTGCAGCGTTTGTTGTTTGCGGGAATAAAACGCGGCTGATAACCAGGGAGAGTTACTTCCAGCCCGGCCGACACCACACGACAGAAGACAATGGTGGCTCCATGAACTGCCGGAGCCATTGTGTTTGTACAAGTGGAGCTGATGAAGGCCTTGGCCCTCTGTCCCTGAATGACAGCCTCGCTCCCGTGCCGTATTTCCTGTGATAATCAAACCGATTGATGCCAGACAATGTGCGGCCGGGGTCTGTCTCTCCTCCATGTGATTCGCATGTTGTTTTAGCCTGTATATTCTAGGCCGGGGACTGTCTCTCCTCCCGCCGGCCACTTATCTCATCTGTATATTCTAGTCCGTGTGTGCCAGCTGTACAAACAGCGTGTGTGTGTGTGTGTGTGTGTGTGTGTGTGTGTGTTGCATCGATGTCTGCGAAAGGGTTTAGCTCCGCTTTCAGGGAGTAGACACTGGCAAGCTTCAAAGATGAGGCACCACTGCAGTTGTCTGCAGCACTCTGCAAAATCACAGGAGGCAGCCACAGAGGCACAACGCGCTAGACTTCCACGTCGAGAGGAAGCGAGCGCAGAGAGTTCTGGGCGCCGGTGGGTCCTCGCACGAGGAAGGTGACGTACATTAAGTGACGGAAACTCCTCTCAGGCGTCTTACGCAATTTAAGAGCGCGGGGCAGGGCATGAATTAATCAAGTTGTTGGGCAACTGTCTCACGTGGAGACGGAGTTGGGAAAAAAGAAAAGGGATGAGACTGCCTTGGGTACACATGGCCCTAATAAATTACAAACTATTTCAAGGGTATTCTTGGCTTTGAAAATAGGACAGCCGCCTGCACGCAGACAAAACGCTAACACTGCATTCCCTTGGTTATGATTCATCATGGGGTGCATATAGAGCGTAATTCAGCAGTCTGTGGTCAGCTGTTGGTCCTGCTGCCGGAGAGCCCACCTGGCCTCTGGCAGGTTGCAGGCTGAGATCCCCCGAGGACGCGCAAGGAAATCTAAGGTCGCAGGATCATTCCCACGGCTTTCTTGCTCCGAGGAATGAGAAAGTCGGGGCCTTTCTGTGTGCGTAATAAACACAGACAAGCCTCCTGCCACCGACAAATCCCAGGCGAGGTAGTGGCTTTGAGTCCACGGAAAACTTTCAGAGGGATTGTGGGAGATGGAACATGTGGCAGCCAGAGGTTACGGGTGCTCTGCCAACACGGGGACGCGGTGGCAAAGGCCTTTTTTCTTTGTGGTCCCCGTCGACTCCACATCAAGAGCACGGCGCCGGAGCCGGACGCCGCCTCAAGCCAGCGGAGCGCTGTCAGATACATAAACAAACCTACACACTCATATCTGTCCAAGAGGAAGGAAAAAAAAATCTGTAAGCATGTTTTTTTCAGCGATGGATATTTTCAGACAAAGTGTAAAAATATCACATGCCCACACATAGCACACAACTTGTGCTTGTCTGCACACACACACACACACACACGCTGGGAGATGAACTCATACAGCATCCTGTGAAAGGCAGAAAGCAATGTATCAGGTTACTCACGACGCTATTACCGGACATAAACGTGACGTACGACGACTTATTGCTGCGGTTACTTTATTACTGACCGCTGGACTTTAATGTGGAAAATTGCTGCTGCCTCTTAAATCAAGTATTTCCACTTTGAATTCAAACCGGACGTCTTATTATTATAAGACGTATAAGTCTTATTATTATAGGGAATCGTGCGTCTTGTCGTGAGTCATCCGGACGGACAGCGGTCAACCTCGCGACCACATGCCACTGCAATTTGCTGTGAATGTGAGCGTCTCGGGAGCGTGGCCCCCTGACTCGGACTAATTCATCCCCCACAGCTGGGCGACCTCGCTCGGCTTTTAGGTGCAAACAATCATCCATTTCTTTTAACGGCGCCCTGTGAATGAGGCCACAGCTGACAACAATGGAGTGTACCTTTTAGATGGTTGCCATGACAACGGCTGCAGACACACACAGAGAGCGAGCGAGCGAGCGAGAGAGAGGGAGAGAGAGAGGGAGAGGGAGAGGGAGAGAGACAGAGCGAGTGCAGGTCCACAGATCTGCGCAGTGTGGATCTCTACACCAGTGCTCCACTTTTTTTTTCTCTCTGCATATTTCCATTAGCCTGTGTACACACACACACACACACAAAAAAGAGACAGTGTTTTAAACCCAGACCCAGCTGCACGTCATCATCCCGACCGGGCCGCTTCACAACAGCCCAGATGCTTTGCCCCAATCCACATTTACATAAAGACTGACGCTGCCAAATGAGGCAGCCTCCAACCCCAGCATCAGCTGCTGGAGAGAAGGGCGTAGCACGTTCAAGTCCTGTCAAATGTTGCACATTCATACTGTGTCATCGATCGCCTTTTCTCCCCGGTGGAAAACAGGCACCCACATGAGGAGGACCACCTCCGCGCTATCATGTTCGCACCATCGAAAAGTAATCGATGCAGGGACTAAAAAAAAAAAAAAGAAATAAAAAAAATCAGTCAAACTGCATCTAATTCAGAGAGCCAGACACAGCAGAGCAAATGCAAGCCGGTCACACTGCACATCTAGACTCACTGCAGACAGCCAGGAGCACGACAAGCAAAACAAATTCCCTTAAAACACACTCGTCCCACACTCACACACACACACACACACTCTGACCATGACCACTGGGGTACCTTTTTCTTTGACCATGACCATTGGAATCCAGGGAAATCTGCACCCAGAAAAGCCTCCAGGAATTGATCACCAGCACCACAGCAGCTGCAAGTTCCTTTTTCCAGTCAGGACTGAGGAGCAGAAAACAGAGGCGAGACGCCACAGAGAGAAAGAGAGAGAGAGAGAGAGAGAGAGAGGTGTAGGCGCTGCTCTGCTCTCCTCCCGAAAACAGCGCTACAGCGTGGGGTTTGCCTCCCGACT
This sequence comes from Karalla daura, assembly GCA_029224185.1. Lineage (NCBI taxonomy): Eukaryota > Metazoa > Chordata > Actinopteri > Chaetodontiformes > Leiognathidae > Karalla > Karalla daura. The sequence goes on from CM055200.1 coordinate 10,608,415, forward strand.
GCCTGTTTTCCTCCCATCCCTCTCCTCCTCCTCCTTCTCTGCCCACTCCTCCTCCTCCTCCTCTTCCTCCTCCTCCCTCTTCCCCTCCTCCCCGCTCCCTCTGTCAGCCCCTCTGGTGTGTCGGCCGCCTCCTCCTCATTGCAGCAGCCAGGTGGCCGCCACTGCTGCCTCTGTGTGACCACAGAACGGTCACTGGCTGTGGTCAGACTCCCCAAAAACAGAGCCGGCAGAGTCAGGAGCACGCACACACACACACACACACACACACATCACATGCTGCTGGAGACACACACATGTTAAGATAGACCGGGATGATGACAGTCACAGCACAGTATAATAAAAAAAGGAAAAGCTGTGCGATACAATGCGAACTGAGGAGAAACAAAGACATAAGTATATGACAAAAAGGGATGAATTTTGGAGAGAACATTGCTTTATTACAGCTTAACAAAGTGTCAGCGAGGGACAGAGATCAATTCCACTTCTGAGTGTCATAATCACTCTGCAGCACGCAGCAACTGCTCTTGGTAAGTTGACAAAAATGACTGTTGGGTCAACAAAACGACTTGGAAGAACATCAAAATAAAGCAACTAAAGGAAAGGACTCTACTAAAGGACTCTTTCATAACAATAATTAGAGGTGTTTGCAACACCAAGCACCAAAATGAATAATTAAAACTAAACAGAGGCTGGATTAAACCCACGCTTACCAAGATGATTAAAAAAAAAAAGTCTTTTAGGATTATTATTGATATGAGTAAGAATGAAAATGAAAATAGGGTTTCTCTAATCTGTATCGCTGATCGTCGTTTAGCCCAGCTCACCTCCAGTAACAACTTAAGTTGCTAATACTCACACCGTGTTCGGCAGGGTGTCCTGTGCGAGGACTGCGTGTGAGAGCAAGAGGGGCCACCTGAGGTCGAAGGTCAGACTTACCGTGATCTCTAGCATGAGCTTTGTATTAATATCTTTAGTGGATCCCCTGGAATCCAATTACAGAGAGCACGGGAGCAGCCAGAGCATGTCCCTGGCTGAGCCACGGTGGACACAGCCGCTCTGTCATCATCTTGGAAGAGCGACCACATCAAAGGCTGACATGTCCCATCATCTGCAATATGAAGTCATGGACCAGCAGAGTGAAAATGCCAGGAAACAAAGGACATTCTCGCATGCAAGTACCTCAATCTGCATTTTAGTGGAAAACCTCGTCTTTCGCTAATGTTTTTTTTTCTCTCAAGGCTGCTTAACTAGCCTGTGCAGCTCTGCATAAGATTATGTGCACATGATCTGCTGATGCAGACCTTTCAACATGTGATCTGATGAACACCATGAGTTCAGAGGTAACTCAGTCACGTCTCAGCAGAGGCCTGTGGGAGAGAGGGGGGGGGTGCGCTCTCTGATCCATGCGTCCCATCCATGCTCGAGCCTCTCTGTGCTCTCTGTGGACGAGCGAGAGGGGAGGGGGTGCTGTGGTGGAGAAGGAATAGCTTTGCATCAGCACCACCTCTGTAACTGCTGATGCAGGCAGTCTATTATGCATTCAGCATGCATTCACCCACTGCAGTGTCAACTGTGCCACCTGCTGGATGCCCGACAACGTGCATGGCTCCGCACAGGGGCGTTTTCCTCTCTCACTGGGCTGTGGAGGCACACCAGCGAGGCACGAGGGCAAAAAACACTTCCATCTCTCCAACACTCCACCCTCCTTATCATGGAGACGGAGACACGTGTCACGACTCTGAGGTCCAAAATTTGGAGTGGCTGTTTCAAAGGCTCGGAAACCATCTCCTTGAAAGCTTTCCAGGCCTCTGAATAACTTCATTTCTAGAGATTATTTTCAGGGAGCCACTCTTGCTGTAATGGAGATCCCATTGTATTGCTTCTTCTCATGAAACTGCAGTCGACCTATTGTGATCTTTTCTCTTTTAATCATCTCTGTCGGAGCTGACAGACATTGATGCCGCATGGGCTTGCCAAGTGCAATTCCTGAGTAGCAAAGCCTATTATCCATGGATGAAAGGTTTCTCCTGTATTTGGCTGTCCTATGGATGAGCCATGTCCAGCGGTCCATTAATAACCCTAACCCTAACCTGGCCGGGGTACTTCAGCCTGCCCAGTGCTCCTACCAGTGCAGATTAAGCTATTTCTCCATGTAGCACGTGCTTTTCATTGACACCGATGAAAGCAAATTGATTTGCAGCCTTTGACTTCGCCTCGTCAAGCCAGATTGACTTTATAATTCAAGAGGTCACATTTACGGTAAACACTGATTTGAGCGAACTGGGATTAAATCTACGATGGTCGGATGCCAAGTACGCATGTACACAAACACAGACATGCAAATCAGCCCTGTGTCAGCAGTTATGTCTCTACACCCTGGATGATTTTTTTCCCCAAACAGACAAGCTGTAATTATAAAATCAGGACGGACCCCACTGTGCCTCCATTGGGAAGACAGCTCTGCCTTTCTGTCTCTGGATGATGATGACAAGCATTTCACCTGCTTGTTTCTATTTTAAAACCAGACAGAAAACAGCGCGAGTCCTTTCAACAGCAATCCCGCGCCACCAGGTTCACTCCTTCGGTGTATTTCATCCATGCCACATTAACATTCCAGTGTTGTACCTTCCCCCCCGAAAAAACACTGAAACATCTCTCACTACGATATTTCATTCCCTTTGTAAGTATTTCAACAGTTTCCAAACATAAAAACCACATTTTTAAATCCGGAGGAATTTGGGTTGCTGGCTTACTTTCGTGTTTCTTTGAGGCCTCATCAGTCACTCGCTGACGTCTGGATAACATCACCCAGGGAGTCAGTGCCATCATTTGCACCAGTGTTTATGGTGAGGAACCAGTGTGTGATGTTTGAGATGACTAATCAAAGCTTAGAAAGAAAGAAGTTTGAGAAAAGGTTAAAATGTTCACTCCTTTCTCAGTTTGAGGTTTCTGCGGAAATGTTTCTTGTGGTTATTGGGGCTCAGAAATGCTGGTATTGTTCTTCCAACGCTGGAAAGGAAAGACAGCTGTTGACCATTAAAGTCACTGTTTTATCAATCTTTGAAGTCTCTGAGGATATAAAATGGCTCACACGAGCATCACTGACCTCAGCTGTATTTGCAAAAGTCCCCAGCGATGATGATTTTTTTACTGTCCCTGGCAGACAGTCAGAGAATACATAAGGTCTAAAAATCTCGATTTGTCCCAATGCCCATCTTGTAATCCTGATGTAAGCCACCATGTCGCCTCCTCATGTACCGCTGCTTGGCAAAATGCAGCAGGTCTGCCCTTGCATACGGGTCTGCCTTATATAACTATTGGAGAGGACAGTGATTAATTTCCCTGACTTTTCTAACATTTGCACCAACACTTTTTGGCGTCGGGGAGTCCTGGTTGCGTAAGTCCCGCACAGGAGCTTTAACACATACGCACAGGTCAGACGTGAGAGGGCTCAAGAGGTGTAATCACTCGCTGCCATCCAATTAAAATGAAGTAACATCTGAGTGGCGACGAATCAATTCACTGTCAGACACCTACTCGCATGAGAACACAGAGCAGAGCAGCAAACAGTGAAATGCAGGACAAAAACAACAACTTCTGGTGGAAACGGGGGCACAGAGAAGCAGGGAAGAAAGAGGATCATAAATACGCAGCGTAACATCGATTATGAGTTTCTAAGTGAGTTAGATTAAAGCAACTGGGACAGCCGTTAAAACTGACTGATGTTACAGCTGACTGTAACAGGAACGGGGCGAACGAATTTGTCAAATTTTGCCTGGCGCCCTACCTGTAGCGACATCGTTCAGCCTCTCGCTCAGATAGTAGTCGTTTGGGTTGAGGTAGGGCATCTGATCCATGTACTGCTTGGGGATCAGGTACAGAACCTCGGCCACATGCCCGTCCTCGATGATGGACATGCGCTTGACCGAGCTCTTTCGCTTCACCCGGACCCGGTCGACGTTGTGGCTGCGGCTGGAGCTGCACAGCTTGCCCAGGCTGTTGAGATTGGGCAGGGTGGGCATGGTGCCCTGTTCCCCTTCAACTGTCCCGCAAAGCAAGGCGAAGTCAGCCAGCTTCAGGCTCCGACCCACTCTACAATCCCTCGGTCATCAGGGGCTCCAGGTGTTTGCCGAGGCACAAAACGGAGGCGAGAGGAGGTGGAGCCCGCCGGACACTGCAGCTCATCGTAAAATCAGAGCCGTCTGTGTCCAGTGAGGTCTGCGCTGGGGTCTGGCGTTGCTTGGATCCCTCCAGACGACTTTGGATCTGCGCTGGATGCCTCACAAGCAGAGAGCTGACTTGGCCGGTGGCAGGCAGCAGGTATGACAGGGCACTGTGCCGCAGGTAGAGCAGACTGGGAAAGAGTGAAAGAAGCTTACACTACGAGTGTCTTCAGCCCTGGAGCCTTAAGCAGCTTAGGGCTGACGTCGAGCCCGTGATTACCATCGGGGTGGGGTTAGGTAGCTCCGCTTCAGGTTGGGCTGGGGTCTGTGCCGGAAGCAGATCATTTTTGGCTGCTCAGTTTGGAATCAGTCACTAGTTGGAATCGGCTGAGATTCCAACGAAACATCTTCAGCGTGCTTCCAGCGTTTTAGATCCCTGACAAGTCACAAATTGTGGTTCTGTATGAACGGGCTCGACACTGGGCTTATGTGCGCTGTACACGCCAAATGGATGCATATGAGCGCACAAGGATCCATCCCACACTTTCAGGCCAGATTGCCTTGGGAGTCTGCCAGTTTTTCACAAGGTCAACAACCGGCAAGGTCACTCCAGCGGCCAACAATGCACAAAACCCTCATCAGCCGCAACCCTCGCAATGAAACACATTGCATTACATCGCCGCTCAAGTGGAAACGCCAGCAATAACTCACCTTTATCCACCCAGATCAGGGCACAAAAGGCTTTTGGAAGACATAACTTGAAAGAAAGAATAATCTGAGATTTTAATCTTCTGATGTTGGGATGACTTCCTAAAACCGCCATGTTTCTTTGGCAAACCTTGTGCATTCAACCAACATCTAGTGACTGAATATGTACAAGTACTCTTTCCTGGGTCAAAGACGCATTCTCCTTACTTGGTGAAGTAAAATTTGATTTGGAAGAGGTCATGCAGGGTGAGAGTCAAAGCTAGCTCCACAAAAACAAAATGAGCCTAATAACCCAAGAGTGCTCTGATTCTTTAAAAAAAAAAACAGTTGAAAACATAATGGGACTGAAACAGGGTGAAACAGGACTGTCTCTTACACACACAGACACACACACACACACATGCAGGTTATTAACTGAAGGAAGAAAACAGAACAACCTCCCATGACATCTAATATTCATCAAACAGATAAGGTTAATAGCAGCTCCCTACTTCCTGCCGTCAGACGCAATTAATCAGTGAAGTATGTAGGCATGATGAAAAGCACAGCAGACAATGACAAAGCACAAAACATCCTTTTAGTCTCGAGATGTGGATTGGGCTGGGCCCGTACTCTAAATTTAATGATTCTCCTCTTTGTCTGAGAGGCTGCACAGAAACAGGAAGGCTGGGGATCGCTCGGCTGAGTGTACGTCCGTACAGTAACTCATTTGACTTGATTCAGGACATGCTTACAAGAACACCTTCAGCGTCCTATTTCCGAAACCAGGAAGCCCGAGTCTCATTGCGGCGAGAACAAGAGATGTGAAGGAGAGGTATAAGCTTAGAAACGTACACTCCTACACCCACACATGCAGACACATGGACCTGAGAGAAAGTGAGGACGTAGCAGCTATTCTGCTGCAGCAAAGCACTGCCCTCCAATTGTCATCCACTCTGTGGTGGCTTTGGCACAAGTAGCCCCACACTAGAAACAGCACACCGCATACATGCTCAGAAAACAGGACAGGCGGGGAAATCAGCATCGCACACAGCACACTCTCCAAACATGTTCACAGCTCGTGCTGTTTCTGCAACCAGCTCACAGCAGACGAAACAAACCCCCCCCCATCCCTTCTCCTCAACACTGCACCCATGTCTTACCATGCAGTCCGAAGCAGGAGGTGATTTTTTGGGCGTAGTTGCAGAGCCCATCGTAGCCGGGCTCCTCACACACTGTATCCCTCTCCCCCATCTCTACACACTCCCACACACACACACCGTCCCGTCCGGCAGCGCTCTTACTCCTTCCTCTGCTCATCAATTATTCAGGCTTTTGCCAGGACACATGCATGCGCGCGCACACCAACCTTCATTTTCACACTTACAGGACACACACACACACACACACACACACACACAGGCACACACAGAGAAAAGTGCTGATGCAGAGGGTCGTGCTGCTGGAGCATAAGCAGCCCTCTCTGGTCGGATAAGGAAGAGGCATCAGATTGGGCGACTGCAGTATGGAGCCGTGCCTCCCCTCTCATCCACCATTGATCAGCCAGATCACACTGCAGTGTAACAGGTACGCTGTGCAGGATGTGCAAACCTCACTCGAGGAGAGGGCGGGGCAAAGAAGGAGTTCAGAGCAGGGCAAAACTGGAGATAGCCAGTACCGGGGGGGAGGATTTTCTCTGCTGTGAGTCACTTAAAGCTATCCAGACATCCAAATAACAGAATTACTTTCACATCCGATTACAAAGCAAAGGGAAAAAAGACCCAGAAAACACAATTAGTCCCAGTATTTCCGAAGGTAAAATGTATTTTTATGACTAGGATTCATGATATTTACTGCTTATAATGAGTAGTAGCTTTGAATTGCCTGAGTAAATAGTATCTCAAGCAGAGTTAGAGTTTAATATGATGTCATCATCATCATTATTATCATTATTATTATTAGTAGTAGTAGTAGTAATAGTGGTATAACTAATGAACTGATTCATTCTGCTGAGCTCTAGATGAAAATGACAGAAGGAAAAGAGGAAATGGTGCAGTTTTCTGCAGTGCCTTCAAAACGGTCACATCCAGATATAAAAGATGATGTTGCAAACTTAAGCTGAGGGTCATTAGTGGCCCAGAAAACTGAGCACACAACACTGGCCCACACATGTGAGAACTCTGCCATCCAACTTGTTGTTTTAAGGTCCTGTGGCGGGGCTGATGTAAACGGCTGAAATCACCCGAGATGAACAATAAATTCTCCCACATGCGAACAGCCAAGCTAAACAAGAGAGGCCCAATGGCAGCATCTCAGCAAACTATAAAAATAAATGGAGAGATTGTTCTAAATGACATAACTGTGGCAGGTTTTAAGGTGATTTCCCAGATCCAGATGGAGGAACTGGATAAGAAATCGCCTTCCATCCGTCAAATGCCACTACCTACCAAGGTGACCCTGCTGCTTCAGCTCAACTGACCAGTGAGCTAATGAGTGGCTCAAAAGTAGAAATGAATGTGAAAGCACTTTGTGAGATGCTAAAGTCTATGCGCTCCCCCAGGATAATAGTTTTATGAAACCAAAACCAAACAAAGATATTATTTAAAAGAAAAAGTCTACAAAAGGCACTGGAAACATGATGACACTGAGAGGCCCCAACAGACCTGCCTGCCTGCAAGGGCGTATTAGAAGGTGGGCCTACTAATGGAAAAGCATCACTACTCTGGTAAAAGCTGATGGCCTTGTGCAGATAGCAGGGTGGGGGGGTATGCGACTGCATGACTGAGAGCACAGTAATGGCTGCTGCTTGCAGGACACCTGAGGGAGGAGCTGGTAGTTGAGTAATATGAGACATTTTCTGACTTCCTGCTACTGGAGGATGGAAAATGATCAAACTTGTTTCAGATGTTGCCATTAGATGTAGCTACTGTATATAAGCAGGGCTGGCTGAGCCTGCAGCGCTGTACCGATCAGTGAAAATGTCTTTAATTAAGGCTGCAATTAACATTTTTAATTGTTCATCAATCTGGCAGGTTTTTCTCCATCAATAATTCCTAATAAACCTAATAAATATTTAAAGACCACAGTGATGTCTTACTTTTTTCCCCAGCCAACCAGCAGAGCACAGCAATGACGTATGCTAAGATACTGTATAATATTGTTAGTTATTCTAAATTGGGAAAGCAACTTTCATCTCTGAACAGGTCCATTTTTTTTTCCATTTGAGATTAATAAGCAAAATAAAAGCCTAACTACTACCACAAGTAGATTTAGAGAAGGTGGTACATGCTTTCGTTACAAACTGGTTGGAGTACTGTAATGCTTTGTATGCGGGCCTAAACCTGTCCTCTATCCAATGCTTCCAGCTGGTCCAAAATGTGGCCGCTCACCTTTTAACAGGCACCAGAAACACAGATCACATTACCCCCGTGTTGAGGTCTCTCCACTTGCTTCCTGTTAGTCACAGGACAAGTTCTGAAAAAATGTATTACTGACATTCAAGGCCATGAGTGGCTTGGCTCCCCCTGCTTGTTGTCCACACATACCAAACTCTAGGCTAAAAAAGGCTAAAAACAAGTGCTAGAGCCTCTGCGGTCATTGCCCTGGATTCTGTGTTACAACAGCTCCAACATTAGCCACCTTTTCTACCTGGCTCATGACACTCTAATTTGACTGATCGTTTATCATGACAATTCTTATTGTTTCCGATACATGTTATGCCCATTTTATTGTGCTTTTATCAAATGAATTTAATTTGCAGTTGTATTTGTTTGTACTCATAAAGTGCCTCGGCTAAAGGTGCAATAGGTGACTGATCTTACAGTATGTAGCCAACGGTCTGTCCCTGAGCTCCGAGTCCAGGACAATGAAATCTGGCTTTCTCCTCACCCTCCCATTGCTGTTTAAACTGCCACTTTTAGTCCCTAGTTGTCATTTTTTTAAGCGTCTTTTGTAGCTGTTTCATCATGTCTAGGGGCTTCTCTAGCATAGCAAGCAAAAATGGCTGTCTTGTTGTTTTTGTTGGTCTCAGTGACCCAGCTTCCAGCCACTGATGTGGCTGGTCTTACTGCTGCCGCAGTAAAGACGTGGTGCTACGCAGGAACCAGTTTTTCACAGCCAGAGCCAGTTCTTTGGTGGTGGAAACAGAAAAAAACAGTTTCTGGATACACTAGCCTGGACCTGGCACTGAAATTGTTTTGATGGAAATGAGGAAAGAGCAAACCATTTTTTTAGTTATAAAAGTAGCTGCCTACAGTGTAGAAAGGCAACACAAGCCCTAAAAAACACATTTAGACTCTCCAGTGGCAATGGAAAACCACATATTCACACAGTCCCATCCAACACCAGCTCATTATTTACACAGTCATACTTTACTTCCCCATTATGTATCACAAACAAATCTGCAGGCCTCACTTGGCCCATGGCTGTTACATATTGACATGTTGTTAGCACGACTCATGTTTGTGACTAATCTGTGGCAATCAATTAATACGCTTCACGTCTGTGTAACCCACACAGACCTAATTGGCACTTCCCTTCACTGTAGTGAGCTGGGTAGTTACTGCTCATGCATGGTGATTGGCTGTGTGCGCGGGCTTAAGTGTGCTAATGAGATCTATGGAGCACAGGGGGGCTGTCAAACGGTGGGCTCCGAGCTCCATCGATCTCCACCCATGGAGGATGGATAGACTGTGGGCCACAGCGATGGGGGAGAGGGGGGCGTAGTTCAAAGCCATCTCACCGCACATAGCCCGAAGGGGAGTGAAATACTGAGCTGCTTGACCTTCCTAGGTGGAAAAAAAAAGTTGATGTTCTACCTAATAACAGGATCAGACCCACCACAATGCATCCAGCTGCAGATTTAATAGAATAACCTTGAGGTTAATAACATGTGGTTAATCACGAAACTCCACTGCTTTCAATCTCTGAGCCAGGCCATCTGATCGCAACCTACAGCAGGCACAGCTGGAGGCTCTTCATCTCCTCTGACCCGAGGACACAAATCCCAGGGCCACCTGATGGGAACAAAAAGGCAACGCCTGCAGTGTTTTGCAGGTGTTTTATTCCCTGCCAGAAACAAAAACATCTCAATGAGGCTGTTGCACCAAAAAAGGGGGTCCACTTTCTACTTTCCCAACAGCTTGACACATCTCCGGATTTCACTTTTTCTACTCCATCCATCCTTTATATCTAACCAACTTTGGACCTTAACAAAGGTCTGATGAAGCCTATTTCTCCAGCACAGAGGCTAATGCATCCTGGACAGGTCTCTAGTCCAATACAGGGCACACACCATGCACTCTCTCATCTAACACACACACACACACACAATAGACTGCCAGTCTTCATTAGGCAGCATTAGGGTGTGTGCAGCCTCTCTCAGCTGGTGTGCACCAGTCCTGATTGATGAGAACTATGTCAGATATGGCAGAAAGAGCAGCCTGTTCCCTCGCAAAGTGTCCATGCTAGAGGAAGATAAGTTGCAGAGTGTGTGGACAGGGCTGCAGCAGCAGTAGGGGAGGCTGTGGCTCAGGCTGCTCTGCACCGGTGTAACCTACTTACAATAACAGTGTCATTATCGCAGCCTGTTCCTCCCCACAGACGACGCACACGGGCTCTCTTCTCCTATGCATCTATTTCTGTAGCAGGACCTCCCTCCAAGCCAAAGGAAATGAAGAGACTTTTCCCTCAGTGCGTGTTGCTATGAAGGCTTCTGCGGCAGAAGACACTCACCTCTAGCAGACATGCCCGGTAGGTAGAGCCTTTCTTTCTTTCTTTCTTTCTTTGCACCGATGTCCAGGCGCAGATGACAGGGACGGGGACGGGTCGACGGGATGAGCTGATCTCCCTGTGTGAAGTTTGTGTGTCCGTCATTTAGCAAAGGTTTTCACAGGCTGGGAGAGGAGCAGCCTGTGGACTGGACCGGACCAGACTGCGCGATGGAGAGAGCACTTTCCAGCGACGGCAGGGCGTGTCCTGGAGCACACACAGCATCCTTCTTCTCGTTTTACAAGTACTTTAGCTCCACGTCCGAATAGCACACTCCAAGATGATCTTTCCCAGCCTGTAGGATGCGTGTCGGGTCGCCTCGCCCCAGTGACCGTGTCGGGGCTGACAGTGTTGATTGGGTCAGTCCAGATCGTAAAAGTTGACATGCACCCAGGTGCAAATAGTGTTAAACAAATCCTCCAAGCGTCTTCAGGGTCTTCATCACGCCTCAACCTGCAATGAGACACTGCAATTTCACCCCACATCATTCTATGTATACGTATATATACAGTTGCCGAGGCGTCATCAATTGATTGTTTTCCCATACATCCTGTTTTGCCTGCTTATCGGAATTCCATACGTGCTTTTGTGTTAGAATCGGACGCACTGATTGTATATATTTTTCCGATCTGAGCGTATCGATCGCCCAGTGTATCGCCTTCATTTGTATGCATCGATCGTCCCCAGCTGTTCTAGGTGAGGAGAGTGGAGCGTGCGGTGCCGCAGCGCCCCCTGGCGGCGCCGGCCCGCAGTGTTTGGCCGGGGAAGTGCCACCGTGTCCACACACACACATTTATAGACGGAGACGCTCGTCTTGTTTACAGTGGTGCTGCCAGGCCTGGTGTCAGGGAGGGTTTATTGTTTATTGCCCGTTGCTGTATTTATTTTCTTCTTTCTCAACAAGGGTCAGTGTATGAAACCTCCAATCTGGATCGCGGCGGTAACAACAGGAAGAAGAAGATAGAGGAATTCTCTAGGTCTTCTCGGGAGAAATTAGTCCAGTCCAAGAACAAAATGTTCTCCAAATTCACCTCCATCCTCCAGCATGCTGTCGAAGCGGTGAGTAGACAACAGCACCGCGGCTGAAATCGTGTTTGTGCCTGGTCTGTTGTGGCCGAAGGTGCCTCGGACTCCACATAACATAACGTCAGCGTTAGAGCTAGCCCGAGCTAGCGTTAGCGTTTTGTGTTTGTCCAGGCACTTTGCGCCTGTTAACACCACGTAATCACAGCTGTCGGCGTGTGTGTCTGTTTGTTCGTTCGCCCGTGTTATCAAACGCCACATATGTGCCCATCGGTTACGTCAATACGTCAGTATTTACTACAGTTTGACAGGCTCGAGCTAGTTAGCCGCTAGTGTTAGCCTGCAGGAGCTAACGCGCTAGCCTGTGCGCTTTCTGACATCACACGGTGTCGAAACCACACGACAGTCTTGCGCAAACATGTTAACGTGTTTATTAAAGGGGGTAGTTCGTGGACCCTCCCGATCAGATGTCAGTTTGTTAGATATCTTAGTCAACCAGACGGCTAATGCTATGCTAGCATATGGCGAGGTGAGAGTAAGTGTTCCTGTTCCTCTGAGGGGTCAGATCTGGGTCTCTCAGTCTCACAGATGCAGATCAATAGAGAAACCCCTCACTAGTGTTGGCTAGATCTCTTCAGTGTGTCAGACATGCTGGTTGGTGTGTGACAGGGCATGGTGCATGACAAGTGTGCAGCTACGTGGGACTGCAAAGGGAAAGTCTCACTTGGATTGTGTTTAGTGGAGCATCTTGCAGGGATGATGTGTCCTTGATCACAGTCATCCTGCAGCAGCACAGTATAATCACTGAAACAGCAGCGGAGGGGCTATTCCTGAAAACTAGGACAGAGGAACTCTTCCACCTTCTTACTTTCTAGACACTGAAAGCGGCTGGAACTTTCCCAGAAAGTTGGGTCTGTCTCATGCCTTAAATCCATGAGGACCCACCCGTCCATTATTTAGCCTGCTGAGTACACACTGATGTCTCATTATGAGCTGCAGCTTAGTCCAGGCAGACACACCGTTCACTTGATATATGATTATACATGCTCATGTTTCCAAATGTCTGTATGTGTTTACATCATGTGCATGTGTGGCGATGTGCTTTTGCAGCTTGCCCCGTCGCTGCCCTTGCAGGAGGACTTTGTCTACCATTGGAAGGCCATCACACACTACTACATCGAGACTTCGGGTGAGCATACGTGTCCCCAGTGTGGCGCTGAACGCAGGCAGTGAGGGGAGGATAATCAGGGAGAGAATCAGACTGAAAAGGCACAAATGTGAAGTATGCTGGGAATGCTGGACTGGTTGAACTAGCAGGAGATTTTCAACAATAATATCTCGACAAAAGGCCATATTAGCGCAGTGGGTGAGGCATTCTCAAGTGAAACTCTTGTCTTTGTTTGATCATAAATTGACCTGATTAAACCCATTCATCTAAGTGTGTGATACCCTATCAAACTATTGATTTTCCTTGGCCAGAAGAAGGCCCCTCCTCTCATTCTTCACTCAGAACAACAGCTCCTTGGCAGCAGTTTGACCAGTTTGACAGAATGGACTATCAGATTAGGGGTAATGTGTGTGTTGCGCTCTAACGTGTGGCTGTATCTTCCATGGTTAGATGACAAGGCTCCAGTCACAGACACCAACATCCCATCCCACCTGGAACAGATGCTGGACATCCTGACCCAGGAGGAAGGGGAGAGGGAGTCTGGAGAGACCGGACCCTGCATGGAGTATCTCCTGCACCACAAGATCCTAGAGACCCTTTACACACTGGGCAAAGCAGATGTAAGGCTCCAATGCGATAACAAGCCATGCTGTGTTGCCTGTGTAAAATGCGGTGACTGAACGCTCTGAACGTTCTCTATTTTGGTAGATTTACATACATCTGTCTGTCATCTGCTTTTGACTGATCACTCGAGCAAACCGTAACATGCTCGCTTTGACTTTCCAACCAGTGTCCTCCGGGCATGAAGCAGCAAGTCCTCACCTTCTACACAAAGCTGCTAGCGCACATCCGCCAGCCCCTCCTGCCGCACATCAACGTCCACAGGCCCGTGCAGGTGAGCAGCGGAGCGGGGCCTCTGTGTTCAGCTCTATTTTTCTCTCTCTCTCTCTCTCTCTCTCCATCTCTCCTCAAAATGGTCCCTGAAGCGGTGCGTTACGTAACGTACTTTGTCACTGTCGCTCTCTCAGAAACTGGTGCGCCTGTGCGGGGAGGTGCTGGCCGCCCCGACAGAGAACGAGGAGATTCAGTTCCTTTGCATAGTCTGTGCCAAGCTGAAGCAGGACCCGTACCTCGTCAACTTCTTCCTGGAGGTGAGCCGCCGCGAGGACTGGCTGACGAACCAACGTGAACGTGGCTTTCTAGACACACACAACAAACAGATTTAACAGCTGGTCACTCAGCAGAACTAAATGGTTTGCCTGCATAAGCCTGAGAATGCTTAGTGCTTAGTGGTGAAATTTCAGACTCCGAACCCAGAGAAGGGAGGAAGGAAACAGTGCGGACTGATACCAGTGCTCATTAATAATACAAATAGTACATTGAATGCACTCGGAGTCATTAGACGGCTGCACATAAAAACATTAATGACGATAGGAGTGCACAGGAAATAGACCGGTCCACGCTATTTCCACTGGTTTGTGGTCTTAAAGTGCACGTGTCTACTTGTTCTCATCTTATATTTAAATAGTTTGTCTTTCTATTGGTGTCAATATCTGTAAAATGATGCCTGAGCGACAGTAAGAGGACTCTGACTCTGAATCAGAACAAATCGAAGAGGCCTGAGACGAAGGGGAGCGAGGCGGCGAAGGAGAACGTGCTGGCTCCGGACACCGGTCAGTCCCCGTCGGAGGAGGAGCAGCGAGGGGAGGAGCCTCAGGCCGCAGCCTCAGCATCAGCAGCAGCATCAGCATCAGCATCAGCAGCAGCGTCCCCCTCCAGTCCCAGCACCAACAACAACAACAGCGGCAGCAGCAGCAACTACAACCTGGTCACCTCCCTGCTCAACCTCACCAAGAGCCCGGTGAGCGTCCCCCTCCCAGGGAGCCCAGGCTGAGCCACAGCGAGGCATAGGTCTGAGCTCATCGGCTCTGTGCGTGTGTGTGCGTGTGTGTCCCAGGATGGCAGGATAGTGGTGAAGGCGTGCGAGGGCCTGATGCTGCTGGTCAGTCTGCCCGAACCTGCGGCTGCCAAGTGTCTAACGGAGAACACGGAGCTGTGCGAGCTGCTCACCCAGCGGCTGGTGGCCTTCTACAAGGCGCTGCCTCAGTCCATGGACCCGCTGGACATCGAGACCGTGGAGTCAGTCAACTGGGGGTAAGTCTCGCCTCCGTCTGCTGTTGGCGCTCATCAAACTGGGCAGGGTTGGGATTGAGCTTTAGGATTCCTGGAGGACTTAAACATTTGTTTATTTTTTCCCAGTCTGGACGTGTACAACCTGAAGGAGGACGCGGCCGTGTTCACGGGGAAGCGGGCTCTCATCTCCTTCCTGTCCTGGCTAGATTACTGTGACCAGCTCATCAAGGAGGCTCACAAGGTGCTTAGAGAACACCGACCGCAGATCCACGGCGTCCCGCGAGCTTCCACGAGCTTCCCCGCGCCGAGTCGCTTTTGTGTCTGAAAATGTGTCTCCACTGTCTCCCCTCCAGTCGGCCGCCGCCGCCATGGCCAAGGCAGTGAGGGAGCGCTTCTTTACATCCGTCATGGAACCACAGCTGATGCAGACGTGAGTCACTCATCAGTCCGACAGTCAGTCAATCAATCAGTCAAAGCAGTCAATCCCCTCACTGGGAGTCTTTGTCCCGGCTGCTGTGTCGTGACGGCTTGGTAACACGTGTGTGTGATGTGCGTGCGTGTGTGTGTGTGCGTGTGCGTGTGTGTGGAGGCAGGTCGGAGGTGGGCATCCTGACCTCCACGGCCCTGCTCAACAGGATCATCCGGCAGGTGACGTCGGAGGCCCTGCTGCAGGAGACGGTCTACTTCCTGCTGGGGGAGGAGAGGGAGGCGGAGAGTGCGGCCGCCGTGGCCCAGGTCCCGCTGCGCCACAGGCTCATCGAGCACTGCGACCACCTGTCGGACGAGGTACCCCCCCCCCCACACACACACACACCGCCCCCCCGCTTCTTTGTCTGCTAATGCCCGCCCCTCCGTGCCGGCCTCGCCCGGGCCGCATTCATCTGCCCCGTGCTACAATCACCCATGACGAGCTCGTTTTGACATCCAAGTGTGCAAACGGCCCGTCCCCGGCCGGCCAGGACCCTGTGTTCCCGTGAATCACGCTGAATCAAAGGCGCACGCACGCACGCACGCACGCACACCCTTTAACGAGTGGGCGACAGAGGCGTCGCACACGCCGCACAAAAGACGCATGAATCACGTCCGGGCTGTTTGAAAAGCCGGCGCCTACTGCCGGAGTCCTCACTGCCCCCCCCCCCCCCTTTTGTCCTCAGATCAGCATCATGAC
The DNA here is from genome assembly GCA_029224185.1 of Karalla daura. NCBI lineage: Eukaryota > Metazoa > Chordata > Actinopteri > Chaetodontiformes > Leiognathidae > Karalla > Karalla daura. The sequence goes on from CM055200.1 coordinate 10,624,526, forward strand.
GCTGCGGCTGTTCGAGCAGCTCATCCAGAAGCCCTGCCAGCACATCCTGCACAGCTTGGCGCTGCGCAGCCTGGAGGAGAGGAACTACCTGGAGAACAAGCCGCAGGAGGAGCGGGAGCCGCTGGAGAACGGGCAGCCCCACGACGCCGTGTAAGGACACCCCCCCCATCCCCATCCCCATCCCCTCCTCTACCCCCATATGGAGGATACCCACACACTGTTGTAAATAAAGTGAATGCATCAACTAGCTGTGTGTGTTGGGATGTGGCAGCAGCAGATGAAGTGTGTGGGAACTGCACGATGGGACACTGACACACAACGGAGCCGGGTTTACGTAACGCGGCGTTATCATGAGCCGAGACGAGACCGTAAACTAAACAAACCTCCTCGATCGACTTCCGCTTGGTCCCGTCTCTATAAAACGGTGGAGCGTGCTACTACAAACCCCAGAGAGCCATAAATCCTAATCGTCCTGTAAAAGGCTGCACGGCCGCTCGTCAGCCCCTGCCAAGATGGCTCAAAGTGAAAGCGCTGTAAACGCTGCCCTCCAGTAAAGTTCTCCGTAAGGCAGCCAGTCTGTCATTCAGCACGTCTCGTATAGGTATGTCACGCTGAGAGACGCGGGACCCCGGGTCTCCCAGGCCGCTGGTCTAAAGCCAACACGCTGTGTCCTCAGGGACCTGGAGGAGGACCCTCTGTTCGGGGACGACGTGTCTCCAGAGAGCCGGCTGTCGGGCTCCGACTGGCTGAGCGCCTCTCCGCCTCAGAGCCCCGACCACTGCAAGGCGGACGGGAAGACCGAGGTGCACAAGATCGTCAACAGGTGCGGCCCCCGGACAGGTACCAAGTGTCAGGGGTGGGTAGGCCAGGCTTCTTGTGTGGAGGTGACCTGCTGACCTTCTCCCGCAGCTTCCTGTGTCTGGTGCCGGACGAGGCCAAGTCGTCCTATCAGGTGGAAGGCACGGGCTACGACACCTACCTCAGAGACGCACACAGACAGGTGAGGAGCCGGAGGAATCTTGTTGACCGCCGAGGAAAGTCTCCACAGGTGCAAGTGCAGGTGATATATGTGTGTGTGTGTGCGTGTGTATCCACAGTTCAGGGACTACTGTGGGGTGTGCCAGCGCTGGGACTGGAGGGGGCACCCCAAGCCTCTGGAGAAGTGCAACCTGGACGCCCCGTTCTTCGAGGGCCACTTCCTCAAGGTGCTGTTCGACAGGATGGGCCGCATCCTCGATCAGGTGGGTCGTCGACGTCTGCGTCGTCGAGGCTCTGCTCCCTTCACGGGTCTGAGCAGAGAAACACCCCCGGGGCGACTCTGCCCTTTCAGAAACCAGGAGTGCTGTGCCTACATGTAGCAGTGCATAAGTGGGGCTGCCCTCGTTTCTGTTTTTATCGATCCGCTTTAAGAGGCAGCTGTGTTTTTTGCCACACACCCAGGGGCCCCTGCTACTAGAGGACCCTGTTCACATTAAAATGCTTTGTGGCATTTGTGAGGTATGACGATTGGGTGTTCCCATCGCCAGTGTATCATTGTGAAGTGTAGGTTTTGCACCTCTCTATGGGTGTGATTAAAACATACCTATGGAAAGTTGCAAGAGAGTGCAAACGAGCTGGCGATTCTGCAGAGACTTTCTGAGACATTCTTCCAGTGCTAGACAGAAACGATGAGATGAAGCCATTCAACAAATGATGTTAGATGGGAGTCACGACGATGACTAATTGAGACTCTGAGCAGCCGCTGGCAGCTCCTGGGCCTGTTGTTGCATTTGGACAATCAAATGGAACAGAGTCTGTGAGCTGACGGATCAATCAGGAAAAGCTCCTGACAGGTCCTCACCACTCTGCAGCTGCTGTCAGCTCCCTGCTTCAGCTCATAGCTCCCACGCTGCCCAGCTCTGAGAGCTCTGACTCTGCCCAGCTCTGAGAGCTCTGACTCTGCCCAGCTCTGAGAGCTCCGACTCTGCCCAGCTGAGAGCTCTGACTCTGCCCAGCTGAGAGCTCTGACTCTGCCCAGCTCTGACTGTGCTTAGCTTAGATCTGAGAGCTCTGACTGTGGTGTCTTCTCCGTCCTGCAGCCCTACGACGTCAACCTGCAGGTGACGGCCGTGCTGTCCAAACTGTCCTTGCTACCGCACCCCCACCTGCACGAGTACCTGCTGGACCCCTACATCAACCTGGCCCCCGGCCGCAGGTCCCTGTTCTCCGTCATCGTCAGGGTAAGTTCCCTCCAGATGTGTTGATACAATCGCCTCTGAGACGATCGCTCCTCGAGTCCCACTCCAGTGGTGAGGATTGTCCATGTGTTGAACTCTGTGTGTGTGTGTGTGTTTCAGGTGGTGGGAGACCTCATGTTGAGGATCCAGCGCATCCCAGACTTCACACCCAAACTGCTGCTGGTGAGGAAGAGGTTACTGGGTCTGGAGCCGGAGGGCATCACGTATGTCACACTGTCACACGCACTCTCTCCCTCTCTTAAATCTTCCGATCCCACCTCTGCTCACTTTATTCCCCGTCTGGTTTCGTCCCATAGAATCGACCACATGACTCTGCTGGAGGGCGTGATCGTGCTGGAGGAGTTCTGCAAAGAGCTGGCCGCCATCGCCTTCGTCAAATTCCACGCTGCGTCCTCCTCCTCGCCGTAGCCCGGGCCAGACACACACAGACAGACAGACGGAGAGAGAGAGAGAGAGAGAGAGAGAGAGAGAGAGAGAGAGGAAGAGAGTTCAGGGGTGAACTGGGGCATGCAGGGATGGTGGCACAGGGTCCTCCCCTCTCAACTCCCCAAATGGACTTGTAAGGATCACCATCCTCTTCCTCTTCCTCCTCCTCCTCATCTTCTGGCCTCCTCCAGGAAAAGTCTTTGGTGAGCAGGTCAGAGCTCAGACACTGCCCGGCCAGCGAAGGGATACGTAGGTGGGGAGAGGATGGAGGTGGAGGCAGAGAGACGCTGACTGGACTCTTTGGCCCATCCTCCTCCTCCAAGCTCCATCTTCCCCCTCCGCAGCCAAAAGACCAGACAGCCCCTGTAACCATCCCATCCGGGAGAGATGCGTCTCTCTTTGTGTGTGTGTATCTACGTCCTCTCCCGTTCTCGCTCATCGTCTGTAGACGTCATTGCCTTAGTGTGGAACCACACCTTTCAGTTACACATCGTTTCCTTTTGGAACATTTTAACCTTTGAACTCCTCGCGTGTTTTCTGTTGGGAGGCAGGAGGCCGCAGAGACGGCCGCTCTCTGCCTGTACCCCCCACCCCCCCCCCTCCCCCTCTGTACTCCCATAGTTACACACACACACACACACAGAACTGCAGTACGTGTGCTACTGCACTCATTTTATATGCCAAGTCCTCCTTATTTATTTGCGTTCAGGTTGCCTTTTTAATCTAGCGTCGCGTTGAGAGAAGAATGAGCTGGAACCGGTTGGTCAGGTTTCACTCTGACCCGGGGTCCATGCGTTTTACTTTCCGTGTTTGTCTGTTCTCGCCCAAAGACGTCACGGTCCTCCACTGCCGCCCTGGCGGCGTGGTGGGCTCCACTCGCCATGTGAATTTGCACACAGCTCTGGCTTCTGGTTCCACGGGGGGGTCCCGAGGTGCCGTCCTCCAGGACCCCGCGCCCAAAGCCTCTCACGCACCAGTGTTCCGCTTTACCCGCGTCAGTCAGTGTCCGGTTTTCTTTAAGTGTGCTCCTGGGAAGCTCTCGATTACGCGGAGCGATGTCTTAAGCCGAGGGTCCCCCTCCGCCTCGGGTGCGTCTCGATGCCTGGAGGGTCAGGGGTCAGAGCTGGACCGGCCGTCGCTTACCTGCAGTATTACTCCCCGACCCGGGTCACCGACGCAGAGGAGTCGCACCCACCCTGGAGGCCCGTGATCCACCCCCCCCCCCCCCCCCCCAAGATCTGCCTGCGGTCTGGGGGGACCCCGGCGACGGGCCTCTGTGACTGTGACTTTGTGGTATTGTCTTGCTTTGTGCGCCTGGGATGGAGTCTCTCCACGGACGGGCAGCACCAGCCGCCCCTCGAGCGCCCGAGGCGACATTATGCAACCGCCGGCGTGGAATCACATTTGCACATCGTCCGTCTCCATCCTCGTCCATGTTGTAAATACACGCGACGAAAAGCTCTCTTTCCAAAAAGAAAAAAGGACGTTTCTTTGTTTCATAAACCCAAAAAAAAGAGACAAATGTTTATATTTGAACGGGGAAACCTTTTTTAAATTATCAATCATGCACATTTTCTAATCGACTCTCTTTCCAACTCCTTCTGTACATTTGTATATTGTATGTGTACAACAGCAATATATATATATATAAATATATGAATATATATATATAAATAGGTAGATTACCTGGCGTAAATGCATGCTTACACGTCATTTTCCATTGTTGAGAGGGGGAAAAGCAGAAGGGGAGGCAGCCCGGGCCGTCCGGGATGAGTTTCCCGGCTGTCAGCGCTGTGTTGTGTGAGGCCGCTGACAGGGAGACACGATGCCTTACTTCACACTGTGGATCTCTGAGGACTCCTGGAGTCCCAGACTGTGTGGTTTCTGCCTCACCCTGCGGTCCGCCCCGATCCTCTGACCCCTCTGTGTTGCAGACTCTGTCCGATTCGTGAGGGTGTACACGGATGGACTCTGTGTAGTCGACGCTCCGATGCCAACTGATCGATTTGTGTTCGGCTCAGACCAATCACTGTATGACGTCACAGTGTTTCTCCAATGGGGTGGACTCCTTACGCGTTCTCTCTCTATCTCTCCCCCATGGCCTCTTTGATTTTGTGATTGTGCGATGCATAATTGGATGGTTTTTAGCTAAGGTGCATGCTCACTCCCCCCCTCCCACAGTAAATGGACGTGATCAGTGTCTCTGAGGCGCTGGCTCATTTATTCCTCCACATCAGTCTCCATTTCATCACTTTTGTCGTGTTGCATTCAGGACAACATGGTTTTGTTTGACATTCTCCGTCCCGATTAAAAAGAAAAGAAAAGAACTTCCCCAGCCCGAGCCGTTGGTCATTCTTTGAACCGGTCATTGTGTTTCATCTTGTCTTTTATTACAAAAAGAAAAATACACAAAATAGCCATTTCTGTCAATGACGAGGTGAAAACCACAAGTTCTGTTCTGCAAAAACCGGCGGACAACACGGGGGGGAAGTGAATCGTCTGCAACCTGTGTTTTGTTTTTTTCTTCCCCCTGATGCAGGACAACGCGACACCGTGTTACAGGACCGGACCAGAGCGTGAAGAGGAGCTCTCTCTCTCTCTCTCTCTCTCTCACCAGTGAATAAGCGAACAGCAGTCAGTGTGGGGACCTAATCCTCTGTCGGCTTCTCTTTGGCTTCCAGCCAGACACGCTCAGCCGTCCCCGCCAACCCTGTGGGGACAGGTCTCGAAAGAGCCCAAAAGAACAAAACAAAACGGGAGAACAAAAAGCGAAGCCCACTCCCCGGCCCCCGGGAGAGCGTTTTCAACAGGAAGGTCCAGAGTCATGTAACTGCAAATAAGTGAACCCTACATTTCCCTTGCTTTGCGGTGATTCTGAAACCGGCCGTGGAAAAGAGGCACTACGGTGCAGAAGGAAGGCTCTCGGTCCAATAACTCGCCCGTCTCACTGATTGCTGAGGTACGGAGCTGAGATTGCAGTCGGCCAGGGTCTTTCAGCGTTCTCGCTAGTGGAAGATTACTCATGTTCAAAGCACCTGAAGTCACTTTTCCAAATTACAAGATCCTCGTTCGTACAAAAATACTCAAACTCGTTGCCGTCGCGCTGGAGGCTGCAGAGCATCCAGCGCTTCCATACAAGGAAACCAAAGCCTTGATTGCAGTGCCGAGTGGGATCGCCTCGTATGTGTGTATGTGTGTGTGTGTGTGTGTGTGTGTGTGTGTGTGTGTGTGTGCGGCGTCTCGTCTGACAGGAGAGTTGTGTCCAATGCTCTGACTTGGGTCAGTAGTACCATCACATGATTCAGGTTCTGCAGCCGACGGCTTCACGATACATCACTCTGAAGTGGGAAACGGGAGGACGGACCCCGTCCGGCACGTTCAGGTTTTGCTTTTTTTTTGTTTGTTTTTTTTTTTTAAAAAGTGAGTTTTTAAAACTCATCACCGACGATATGAACCACGTGTGACGGCTCTCAAAAGGCCAGAATTCAGCTTGCGCGAGAGCGTCCGCCACCATTTCCGTCCGATTGTCGTCCGTCGTGAGACGCGCTCGTCGCCCGTCGCAAGTGTCAGACTCGAGAGAGAGAGAGACGGCGGCCAGAGCGAAGGACGCGTCCAGGACAGGAAATGACAAAGAGCCTGGGCGCGTTACGGTCTGTGCCACGTGTCGGGAGGACAGTCCCACAGACCAAAACCAAAGGAAACACGAGTAGAAAAACATCCAGCGCTCTTTGTCCATCTGGCAACGAAGGATCCCAACAGCATGACAGTATATCAACACAGGATGGTACGTTAAATTAATTTACATATACAGTACATGTAAATAATCCATTTCCTTTTGCAACTCATTCTCATGTACATACAAAACCACTACGTAAAAAAAAAGAAAAGAAAAACTACATGCTGCCGCACAAACTATACCAGGCTAGAAATACAAGTTATCAATTAAAAAAAAAGAAAGAAAATAACTATGTACATTTCCAAATCTCTTTTTTTTGTGTTTTTTTTACTTAACATTGATAAGCGTCTCCCTCGCCCATTGTACAAACCCCAGATATGCACGCACACGCACGCACACACACACACACACACACAGGCTTGTGCACATGTTGCTCACACTGGAACATTCAGACAAACAAATGTCTCTTTGGCTGGTGTGAAGCTGTGTTACCTTGCAGTGTGTGTGTGTGTGTGTGTGTGTGTGTGTGTGTGTGTGTGTGTGTGTGTGTGTGTGTGTGTCTGTGTGAGATTGTGTGTGTGATTGTGTGTGTGTGTATATGTGTGTTTACATGTAATTACACGTCTTCAAAAAAAACAAAAAAACACGCACACACACAAAAATATCATCTAACAGCAGAGAAAATAGCCTCCGATGATGGATGTAGTGATATATCTCCTATGCATTTTCGAATATATATATATTTATATACCAAAACATACCGTATACTGTGTAAGGGTCAGCCACACCTTCTGTATGCCCTTCTTCTTCTGTGTGTGTGTGTGTGTGTGTCTATATATGTATTTTAGTCACATTCAGAAGTGTAATGTGAGACTCTGTAGGAAGGCATCAATAAATAGAGATGTCCGTGGGTCGGTCGGTCGGTCCATCCGTCGTCTGTCCGTCTGTTCGTCTGTCCGTCGTATCCGTGTCCCTGGCTCTGCCTCTTCAGACAGCTCCAGCCGTCGGCCGTCAGTCGCTCTTGGAGCTCTGTGCGGCGTCCAGGTTGACCACCTGCAGCTCCGTCAGGTTACTGCTGCTGCCGCTCGACTGCTGGCCAATCACCATCTGGAAGGAACAGAGGCGTCACACGGCGCAGCACAGGCCGACGGTGCTCTACGGTGCCCGGAGTCAAAAACAAAACCTCAGGGACGTGGCTAAATGCACAGCAGCTCGCATCGTGACCGGGCGCACGCACTCCTGTCGGGGTTTCCATGCACGGCCGTGGTGGTGTTTGGGTTTTTAGTCTAGCAGCCGGCCTACGGCGGCGCAGTGGCTCACTCGCGAGTCACGCCGGCCCGAGGAGGAGGCGGCCCGAGGCCGCCCCGGCCGGCGCCCGTGCTCGGTTAGGGTGCGTTAGTGCGCTCACGTGGCATGCTGGTTGCAGAGGGAATATGAGAGTTTCACTTGTGAAATGCAGATCTTGCCGTACTGGGTGTAGCTGCACCGCCGACACCGGGATCTGCACCGTGCCCGGAGGTCCTGTGAGGAACACCTGAGAGACGTGACCTGAGGGGGGAGACGCACACACACACGCGTATCAGTCTCTGTGTGTGTGTGTGTGTGCGTGTGTGAGCGTGCAGTGGGTGAGGAGGCTCTCTGACCTGCGTCCGGGGCCTGGGCGTGCGACACCTGCATGGCCGGGCCGCCCTGGGAGAAGGCGTTGAGCACGGCCAGGCTGCCGTCAGCCAGGGTGGGCGTGGACGCGTACATCACCGTGTGCGGGCTGGGGTACATCATGTGACCCGCCACCGAGGTCGGCACGGACGAGGTGACGATGGTTGCTGGGAGACTCACTGTGGCTGGAGGGAGGGAGGGAGGGAGGAGGGAGGGAGGGGGAGGAGAAAGATGTCACGCTGAGGACAAGAGACGCGTGCAGGTGTGGGCCAGCAGATGGCGCTTCATCTCCACCTAGACGACTCCACGGAGCTCCACAGGGGCAACGTGAGGCAGCACAGAGACACAGGCCTCAAGGACACGGTCATTCCGGAGAGTGGAGTGACAAGACAGTTTCATTTTCCTCACAATCAGTGGATAACATGTGGATATGACACAGTATGTCCTCGCTGCTCTAAACGGACCTAGAATCCTTCTGGAGTCAACATGGAAGATGAGGAACATTACAGTCCGTTTCTGCTAAGATCTGGTGCCTGATCATGCTGATCTGGCAACCACAAGTAGGCTTTATTCCAATTGGCTGTCTTGCCAGTCACTCGTGAATGATTAACACTCCTTGCTAGACATCAGAGCTTTACGATGGAGCCCGATGGGTGTGAGCTAGAATCAGATACTGAGGAAGCACTAGTAGTGAGTCCCCTGATCAGTCCTGCTGCTGTGCAGCTGTGTGCTGTCCTTTACTACCACGCATCTGAAAGGAGGCAGGAGTACGCTCATTATTTGGATGGTTTGAGTCACACTCATACTTCATGTCACATTCTGCCGTGATGCCTTTCATCGGACCTGCCGTGCATCTTTGCAAAGGATTCAACAAAAACCAAGGCCAGAGTGGTTTTTCCATTCAAGGTCGCCTTTAAAACACCGTTTTGCTTCTGGGGGGGGTGGGGGGGTGAATGCAGCTGAGGGAAGGAGCTGGACGTACCGGTGGAGTTGGTGGAGGTGTGGGAGATCTCCGGGCTGCTGTCGCTGTTGGAGGTGGGCTGGGTGTTGGGGTGGACCTGGATGGCCTGGAGCTGCTGGGGGACGCCGGCTCCTGGCGACAGACACACGAGAGCCGTTCACAGAGAGCGAAGGAGGGAGAGGGAGGCGGATGGGAAAGAGGGAGGGAGGGATGGAGGGAGGGAGGGAGGGAGGCATATGGCGGCACAGGCAGTGATGTCAGAGGGAGGAGGAGACACAGGAGTGATGCGAGCAGAAGGTGCATGGTGGGCAGAGGCACCACCGCCGCCGCGGTGCTTGCGGGTGAGTGTGAGCGGGCTGAGGAGGAGGAGGTGGTGGAGGTGGAGGAGGGGGCAGGGGGCAGCGTGCAGGGCAGGTCACCTGTGAGGGAGACAGCGGCGGGGAGGCGGAAGACGGCCTGCTGTCCCTGCTGCGGCTGCGGGCCGGCGGCCAGCGCCCCGGCAGCCAGGGCCGGGCCGTGCTGGCCTTGCAGGGCCAGGGAGTGCTGCTGCAGCTGGCTCAGAGGAATGGTGGGGGTGCCGGGGGGGAGAGGAGTGCCTGCTGGAGGGCCGTGCACACACACACACACACACACACACACACATATATAGACAGAGAGAGAGACAGACAGACGCACGCACGCACACGAGTTGGGGGGTCAGACTAAATGCAGAAGGATAGGACAGTCTGAAAAGGTGCTCGTTTGCAGAGGTGCAGAGACAGACGACAGGTCTGGAAAGATGCAGCCAGGGAGATGCAACCCGCCCGGCCTGCTCAGCGATCTGCACCAGACCGTGGGGAACGCGCAGCTCCGGGCTTTTCCAGGAGCACGCATAACGGTGCCCGACCAAAACACGTCAACCGTGGTTCGTGTCCGCACACACACACACGCACGCACACACGCACGCACGCAGCCGCTCATCCATGTGCGCTTCCTGTGCTTCGCTGGCTCGTCACCAAATGCTGATCAGCTGAGAGGGCCTGACACACACACACACACACACACACACAGACACACACAGACACACACAGACACACACAGACACACGCACACACACACCCCACTCGGAGCCACTCGTGAAAACAGGCTGCTTTGTGCCGCTTGTGACAAACCCCTCCACAGGGAGCCTTGGAGAGGCTGCTGGCCGATGAATGGGGGCTGAACAACAAAATAAATCCTGTGAGAATAATGCACACACATCATCATCACCACCATCACTGATGATGTCTCACTGCTGAAATACACCCCGATGGGAGAGCCGCACCATGTCCTCGGGAAGGTTCTAGATGTTTTGTTTGCTGATTAGTATTTATATTGGCACTAGTTGGTAGTAATTATACAGCACTTATTAATGCCTGAATATACAACAGCTGCAAGAGAGCGCACGGCCTCCGTTCATGAATCAGTCTCGACGTCTGTGTGTGGCTAGAGTGTCTAATAAGCTACTAGTTAATGGTTAATGAGTGCTCCTCGGCACATCCAGCGACCTTTGTGTGTTCTTTGAAGACGGGGGGGGGGGGGGGGGGGGGGGGGGGGGGGACAGAGAGCGTGAGTGAGTCTGGAGCCTACACCCTCACATTTGGTCGTCTGCCGGGCAGACAGTTGCTGCAGCAGTGAGGGCAGGCCCTGTCAAGCTGTCAGCAGAGGAGCTTTCAGTGTGGGAGGCTGTGTTGTTCCACCTGGCACTGCCGCTATGTGCCAGACAGGTGGTGGAGGGGAGAGAGAGGGAGGGAGGGAGAGAGAGAGAGAGAGGGAGAGACTCAGCAGGCAGAGAGGAGAGCGAGGAGGACGCAGGGCGAGGAGGGAAAGAGCGGAGACGGAGCCCGGCCCCGCTTCAGCTGTCACTCAAAGCAGCACAGCGAGCGGCGTCACAACCGTCCAACTGGAACGGCTGCTGGCTGAGCCGAGCGGTGGAGGGGAAACACAGCCGGTCCTCTCAGAGCTCCCAGCTCCCAGCTCCCTGCACCAGTGAGTCAGCATGCCGCTCTGCTCCGCTCCACCGGCCCGCTCTCATCTCCAGCAGAGTCCTGGACAGGGGACCTCCTAGGCGGCCGGGTCTTCCAGACTGTTGGGTCTCCTAGACTGCCGGGTCTGCTAGACTGCTGGGTCTCCTAGACTGCCGGGTCTCCCAGACTGCCGGGTCTCCCAGACTGCCGGGTCTCCTAGACTGCCGGGTCTCCTAGACTGCCGGGTCTCCTAGACCGCTGTATCTCCTAGACTGCCGGGTCTCCTAGACTGCAGGGTCTCCTAGACTGCTGGGTCTCCTAGACTGCCGGGTCTCCTAGTCCGCTGTATCTCCTAGACTGCAGGGTCTCCTAGACTGCAGGGTCTCCTAGACTGCAGGGTCTCCCAGACTGCTGGGTCTCCTAGACTGGAGTCCTGGTGTGGGGACCGTGGGTGCCTGGCGTTGTACGCAGGGTCGCGTGGAGTTCAGTAGCCGCGGCTCCAGAGAGGTGCGCCTGCCATTGTGGCTCCAGCGCGAGCCTGCGCCGCCTCATTGCATATTCATGACTAATTACGGGCCGTGTTGGTGGGCGCTCGGCGCCAGCTCTATTGTGTCCCCTCGCACCTCATTATTCCCCTCCCTGAGTGACAATCAAAGGCCGGGCCGGGCTGGGCCGCGCGCCCGCAGACGTGGCTTCCCCGCACACTGGCCGCTTTGTGAGGGCCCGGCGTTGCCCAGTGGCTGTGGAGAGCCGCCGTGTGATGTGAACAGCTTAGAGAGAGAGAGGGAGAGAGAGGGAGAGATGGAGAGAGAGAGGGAGAGATGGAGAGAGAGAGGGGAGAGATGGAGAGAGAGGGGCACGACCGCCCCAGAGGTGACGGCTGAGGTCGCGTCGTGCCGCCATTCAAATTCTAATCAGCTAATCAGAGCGAGACAACGGCGCGGCATTAGCAAAACATGAAGGCCTGGAGAGGCGCCGCCGCTCCGTCCTGAAGGAGGAGCGGCGGGGAGCCGACAGGCTGCAGAGGGCCTCCCACGTACCGGGCATCAGAGTGAAGCCGCTGGGCAGCTGCATCACCCCCGCCGAGGCGCCGGCGCTCTTCAGGACGGTGCCGTTGGCGCTGACGCCGACGCCGCCGCCGCCCCCGCCGCCGCCGCCGGCCGACACGGGCGCCAGGTAGTTGGTGATGGGGAAGGAGGGCCCGCTGCTCACCTGCATGGTGGTGGAGGTGGTGGGCACGGTGGACTGGGCGCTGCTGGCCGAGCCGGGCAGGCTGGCCACCGTGAACGTGGGCTTCAGGGTGTCCTGGAGGAGGAGGAGGAGGAGGAGGAAGAGGAGAGAGATGCAGCTCAGCGTTTCGGTTCACTTTATCCAACATGGGTTTGTGCTCTAGTTGGTCGGCTAATGTGCGGATAGAAAGTTACATAAGGGACCAGAAAACACTCCAATCTAAAACCTCACAGACTTGGTTTACCCCACTTATTTTATAAATCATCCCGTAGGAGCAGACCGTTTTGCACGTATGTTTGTGGGTAAGTAGGTAGGTTTGTGTTGAGATGTTTGACTTTGGGAAATCAGGACCGACAACTTCATGAGTCCATCATGACACAAATACAAGTGGACGTTCACTCATCCGTCGCCATGAAGTATAACGAGTTAATTAAGTCCTCCGTTATTGGCTTAAAGCATTATCTTAGCCTCTGCAACTCCAGTCGACTGATCGATCTTCAGAACAGCTGGCAATTATTGCATTAGTGCGCTGGTGTGGTGGTAGCTGCGGCTGTGGGGCCAGAGGACTGTGACGTGGGCCGCTCTGCTCTGCAGCATTTAGCCCGGCGCCTGTGAGAGCAGCATCAGAGGAGCTTTGGCGTGTGGACGCCTAAAACAACACCGTTAATGGCGCATTTCCTCTCCGAGAGGCTGCGAGCGAGGCTTTCACAGGCGCAGTCTTTTCAGGGATCAATGCTTGGCTGACAGGAACCAGAAGGGGCTGCTAACAGACCCGGGGCGAACAGCACAAGCGGGCCAGGGGAGCAGGGCCCCGGACCTTCCTCTGATTGCCTCCATATGGGGAACACTAATCAGCGCTGGGAGCCTTCCACCGGGGCCCGACGCACTCGCATCTGAAGAGAGGAGCAGCCTGCAGAGCACAGGTCTGCCGCACACACACACGCCTGTAAAAACATATTAAAGCAGCAGCTCCCACAGCTGCTTTCACACAGACCAACCGGCCGTACCGAGTGGGTGGAGAGCGGGGCGGGCGAGCCGGGCCCACCGTGCCCGCTCCGCCACACTCAAACACGCTCCACACGTGTTCATGCCGATGCGCAATAAGAGCGAGAACCGGCCTCAACGCTGGTGCCTGGACTCGAGGCATGGTCAACGATCAACACGCTCTCAAAGTCGGGATGTCCAGGGCTGAGCGGGCTTTCCTGCAGGTCTGGAGCCGATTCTGAATCCAGCTCGGCAGGAGCGCAGAGCTGGATCTCCTCGGCCGCTCTCAGACCGGCAGGCGGGGGAAGGTGGAACTGACACCGCGTTGTTAACCTGGCACGCCGCTCCAGAGAAACGTTCCCGCCGGCGTCATCAATCCAGCGGCCGGGGAGTCTCGGAGCCCAGTGCTGCGCGTGGTATTTACACTGCGTTGGCCATTTTAGGTCAAACCTGTAAATATTTGGCGCGGCCAGTTTGAAACCTGTTCTCATGATGGGGCAACGAGGCGCCGGAGCTGGGGTCCTGTGAGGGACAGGGATCCGCGGGGCGGACGAGTGACCGAGCGACACGCGGCGAGAGCTCGGGCGGGCGCAAACACGGGCGCGTGGCAGCGAGGGGGGCGCGCCGCACGCCGGCTCTGCAGAGGTGCATTCATTATTAATACGAGCCGGGCAGAGAGGAGCAGAGCTGGCCAGGCCGCCCTCTCCCTCCCTCCCTCTCTCTCTCTCTCTCTCTCACAGCACTATTGGTTTTTATATGTGACTGATTACATGGGTGAGAGGTGGAGGATCCAGTGCGGCTGATAAGGCCGACCAACCACACACACACACACACACACACACACACACACACACACACACACACACACACACACACACACACACACACACACACACACACACACACACACACACACACACACACACACACACACACACACACACACACACACACACACACACACACACACACACACACACACACACACACACACACACACACACACACACACACACACACACCGACATGTAAATGGAGCTGGTCGAAAGCGGCGAGTCACAGTCCGCTCCTGTGCCGACACCACTGTGCAGGACGTTTCACAATGTGGGCAAATGTGAGAGGACGTCAGCACATTTCTCTCCCGCCACTGTTTATTCATCGATTACTCCCCGCCTGCAGGACAGCTAATGCACAGAGATCCATGTTATCTGTGTCTATAACGCCCGAGCCCACTGGCGAGTCACAGCGACAACCTGACGGACGTTTTGTTTCTTTTCTTGGGACTTTTGATGAGCTCAGGCACCAACAAATGGCCCGCGGCTGCCGCAGTTGTACTCAGGGAGTGCTCCGGGGCCTCGTGACGTCCGTCCGGACGGACAGGCGGCGAGCAGGTGGCCTTTTACACGGGCCGCTGTGAATCCACGAGGGCACACAAAAGGCTGCGCAGCCTCTGAGCGGCCGGGCCGAGCAGGCCCCGGCTCCGGCCGAGGGGCTCCGACGGTCCAAGGTCCTCTGCCTCTCTAGTTAAACAGCAGCTGGGGAGTCGGAGGGGGAGGAGCCGCCGTGCCCTTTACACCAAGAGGCAAAACGTGAAGAAATTCACGCGTGCCGCCACTCGCCTTGCGTCCCGCCACAGTCACGGGCCCCGGCGGCCACCCCGCCGCCGGCGCCTCCTCTCTCCTCCTGCACGCTCCACACTCGACGTGCAAACGTTCCAGCAAACTAAACTGAGCAAGCACGTGTCAATAAGAGCCGTTTAGTGTGCGTTGCAGATATGCCGACGCATACCAACAGCAGGTAAACCATAAAGAACTACGATGGGGGCAGGAGGAGGAGGAGGAGGAGGAGGAGGGGGAGGGGGAGGAGGAGGAGGAGGAGGAGGGACGTTCAAACAGCAGAGCAAATAAACACTTCTGCTTGACACTGGAGATAAAGTCCGTGCACAAAGGCGACAGTTGCACTTTTCAGCCTGTGTGTGTGTGTGTGTGTGCATGTGTGTGCATGTGTGTGTGTGTGTGTGTGTGTGTGGCAGCCGCGGCACAGTCATATCTGTGTGAGGTTCCCAACAGGGGACACAAAGCTGAGGGTACAGACAGCTGGCGGGAAACCTGAGCACCTCATAGGGGTGTGAGGGGTGGAGGGAGGGAGGGGGGAGGGGGGGTTAACCCTTTGCGAGCCAGCTGAGGCGACAGGAGGCCACGTGTTGAGACGGACGCCATCCGACCCCCGCCTGACTGGCACGTCATCAGGAGCCCCGTGCTGCCGCGTCTCCGGACGGCTCCCCGACAGACCGGGGAAGGTGGCGGGCCCGCCTCGAGCCGAGCCGAAGGCCGGCTGGAGGCGGCGGTGGCTCAGTGACCTACATAGCCGGCTTCCGCTGACCCACTGCTTTGTTTGACCGTCTCCATGTGTGTGCCCCCCCCCCCCCCCGCCCCCCGCCCCGGCTCACCAGGCCGCTCTATAAACAGAGCTGGCTTTCAAGCTTCAAATCCAGGCAGCGCTCCGTAAACACGGGCCGGCGAGGCGGCGCGCCTGATCAACTCCATCCTCATCCTCGTCATCATCATCCTCCTCCTCATTATCATGATCTGGGATCAAGTCAGAGCCACGTCCACCCCGCTGCCCTGACAGCGCGTGTCCTACAGTAGACGCAGTGAAAACATTAGGCGCCCACACACGGTACGCCACCCTGATTTCCCTCAGGATGAATAAGGCGCCCATCTATCCGCCAGTACGCCTCCCCCGTTATTGAGAATCGACGATTCAGTTCAGACAAGATATAGAATACATCAGTCACCCAAATGATGGTGCTTCAACTGGATCGTTTGGTTGAGCCGCACTCGAGGCCTTTGTTTTATCTCTCCAACGTTTCGGGAGGTTTAGTTTACAACAGGAAGATGGCTCCTCAGGGCCAGATGGAAATGAGCTAATAAATGGAGAACGTCAAAGGTAAATTAACCGACCAGCCAACGCACTGGATGACTGAATCCCGAGAGACGGACACGTCTTTACACAGTCTGATGTGCTCGAGGTGGATTCTACGAAGAGGACGAAGGTCCGGTGAGGAGATTTTTCCTTCACAAAACACCAAAGTCTGTTCAGATTCCTTTCGTTTCTGCCCCCTTTGTATCTCGCTGTCAAAACAATCCTCCATCAGCCATGGCTTTCCTTTCCCCTGGCTTCACCTGCGTAAACACGCCACTTAGTCTAATGAGGAACCGGACGACGACAAGCGGAGTCTGAATTTACGGTCCGAGGGCGGAGCGGTCTGGAGCGAGCAGCGGGTCCTCTGTGCTCAGCAGGTTCTGCGGGCCGGCTCACAACACGCCCCACACAACCGCCTGTCCAGGCCCCAGAAACCCAGAGAGGAGACGGGGCTGGAAGCGCTCTGACGGACACGCTCGGGCCACGCTTTCCCCCATCTCGGTGTCTGTCTCTTTAGCGTCTGGTAGCAGGGGCCTGCGCCGCTCTCATCACACGGCAGAGCGCGTGTTGAAAAGCGTGAGGAAGCGAGAGAGTAATTAAAGGGAGAAGGACACTAACAACCCCCCCGCCCCCCTTCACAGGGATTAATCAGTCCAAACTGAAGGTGACAACTGGCAGGCGGGTCCAGCGCCGGCCGCAGAGCCCATTGTGCAGCGCACTGGTGCCTGCTCCTCGTCTAATCTCCCATTTGCTGGCTCCCGTCTCCCAGTCTGTCACCCTGCCAGCAACATGGAATTCGCAGCTCCATTTGGGACTGCTAAAAAAGGCAAGGCAGCCCAAGTGGAGGAGGTGCAGCCAATGGCGGCTGACCTGTCCAGTTGCTTGCAGTAAAATAAGGGGATGAAGGAGGGGGGGAGGATGGGGGGTGGGGGTGGGGGTGGGGGTGACATAACGTTGCTTTCCTCCCCTCCAACACAGTGGACGCGCTGCTCCCCGCCCGCCCGCCCCCGGCACCGGCCACTCGGTGGCGGCGTGGCGCGTGGAGGAGCAGCTCGTCATAACAGAGCAGATCTGGATGAATCAACTTTCCATCATCTCACTGATCCCCCCTCTCTCTCTCTCTCTCTCTATCTCCCTGGTTCGCGGGGCCCCCTGAAGAGCGGCGAGGTAGGCGGGGGAAACAAACGCGTGTGCCGCTCGGGAACCTGGCCTCGGCCTGGACATTCTCCCTGACAAAGACGGCGTGACCTGCGCTAATGAGGAGCGCGGCGAGTGGACTCGAGAGGCTTGACAACGGCGAGAGTTGTGAGGTCAGGGAGAAGGGAGGGAGGGTTCAGGGCGCGAGGAGAGCGAGGGAGGGAGGGAGGGAGGGAGAGAGCTCTCTCCTGAGCTCCAGCCTCTGGGCAAACAACATCGCCATCGTCGCTTGTGGGATTTGCATCCCGTCTTAAAATAACCGCAGAGTATAAAAACATCTGTAGCCACTTCTGATATTAAGAAGCTGCACCCAGCTCTCCTGGTGGCAGTTGAGGGGGGTGGGGGGGTTGGCTTTGTAGAGCAGCTTGTCGTAGCTGCTCCGCTCTTCACCCCCTTCATTCAACTGCAGGTCAGGCGAAACATTTCCCAGAATGCCTCTACGCAGCCCGCCAAGAGCAGTTTGGATCCTGCTGCCCTCAGCAACAGGGAGCGAGTGGTCATCAACCTCAGATTTCATGTCACATCATCCCGGGGAGGGCTACATTACGCTTCCATTCAGACTCTTCTAGAAGCATCTGCGTGGAGCCCACCATCCATGCAGCAGGGAGCTCTCCTCTCCCACAGGAAGCAGGGTTCCTGAACGCCTCTGGGGTTTCACTGCGGCCGTTCATTCTCAACGTGGCCCATTTGCATTACGTACACACAAATGAAACCATGAAGATAAAAAGAATTTGACCTGGCCTTTGAATATCAGGCCACCAATGTAAAAAGTCTGTGGATTCATCCGTCCGTCATTTTAGCTGCCCAGTACCCAGTGATCTGATGGGTCTACTAAAGCCCCAGCTCCAGCACACATTGGGTGGAGGCACAGAAAACACACTCACGCCTGGGGTCACTTTTGAGTCTCCAACTGTCCTAAACATGCATGTTTTTGGGCCAAGTTTTCTCGGCAAACATGCAAACCCCACACACACAGACTGACCCCTGACTGGGATTCAAACCAATGACCTTCTTGCAGTGAGGTCACCGAGCCACCAAGCGATGTGCACGTTCATTCCAGAGTCTCAGAACAAGTGAGGACACACATCGGCCTCTTAACTTGTGCAACCCAATATTCCACCCCCTCACGGTGATAAAAACCTCTATCTGCAGAGTTTCAACCGTCACGTGACCGGCACTTACCCCCCTTCTCCAAAACGTCCTCCACCCCCCCCGCCCCACCGTCCCCTGAACCCCAAAGTGTTTAGACTAGGCCTGACTGTATGTATGACATACTGCTGCGGTGATGAACGGCCTCCGGGCCTTCATCCTCCCAGCCATCGCACAGAGAACGCCCCTCCGCCTCCGCCTCCACCTGACACATGTCCAAACTGTGACCGTCCTGACACGGACCGGACGAGGAGCTGGAACAAGGGGGGGTGGGGGTGGGGGGGGGTGGGGGGGGTCAGCATGTCCCTGCCGGCTGCCTAATTGCACAGCACATGAAACGTCGAAAGTGTCGCTCGACTGTCTCCATTCCACCTGCTCGTATCTACATCCATACCGCTCTCCTCCATATCACTAAATAAGTGAGGGGGGATGGTGGTGGGGCTTGGGAAGGAGTTGGGGTGGGGGGGGGGGTCTGTGTGTGTGTGTGTGTGTATGGGGGGTGGGGGGGTGGTGATCACAGGACTCCAAAGACAGCTGCAGCTTATAAGGAATGTGAGGGGCCTCAGCCAAGAGAGCAGGCAGGGAAACCATACCATATATGGCCACAGAGGCAGAATCTAATTTTTATCAATGAGCAGAGCGGGCATGAGCGTGGCTTAACGTGCAAGGCTTGATCCGGGAGCCTCGGCGGAGTATGGTACGTGTTAGTTAGCGCCTTGTGAGAGCAGCGCGCAGGCAAGCGGGCCTGGAAGTGCCCGTCTTCAAAGGGGCGTCCTTAAGCCGCGTAAACAGCGCCGGGGCGGGGGGGGGGGGGGATCGCAGCTCCCCTCGGCACGTGACGGCACAAAGGTGTGGAGACCGGGAGTGTGGCTCGGCTGACCGATTTGTCGCTCCGCTTCAAAACCTCAAAGGCCCCGAGCGAGAGGAGCGCAGCCTGCGGGCAGCTGTTCCCCAGAGGGGAGAACAGTCGCACATGAGAGCATATTAATAACAATGGTTTGATTTCAAAGTGCCGACCCGGGCTCCATATATGAGCACGTCTCGGGGAGATTAACAGGTGGGAGAAGCGGCTCCGAGGACGCTGCGGATTCTGTTAAAAACGAGGCGCCTCGGCGAGCTCCCTCCACGAAAATGAGACGTAAACAGCGCAGCCGTGCTCAGAGCCGGGGCCGCGAGCTTCTCAGCCTAACACAGGCCAGGCCCGCGCTGATTTATCTGCGGGATCGTTACGAGGCTTTCCTGAATGAGAGGTCAGAGAGGCGGGGAGCAGACGGCTCCCTTTAGCGGGTGGGATAACGCTCGCCGTCTGATCCGGCTCTCTCCGGCACGCTACAGCTCTTTGAAGGACGGCCGCGACTTCTTTTCGGTTTTTTTTGTTGCTTTAATTACAAAAAGAAAAAGAAAACAGACCCGGCCCAAAACACGGGCCTCGCATTTAAAGGGGCAAAAGTTCAGAACGGTGTTTACAACGAGACAAAGATTATTTTCCACAACCGCTCGTAGCTCTGATAGATCTGCACTCCCCGGGTGCAATTGTGGCCTTTTTTGGACAGATTTCCCACTATATCCGTAGCGGACTCCAGGGTGCTTTTCCCTTCTTTCTCTTTTTTTTTTCCTCCTTTCTTTTTTTTTTTTTTTTTCCAAATTCACACTGCACTTCATGTTCGACGGCAGACAGTGAGTCACAGAGACATCCACTTGAGCAACATGTCGGAGCGCGAGGGGACTGGGTTGTGGGGTCGGGTACGATAAAAAAGCTCCACCGAGCGCTTCGGAGAAGGGATCTGGACCACGCGGGTCAAGTTTAGCTAAGTGTGGGGCAGCTGGAGGACCGGCCTACGGCGGCAGCCCTCTCACCTTTGTGTCGCCCATGCTCTCCGACTCGGACACCTGGTAGGTGAGGTCCGTCTCCTCGAAGCCCGTGGCGCTCATGCGCTGGTCCATGGAGGGGTCGGAGCGCGGCGGCGAGTCCGGCGAGTTCAGGCAGGTCTGGATCAGCGCCTTGCCCGTCTCGCTGGTGATCATGGGCTGGAGTTTGCGCGTGGCGAAGGTGTAGACGTGGCCCGTCTCGCTGGCCACCAGCAGCAGCACCTGGGTTCCTGTCAGGGTGGAGAGCTCGTAGGCCTGGAGGGATGGGGGGGGGAGACATAAAGAGGAGAAGTCAAGTATCTGGCAGAGAGCTGAGGGGTCAGGGGGTCAAACATGGAGGTGGTGGGGCTTGGGTTACCTCCGCCTCTCAGACACACTCAGCTCCACTGTAACGGGGATACGCAAGACTCCGCAAAGTGGAAAAACCAACCTCGCCGTGAAAACACTGAAAGCTAAAAATAGCCCCGTGGGGCTGTCTGACGTATAGCACAAACCACGCTAAAATAACACAAGATAAGGCTCCCAGAATAGAGGGTGATATAGCCTGGAGACTGATTGCAGGGCTGGGGGCTGGGGGCTGGGGGCTGGGGGGGGCAGTAACTCAAGACCTGACGGATGACACCAGGGATCCTTCTTAGCGCCCGGGGTGCAATGCGAGGCCACCGTCACCCCCTCACCCACCCCTCCGCCACCTCGCCATTCGTTATCGCCCACAGCCAAACAGCCCGGTGCACGGGGAGGAACGGAGCAGCGATGCTGCTGCTGCACTCGGAGCGAGCTCCTGAGAGAGCCTCTTCATCTCGGTGAGTCACAAGTTATGTGGAGGATGCTTCTGGTGCCGTGCCACCGCCGTCACCTTGGTGAGGCCGCAGCTCGCTGATAAACGGGCCCGTGCGGGGCGCAGCCAGACACGCCAGGCCCATCACATTCAAATGGGCAGGCGTTTTATTGAGGCCCGGCTCCGCAGCCAGGCCGCTCACTCTGGGCCCTATCGGCCCGCCCTCTCGCCCTCTCGCTTATCTGCGGCCGGGAATTATCTTCAGTGCGTGATAACAGGGCAACGCGGCACAGAGAGAGGCCAATTACGAGCGGCTCGTCAATACTACAGTGTGCCGGCTTCACCTGAGCGGGCTCGATTATGCAGCGCTTTCGGTGCATGCGTGTGTGTGTGTGTGTGGGATTTACAAGCTGGTTTCTGGACGGCTGTACCGTTCCCTCCCATCGAGCGCTAATGCAGCGTCACAGACGTACACAGCTCCTCTCGACTCTCTGACAACCAGGCCGGATGTTTGGCCAACATCCAAGGCACGGAACACTCATTTGTCAACTTAAGCGTGCGGGGTGACGGCACAATACTAGACCTGCACGAAGCTTTAATAAGTTTCCTTGCTCTGCTGATTTTCTCATAAATATTCACGACGGCAGGGTCAGCTCGGGCTGTAATTGGTTCCTCTGCCACACACACACACACACACACACACACACACACACACACACACACACACACACACAAAGCACAAGATAAACTAGGGGAGGCAAACGCAGAAATGCTGTATCCACAACTCGACGGCCCAAAACAACTTTGTGGCCGAGTTCTCAGATCTCAACTTTGATATCGTTCGGTGTTCTAGTAGAAGCAGCATCATTTATGCAGTTTGCACGATCAGAAAGCTCTCAAAATGAACAGACACTTTCTTTAAATGACATCTTTTCTCTGCCCGACAGTTCAATCTTCAAGACTCGCATAATTGAAAACGATTAGGAGAGCGTCTAGCAGGCATCTGAACATCTGCGATGGTGCTGCCGAGCTTTGTGTCGATCGGACGGGACACGACTTGACTAACTGCTTCAGCTCTGGACATGGCAGCAGGTCGGGTGTAAATAATAACATTAATAATGGCTGCGTTCCAGCCTGGACTCAGAGCCCTCGTGTTGTGCTTGTTGGCCGATGGAGGCAATGGAACGCAGCCTGATTTCATGTTATTAATAACAGCTGTGCTCCTCCAGCAGCGAAATCACTCCTATTAATCAGTTACGCAGGAAGCAACGATGAAAACGCCTAATTTTCTCAACAGCTGGAACTTGGGAGTGCTAATTGAGCGATGCTGTGCCACAGATCGAACAGTTTGAACTATACAAGTGTTTACACACACAAACTAAAGACCTAAACCTTCCAAAGAACAAACCCCCCCCCCCAAACCTTCCATAAGAAACTGGGCCCATCCAAAAACCAGTTAGAGACCAGTCTGCTATGCGTCTTCCCACTCCACCCACTTGTCAATTTGTGTGATGGCTGACATTGTGTGGGCAACGAAAATTTCATCCTCACAGCGTGTCAAACAGCGTTCACGTTGCCAAGAGCCTACATAAAGACACCTCAGTTTCCACGACAACAGTCTGGAAAGGATGGGAAAGAAAAAAAGAGAGAGAAAAATGCTGCAAAGCACACGGCGCAGGCCCTTCAAAGTAACATACGGATGGGTGAAAACTCCTGCAGCGCAACAGAGCCCACCTCGCACACCACGTTTGTTTACCTTGGTGATGAAAAACGGCCGAGCCTGCAGGCGCTGCCTCCCGGTCACCGCTTGACCTCAGCCCGACGCAATCCACTCTGTTGTGACAGCCATTGTGCGCTTGAGTCACGGACTTCCAGTGAAAACAGGACATTGCTGCTAAACTTATCAGAGGGGCACTTGTGACTTCTGTGGCGCACGCCGTGTCATCTCTAATGTCAGCCACTTGTGCTCACAGATGTGACCCGCAGACGCGCCACGAGTGGCTGGGGGTATGCGGCCCGCTCGCACGCACACAGGTCCCCCAGCCCCTCTCCTTCTGTGCGAGTGCTCTTTTGACCGTCCTCTCGTCCCTTTCCCTGGGGTTCAGTCAGCTGTCGGAGGCTGCAGGCCCCGGTGCTGCCGCTACTGCCGCTGCTGCAGCCCTGCTCCACACAGCGACAGAGGGAACAGCCTGTGCACCGAGGGCCACAGGATGGCAAGCCCATCCAACAGTCCCAGGCCTGGCTGCCTGCATATGCACATGCACCCGTGTCTGTGTGCGTGCGTGCATGAGAGAGTGTTTATCTGCATGTGGTTGTGGGTCAGGCCATGTGTGTCTCGGTGTGAGTGTGTGTGTCATAGTTGGGGGGGTATGGCAGCGGTCGTAAATAGAATTGTCATTTGCTCAGGTCTATTTAAAGCACATTGCCCATCATGAATGTTCTTCCTCACATCCACTGATTGTGGCCAAGAAGTGGACATTATAGGTCAGTGGAGAGCGAATGTCATGTGGGACCACCATTCAGAAGAAGAGGATTGAGGTGATGATGATAAACATGCAGCACTTTTCCGTCCCAGAGAGCTAATGTCTCTCCTTGCTCTCACTGGGACTGAATGAATGAACACACAGGCACACACTGAGTGTGTGTGTGTGTGTGTGTGTGTGTGTGTGTGTGTGTGTGGCCAGGTGACAGTGAGTCTGGGGAAGCTCAGGGACTCATCTTATCCTTCCTCTCGCTGAACATGGTGTCCAGCCTCATTCAGGACCACCACTGACTATTTCAATCACCTTATTGAGGAGATAATAAACACACAGCACTATGTCCAGGTCATGTCACCCTGGCCTCACCGGGACTGAATAAATGAATGAACGAACACACACACACACACGATTGAACTTTTTTGTTTCAAGACTGTAAATGAAGTCTAGTTCCCTATGTTTTTAAACAACTATAAACTACCATGACCTGCATGACTGAGAACATGTGAGAAGTTGGGTGAGTGTGTGTGTATGTGTGTGTGTGTGTGTGTGTGTGAGAAGAGGGGGGGTGGTGACAAGTGAATCTAGAGATGAGTCCGTGAACTCATGCCTCTAATCTAGGACCACAGCCACTATGTCAATCAGTTCATTAAGAAGCTAATAATGAACATGAAACCCATTATTATGCCTCACTAGGACCGAGTGGATGAACATAGTCACAACAGTGTGTGTGTGTCCAAGTGACACTCACCTTTTTCATGATGCCAGTCTTCCTCTTGCTGAACGTGGTATACCGTCTCAACTTGTTGTCAATAAACTCCATCTTGATCTTCACTCTCCCACGTGTCTTCTTGCCCGGTTTGGCTCCGGCGACCCCCCCAGGAACCATGCCGTACCCACCGGGGGCTACTCCCACCTCCTGCCCGGACCCCGCCGCCTCCATCTCCCTCTCTCGCTTCACCCCCCTCCTGTTGTCCCCGAGTGAACCCACCGGGTCGTCCTCGTCCCCGGAGTCAGAGTCGTTGTCCGAGCCGCTGCACAGCGGAGCGTTGTCCCGGTCCGGGTCGAACCTGGCGGCCCCGTGCGGCGGCAGCGACACCCCGGGGTTCAGCCCCACCATGCCCCCGGTCTGCACGGCGCTCTGCAGAGGGCTCACGCCGGCCCCGTTCCCCGGTCTGGCCCCTCTCGGACCGTTCGCACCCAGCATCCCGACCCCAACCCCGTCCCTGTCCGCCTGCCTGTCGCTTCCCCCCGGTAAAGCCTGCCCTGCTCGGATCAACACGGGACGAATCCCGCTGCCCACAACTCCCGTCGGCCCGTATCCCGCGGTGCTTCTACCAGACGCTGCTGCCCCGTTTCCTGATGGTGCCGACCCGACCCGGCTCGGTAACATTATACCCCCTGGCCCGGGTCTGGAGGAGTCCGGTAGCGTTTGCCTCGCTCACCGCCGGAGAAAACGCATACACGCCGGGGGCCGCAGGCGGGATGTAAACAAACCAGGCCGGTCGATGTGTCCGGAGGCTCCAGGAAATCACCGAGACAAACTTTGGAGAGTGATGCTGCCCCCAGGACCCTTCACCCCGGATCAGTTCGGTTCACCCTCCTCCTCTATCTCCAAAACTCCGAGCACTTTCTCAAAAAGGAAAAGACGAACAGCGCGCCATTTGTCGCTCCGCCGCGTCATCTAGTCCCCACTGAAATCGGTCATTACCACAAATGTTGGACCGATAGCACCCGAATTGTCGATTACATTCATTACTCAATTCAACATCGATGTCCTCTTGTTTCTAGAGAAGCATAAATTTGTTTTATTACTAAGCCGCTTTAACGACGGCGGAGGGATATAACAACACAGGAACTACTTCCCTCCTTATAAAGAGATACAATGTTTCCTTATATGGTGCTGTCTCTCCTTATTTGGTGAGTCACAGCGTCGCCCATTGATTGGTTGAATATTATCTTAGTAGCTCTGTGATTGGTCGAAAGGGCCAGCTCATTGGAATAAATACCAAAATGGTTGCGCTACCGACAACGTCACCGTGGACTGACGGAGGCACCAAAATAACAGAACATTCAACTTTTTATTCCCTACAGGTTGTTCTCGGCCACTCCACAGCCACGTTTTCCCACGGTTTTATGCCAGAACGTGACTACAGTTGATCTGTGTTAGACTCACGGAGTCGAGGGGACGTATTTATTTGAATTTAGCTGACATTTTCAAGCAATGCTGCCAGACCTGGAAGTTAAGATTGGGTCAGGCAGTCTGATGTGCAATAGGCAACGAAGGGTCAAATTACATGCATTGTTTCTTAGTTATGCAAGTGTGTCTGATCTGCTATCTCTCTCCCACAACAAGACATATCCACACAATAACGACTTGCTATCCTCATATGTTTTGCTACCCCTGGTGAATGTGTGCTTAGAGTGGAGCTTGAATTTCCCCGAAGGAACCTCAATCTCCATCGGTTTATCCATCTCCACAGGGGGTGGTAGGAGTTCAGCAGGAATACTATTTATCTTCACTTACTGGTTCAACTGCTGCTGTCTTTGCACATACACCTTTGCCAATT
This sequence comes from Karalla daura, assembly GCA_029224185.1. NCBI lineage: Eukaryota > Metazoa > Chordata > Actinopteri > Chaetodontiformes > Leiognathidae > Karalla > Karalla daura. Next base: position 10,650,646 of record CM055200.1, read on the forward strand.
TACGGCGTCACAATCTGGAAGGGAGCAATAGGCCTTTTTCACTGCAAATGTGACTTGTCATGGCAAGTGCAGGTGAAGCATGGACATTTCAAAAAAGAAGCAGAGATAATGCACAGTGAGACGTCATGCACAAGTACATCCCAGAACCCTGAAAGTGAGGCAGAAATAGAATTCAACCCATTAATTACATTATTTTCCACCAATCTGTTTCCTGCTGTGACATAACAGTAAAGGTCTTCTCTGGAAACAGACTATGACAGTCAACCCAGTCAAGGGTGTTTTGTTTGCTCTAAATCTGACAAGGTTTGAAATGGTGCAGTAAAACCCACCTACATGGTGCACCAGGCAGGTTAAAACAAATGCACCAAGTCATGGTATTTGACAAAGACTTCTCACCCAAGATCTGCTGGCAAGATGCTGGGTTGTGTGACTGGCAAGCATAGCAGCTCCTGGAGGTGTGAGAGCACCTGGAAAAATGTAATGTAAACACAAACGAGAGATCACTAGCACTGAATGAGTTGAAGTGCCAGGACTTGTCTTTATATTATCTAACATATGCAAAACTTCACAGACTCTGAGTAATATATGCACAGCACAGTTGCTACGCTACATAATACCATTTGTTTGTAGTTCTGTGAGCAAAGTCTGCCATTGAACCTCTTTAAGCATCGCCTCGGACTGTACGTACAGTAGACCAGTAAACTCCTGCACAACCTGCAATGTAAGCAAAGGACCAGTGTGGCCTCAGCATGAACTCACTTGTCTGCAGGGAAGTACTGAAGTTGCCTATGGACGCCAAACAAAATTATGAAATGTTTATCAGATCAAAATGGCTAACTGCCACTCACTCAAAGGGGGATACGGGAATGATCTGGCACAGTTATGATAGGGCATGTCTGCATTATTCAGGTCTGAACATAATTATGTGGTAAAAGTGTTTAGCACTCTTCTGTGGTTGAAATAGTCATGCAGAAGGTGTATAGCTCCCTCTGGTGGTCAGAGAGAGGCTGTTGGCTTGCAGTCGGAACAAGATTGACAGTGTGCTTTGCCAGGACATGGAAGGCGTTTTACATGTCAGACCACACTGAATATAAACTCCAGACACTTAGTATCATGTGGGTCCCTTTTTGGAGTCATTTCATCAGTTGTGGGGCTGATAGTGAACCTACACACAGCTGTTGTTTACACAGTTTGAACACGAACTTGCAGAGACTTGCTTGGCGCATGTAACCCAGCTCGGAGCATTTCGTCATCTTTATTTATTTCCACTGAAGCTTCTATTGCATGGTGTTGCAGCTGCACAAGGAGCCTTCATGAAAACTCTTCCAAGTGGTGACGTTTTCGGGGAACTTGGCTTGCAATTGCGTCCCATTATTCTTTCTCATTTTCATTCAATTTCATTTGTTTTCTTGTGGGACGCGGCTACAGGAGAGTTTCTGAAGAAGCTCGGGCATGCTGCTGCATAACCACAAGAAGTGAACCAAGAAACCTGTTCAGTGGCATCCGTCCATCGTCGCGGTTCTCAGAAGCACAACCACTCGCAGTAGGAATCACAACAGTGTGGGTAAAAACACTGTGAACCTTTATTGACAGCAGCATGTATACTTTTGAATATATCTGTGATTATTGTGAACACTTGCTGAAGCAGATTAAAAAAAACACGTTGGTGTGAGTGCCTAGCATTCATAAAAATATTACACTAAAAACAAGGTATAAAAACAGGTTCATAAACAAAGGCCATTGCATTCGATTAGATAATGTAGAAAAACAAAACAAAACAAAAACAAAAAAAAGAGAGAGGGAGAGTTCAAATAATCCTTCATTTACCAGGCACTTAAATGAGTACTGGTGACCAGCAGTCACTCTTTAACCTCTGTTGTACTTTGTTTTAGTGCGTCCGGCTGCTTCCAGACTGGACGCACGCTGAGATGGGACCGTGAGGACGAACGCGTCAGAGAAGTACCTTCCTATATTAAACAGAGTTAAAACAAACAAACGAAAAAAGACAGGACCTTCATCATAAATAAACAGGCGCCTGCATGTCCTACTACACAACATGATAGAGATAAGGAGGAATATTCTGTCGGGTGAAGTTAGTGCATGGCTTCTACATTATGTACACACTGCCTGCTGTGATGGTCCACTCGTCCAGCTGGACCCGGGGGGGGGGGGGGAACTGTCATCGGACCTCGAAGGAAATGATGTTGGTCACGGGTTAAACACAGTGATAGGCTGCATCCCTGCTGCTGAGACGATAGGGAGATGTTTGCCGTGGGAGAATGGATCGTTTTACCCATAGGTAGTGACCGGTAAGCACCTCAAGGTTCATACAAGAACAGGACACACTCGTTAAAAAAAACAAACCAAAAAAAAAAAAAAACGTACAAAGCCCACACTGGCACAGTCTTGTCTATTCAGTATATTCCTTGGCTATAAACTTGATCTTTTTTTTTTTTTTTTAATGTTCCTGAAGTGTTATGATAACACAAATATTGTTTTCCGCAAGTCTCCTCCCGGCGCAAACCAACAAGCGCAACAAGATTCCAGACCTTCATGAGAACCTCAATCCACTTCTTCTGTGAGTGTACACTGGAGCATGGGAACAGTTCGGCGGTGTGCACGCACACACACACACACACTCACACTCACACACTTTGTGGTGGGTCCTGGGTGCACAGAGCAGCCATGCGTCTCCTGCAGGATTAGTGAGGCGGACTCGGGATGCAGCTGATTGGATTTTAACAGACTGGACTGAAACAATCCCACTCAACACAGTCAAGTGTTTAACAATTGATTTGGGAAGCTTCACTGCTCCACTGAGGACACATTATTTCCCAATTTCCCTTCACTATTCTTTCGTGACAAAACGCTGAGGACTCAAGGGAGCAGTGAACCTACATTTCAGGGCGTTTTCTTCCTAAGACTTACGACCAATAATCTCCATTGATCTGTGCCAGTGAAAGCACTGTATCTGACATCCCTACAAAGCAGTCGGGAGGTCTGTGGGAGCGTGTGTGGAGGGTAGAGGCACTGAGGTCGTGAGGCTCTGTGAAACAAAAGTGTCTCGGGGACAGAGCAGCCGCAGACAGGCGGCCAGGGTCACAGTGGAACCACAGACTGGGACTGGAAGGGGGGGAGGGGGTCGTCCATGCTGCGGTTAAGGCAAATGTAAACTCCTGGCATTTCTCACACGAAGCCGTTCCCACAGACGTGAGTGAATTTCCACTGATATCGCGAAAGGAGTCTTATCCACACGCCCGCTCTTTGAAATGCATATCAACAAAAAAACGTTCTCTCCTCGAACCCTCTTCCCTGAAATGTGTGCGACTAATTATCCAGCAATTCTGTCTTTATTTTGGGGAAAAGGAGGGGGGGGCTCGGACAAAGTTCCCCTCTGACGCGGGGTCTGGGCGGTCTCAGACTTTGCTGTCAGAGGGCAGCTCTCCCAGGGCGTGCACGATCTCGGTGAAGGAGGGCCGCTCCTTCAGGCTGAGCGCCCAGCAGCGCACCATGAGCTTGTAGATCTTGGAGGGACATCCGTCAGGAACGGGCAGCTTCAGTTTCCCATTCTGCAGACCTGGACACAGAGACGGAGGTTAGACCAAACACGGACATCTCAAACATATTTCAGGATCAACGGGTCCTGAGCTGCCGAGGCGTGGTACTAACCTTCTAGCACCTCGTCGTCGCTGAGTTTGGTATACGGCATCTCCCCGTGACTGAACACCTCCCACATCAACACGCCGAAGGCCCACACGTCCGACTTGGTGGAGAAGTCGTCCTCGAACACGGACTCTGATGGGAGCCAGCGCAGCGGGATCCATGCCTGTCTGTAGTGGTAGTACTCACTGCATGCACCAGAGAGAGAGAGAGGGAGAGAGAGCTCAGGTTACACAGATGGACCCGTCCGTCTTTTACTCCTGACACCCTCTGCAGATGATGAGTGATGGGGGAGGTGGTTTCTATGACTGCGTAAACTGCTCGTCCCCGCCCTCACCTGTTGTAGACGTCCTTGCTGAGGCTGAGCGCCGACACCTTCACGCGCCTCTGGCTGTTGATCAGGCAGTTCCGGGCGGCGAGGTCCTTGTGAACGAAGCGGTGATTGGACAGATGCTCCATTCCTCGGGCCACCTGGGCGCAGATGGAAACCTGGAGGGAGGGAGGAGAAACGCAGAGATGAGGGAAGCGTCGAGCAGCGCGGCACATAAAAGGCTTTATTGTTGGCTGCCGCATGTGCATGTTGGGAGTCAAGGCCGTCCTCCTTGGGTTGCCCCGGCAACCTCAAGGTGACGAACAGGCTCAAGGAACTAACAGGTGAGATGTGACATTCCTTTCCCTGTTTATTCTTAGTGCTAAGATATCCAAACTGGCCAGGCTGTAGAGGAGCAAACACTGCTCTCATTGTTATCTAACACGAACACTGATGATTGCAGAAAACGAGATCCTGACAGCAATCAACACTTACTTTGGTCTTGGTGCTGATTGGCTGAGATTTGACCTTGTCGTCTTTGCTTTTGGAAATGCGCAGGAACTGCTTGAGGTCTCCCTGGTTTGACAGAAAGCAAAACGCGTGCAGTGAGCGTCAGTGCGCGGCACCTCCGTACAGGTGAGCCTATTCCCTGTGAGGCTGTGCGCGGGTACCAGGTCGTAGTACTCCAGGATGGTGTAGTGGGGGTCCGCCTCCCGGCACAGGCCCAGCAGCCGCACCACGTTGGCGTGGCTGAGCTTGGCGAACATCTCGGCCTCGCGGCGGAAGTCGAGCTGCAGCTGCTCGTCTCGGGTCTGCAGGCTCTTCACCAGCACCACCGTCTCCTCCTCGCTCTCCTCGATGCCCTTGGCTTTGCACAGCAGCACCTCCCCGAACTCGCCTTTACCTGCACACGCACACACACACACACACACACAGCAGGGCGTCAGGGCAGGGACGATGCGGACCGAGGAGGAGAGAGAGAGGGAGAGAGAGAGAGAGAGAGAGCGGCGGAGCAGGACCCACCCAGGGTGGTGATGGTCTGCAGGTTGGCTCGGGGGAAGTGCAGCTTGTCGTTGTTGACGTGGCTGTGGCGCTTCTCGTTGGTGGCCACCGTGCCCATGTTGGTGAGCGCCACCTCCTCCTGGATCTCAGTGGTGGTGTGGCCGTTCTGCTGGACGGCTCCGCCTGGCCAGCACACAGCACACACACACACACACATACACACACAGCACACAGGGTCAGAGGTCAGACACGAGGTGGGAGTCTGAGATAACAAACCACTTAAGATATTCATCATGGCTGGGAGGTATGAAATACAAGACTGCTTCAAGGCCTTCACAGATCTCACTGAAAGCCTTTACGGACTGTGATGGTGAGTGAATTCATTAATTGATTCGATTGATCAATTAATATCTGTATTTTATAGTTATACCAATTCACACAGTCACATGTAAGTCAGTGGCTTCTTGATTATTCGATTAGTCATCTCACCAACATTAACTTTTATGTCTAGGTAGGTCTAAAGAAACACTGACATGTAGGGAGCCGAGGTGTGACATTTTAATTTTCTAGTTTTAGCTGCTCTAGTAAACCACAGAAAGTAATCCTTTCAAGCTGAGCAGACTCATATCAGTATCTCTCAGAATTAGTTTCAGACTTTGATTAGCTGCTTCTCTGTCACAGTAGAGCGGGCGCAATAGTGACGACGAACACAAGGTGGCAGCACATCCCTGAATCACCCTGACCAGGGAGCACCGCCCGAGTTTCTCCGGCCTGACCACAGACCAGACACACTCCTGTCCACGGAGCTCCCGTACCGTTGAGGCACTCCATCTCGGGCTCCTCTCCGTCCTGGCCCTTCTGCAGCCGCTTGGCGTTGCGTCTCTTCTTGCAGTAGAACATGAGGCCCAGCACGATGATGATGTAAGCCACGGCCGCTCCCACCGACAGGCCGATGGTCTGGATCATCTTGTACGGGGCCTTTTCGTCCTCTCCATCGATGGTGTGCAGGGAGGGTTTGTCTGTGGGGCACAAGGAGGAAAAAAAAAGACACTTTAATGGGATGTAGTTTACTGCGCATCAGATCCAATGCGGTTATGATCCGCTCCCCCCACTCCTCCAGGAAATGGCAAACCCTTATCTCCTTATGAATTGAGGGTACTGGGAATGTTAATACAGTTAAAAGCATGACACTATTTATAATCACACAATCGCCGCATTGAGCGAGCGCTTCCTCCGGGTGGCTCCGTCACACAGCGCCGTCCACCGCCGGCCTGACGAGCAGCGGCAAACAGACATCTAAATGCGACCGTCTCCCCGCTCGGAACTAATCGGGAATCCTGCCGCTTTTGAAGACAAAAATGAGTTGATGGGGCGCGGTGGTGCCAGCGCGTGACCGCAATGTTCAGCTCCAGGCGGCACACAAGGAGCCCCTGAGCGCGAGGCCTTATTAGATCCACCGTCAGTCCAGGCCCGTGGGCCGGGTGACAGGCGGTTATTAACCTGTCGAGATGGATGCCAGCAGGAGGGCCAAGCCTTAACGGGCGCCTCCACCCCTCACTCGTGTGCAGGGGCGCGCTGTGTGTGTGTGTGTGTGTGCGCGCGCATGCTGGACTCACCCACGACGTACAGCTGGGCCACGAGGTCTTTGATGCGGCAGCTGTTTCCAGCCACGCACGTGTATCTGCCCGTGTCGTCCGTGGTGACGTCTCGGATCACCAGGGAGCCGTTGGGCATCTTCTGGAACCTGGAGGAAGGGAGGACAGAGGCACAGGTGAGGGGAGTGCCGAGCTTCTGGGGTCCCAAAATAAACCAGGGTTATGTTCAGTACATATATAAATGTATATTATATAGCCGAAACAAGAAATTCATGGTGAAGATATGGTGGGAGTTTCAACTTAACTGCCACCGCAGGCAAGAGTGGCCTAAATCTGCCTTCTTTCAGCCCGTATGTAACACATATTTGATTTTTATTACGGTCTGAATCTTCCAAATCCCACCGAGGCTGCTTTCATATGAGGTCCTAAATTGGATGCATGTCCAAGATGAAATGTAAACAAAGGACAAAACAAGCTTTTTTTCCTTAATCCTCTTCCCTCCCTCACAGTTTCCTCAGATGAGACTGCCTGATACACACACTGGCATGTTTGGCATCCATTACTTCCACAAACACAGCGATTTCACGCTCTCACCTGCATCTGATTGAAATTATAACATGAACAACCACGCAAAGAATAAAGTCCAACTGGGCCTTTAGACCTGCAGAGTGAATGTAGCCTTCGCCCAGCAAGAGCCTCTCAGAAGCGGCTCGCTCCCTAATGGCAGCCACCTGTTTATGAGCAAATTGATGCTGATGAGTTTTAATTACTCGCGTTAATCTAACCCTTACTAGGTCTGAGGGCTCTGAGTACGAAACGCGGAGGAGAGCTCATTAGATGAAGAGCGGGGTAAATTTAGCAGCGTCAGAGCAGATACGTCGGGACCCATTAGAGAGCCCAGACAGTTGTGCTGTCAGGCACTGCCTCAGCGAGAGCTGAACGACGGGCCTCTGTCACAGAGTCAGGGTGGAGGGGCCGCCGGAGCGGCGCTCACCCAGCCTGGGGCCTCACCTCCTGTTCTTGATGTCGTCCAGCGTCTTGTCTTTGACCATCCAGTGGATGTGAGGCTCGGGGTCCCCGGTGGCCTGGCAGTGCAGGATGGCCGTGTTGCCCTGGTACACCGTGGTGTTCTCCGGCTCCACCTTGAAGCGAATGTACACTGCGCCAGGCGCACACATTCACACATGGAGAGCGGTTCATTTACACAACACCCAGACCACGACTAGGCCACAACATTTCCCTTGCAGGCTGCGGTGGCCGCGGTTAGCGTCCCGTCAGTTACACGATACAGATGCCATTCATTAAAAGGGGCCGTAAAAAGGTCGCCTGGCGCACTATAAAGGCCGCCTGTATCTGGCCACTTGATGAGAGGGATCGATGCGTGTCTGCTCGTAAAACCAGGGCCGTGTGGCCCGGCCACTGTGGGATATGTGATGGCTAATTGGGCAGCGTGACCCTAGACTTGAGAGGGGAGCAGGAGGAGGAGCGAGCGTTTTACCGGCCACGGTGAGGGTCACCAGGGCCCTGATCTCCCCCTGGAGGCTGTTGGAGGCGATGCAGGTGTAGTTCCCGGCGTCGCTGCGGGTCACTTTGGTGAAGTGGAGCTGTCCGTTTCTCTGCTCCACGTGAGGCGGCAGCTCCCCTCCGTCTGCAGGGGGAGACAGAGAGGCGCGCGGTGGGCGGGTTGCTGGTGGTGGTGGGGCGGGGGTTAGGAGTGGAAATGCGGTGCTTAAATAGACTGTCAAGGCAGAGATCGATGCGGGAGGAGGTGGGAGGCTACATGATGCTGAATCTTCCTAATTCTGCATGTTCAGTGTATGCGCAACAGCATTTGTCACCATTAGCATGGAAGGGACTAAAGGCACTTCCAATGAGATATTCACTGAGAACATTGCCCGTCTGACTAAGCAGGGATGCAGGATCGGTACTGATTTATTGGCCTGATAGTGGCAGAGATGACGTCACACCAATAACGTTGAATAACACATATGCTCGCAGATAACTAGCCGAGCCGATCATAATTAGCTAACATTGCACTGATTTAGCTCTTTCCCTGAGCTGCTGTTGCATGCAATGATGACATCACAACACCAGTGATGTCAGAGGCAGAGCTGTGATGTTAAATTCACCCGTAGACACCGCCTCTTTGCTTTCCTTTACCTCAGGTGTGCATGAACTATCATAAATGATCGGTATCAGCTGTGAAAAGCAGGAAGTTACTCTGTGCATCCCTTAAGTTGAAGCTTGCATACCTGCTTTGGTCCAGCGGATGACTGGGGCCTCCCGGCCTTTGGCGGAGCACTGGATGGTGATCTCGTTGTCCAGCTCCAGGCACTGAGCAGGCTGCGGGGTGGGTGTGAACTTCAGCTTCTCTGAAACGCGCAGTCAAAACATCACACGCACATTAAACACGTGGTAAACAGCGGTGGGAGGGCTGCCTGTGTCAATGCCGCTTTTGTGCAGCTCGCAGATGAAATGACACCGATCTGATGCAAATCGTGTCGAGACACAGTCCGGGGAGGGAGACTGGAGCATGAAAGCCGGGCGAGTATCAGCCGCTGACATCACACAGATCGTCCAGACCAAGCAGCGACTTGGTCCCGCCCCTCGCTGCACTCCCGCAGCGGCTCCCGGAGGAATTCATTGCGGCTGGAAGGTGTGAAGCTGGGGGCGGGAGCCAAGCTGCCGGGCCTGAGTCATATTTCACAGCTCTGTGGGTGTCCCGCAGGACGCGGCCTCGACGTGTTCGCTCGTATTCCGGGAGAGGCGCCGGCTCACAGCCGCCTGCGGGCAGGGCCGCAGCGCTGCTTCGCTCACGGCCCTGGGACGTGGCTTCATTTGTGGCTCATCAGCTGCGGGTCGGCGTGGGCAATAACTAAGCGTGCGCTGAGCAAGTGCAGGGCGATCTGCTCTCTGTGTCCACCCGCCCGGGCCATCCCCCTCTTGCTTACCGAGCACGATGACTCGGGCCTGGCCGGACAGCCGGCCGCCGGCCGTCTTGGTCTCGCAGAAGTAGATCTGCCCGTCGTACACCTCCACGCTGTTGATCCTGAGCGTGCCGTTGGAGAACAGCTTGAAGCGGGAGTCCTGGGGAGGACAGGCGGCTGTTACGGCGGGCTCTCATCGGTGTTTAGGGAGCGCGAATGAGGAGTTTGTGCAGTTCTGCCACTGACCTCCGGGGTGATCATGATGCTGTTGCGATACCAGCTGACCTCGGGCTCAGGGTTGGCCTGAGCGTGACAGTGGAGGTAACCGGGTTTACCCTCCTCTAAACGGCTGTCCTGAGGCCTCATCACCCACACCGGGGCAGCTGCACGCACACACACACACACACACACAGAAAAGAGGCATTAAGGCTTGCACAGCATCCGTGTGGAGACATTTCACACATATCTGTACAGTAAAGAGCTTCTCAGCTACGCGAGCTGCTAATGAGCAGGCCCGCTGATCGAGCTAAATATAGGCACATTAGCAATCCCAGTTTATCTGGTACACCGGATAACATAATAGCACACAAGGCATCTTCGCATTTCACTCTATTATGCTACAACTGCACGGTATAGCAGCAGTTTCTCCTCTCCCATTAGTGCGTGCAGAGCGTCTGCTCTGTTTGAAGCCATTATTTGGCAGTAAAACTAACAGGCAGATATTCCAGATATACTTCAGAGGCATCATCACGCTTTTATGTTTGGAAGTCCTGGCCTCTCAAACATTTCAGTCTCTACCGAGTGAAAGACTCGTAACAAAGGACTGATACGCTGCCGTTTCATCTCTATGATGGATTCAGCTCAGACATTCAGGATTCACACAGGCTTGATGCAACAATTGACTGTTTTTGTAGTCGATTACTCTGTTACTTTTTTCACTAAATCTAAGTTGTTTGATTTTTACTACACAAACAGTGTGAAAATGTTCATGCCTGTTTCTCAAAGGCAAGGATAAGGTCTTCAAATGCCTCTTTTTACTTGTTTTTTCAATGTTTTTTGACAACACTCAACTTGCTGTCACAGAGGATTAAAGGAACCACAACATTTTCACATTTAAGAAGCTGAAACGAGAGAATTTCGACTTACAGTCCTAAAAAAATTACTTTTACACGCCTAAATGAAGTAACGGCTCATTAAAACTGTCGATCAGTGGATTCGCTGTTGCAGCTCCTCTGATGAGCCTTCAGAGCCTCGATCTGTCTTGGTTTTCTCTACAAGCATCTCTAGAAACCTCGAGAAAGGACAGCACGGGGCTGGACTCACTGGCCACGGTGAAGGTGACCTCCTGCGTCCTGCGTCCCGCCTTGTTCTGGGCCACGCAGGTGTAGGTGCCCGAGTCGCCCTCCTCGGTGGGGCTGAAGACCAGGTCCAGGCCGTCCTGGTAGACCCTGCCCTCCTCGGGCACCCGCTGGCCGCCTCTCTCCCACCACACCTGGGGCTCGGGCTTGCCTCTCGGGGGGCGGCAGGGCACCCTCTGCAGGGAGTCCGCCGTGAAGACCTTGGACGCCTTGGGCACCATGTCCTCTATTTCTGCAGCGGAGAGCGGGCGAGAGTGAGAACTGGCGATAATCGATCCGTCCTCAAAGGCGGCGGAGTGTTGCCGATCTCACGTGGAGCCCCGGGCCCTGTCCAGTCCAACTCGCAGCCCCGGTTAATGGATTTCCTGCCTTGTTAGGGAAAGTCCTCTGATTTGTAGCGCGCCGGCCGCAGTAATTAGAGAACAAAGCGCGCGGTAGCTGAACTGAGTATATGGGTTGTGTGGGAATTAGCTACCGACCGTGTGAGCCCTGAGGGGCGGGTCATATGAGAGCTGGCGGGCCCCTATGCGGAGAGCGGAATGCGATCCGTGCTGCAAAGTCTCCACCACAGTGGTCTAATGGAAGTATTTAATGCCTTATTGGCCAACAGCACCCTGAAAGCCGGTCGGCGGCCTCCGCCCTCTATGGGCCTACCATCCAGATCAATTAATGGCGACGGGGGGGAAAACAGCGTTCTGAGCAGATGAAAGCAGAGCCGGGCCGGGTGGAGAGGAGGGGGGAGAGTGGCCGAGTGAGTGAACTCCGGTCAGGATGGAGTGACCGTTTAAACTTGTCCCCTAAATACTGAACTCTACTGTGACACAATCCCCTATAATGCCTGCAGGGATTACCATCAGATTAAGTGAATTAAGGTATTTAAATGGGGCTCCGGTTCACTGGGTTAAAACTGCAGATACGGTCGCACCCCCTTAATCCAAGAGCGTTGGGGAAGAGGGGCAGGGGGCGTCGGGGAGGGACAGAGCACACGGGACCCTGAAATGCACAGAAATTCTAGCCCTGAGCTCATTGAAAGTATTTGACTTGCATGCACTTGCATCTGGAAATGTTGGCTGATTAGTAAGATGAGAAGATACTCCGGCCTGTTCCTGCTTTGAGCCGCTGCAGCTGTATAGCGGGTTGGATGGAAATATCAAAAACTCGCCCCGCTTCTCTGCGCCTTCCCATTAACCCTAGAAATGTGCAAAGACGCAAAAAAATATCACTAAAGCATCTATTCGCCTGCATGAGGAGGATTTTGATTCTGATAAAACCATGCAAAACGTGCTGAACGCCCATCTTCCTCGGAGAGGAGCCCGACAGGAGGAGATTTCATGAAGATTACGGGACGTCGCCAGGAGACTAGACCGCATTGTTTTTCTGCTTCTTCTTCTCCTCTCGGAGACCAAAAACTTCTGACGTCCTCATTAAAACGCAATCTGCGCACACCTGCGCATCTGGCACCCGTCACTTCTGACAGGTCACCCTGCACGGATGGACGGACGGAAAGCACGGGCGCGGATCTGACGACGCTGAACGTTTCGGAGCCTCGTAATTACTCCGCGTCGAGTCCCGCCGCCAGAGCGCCGTCTCCCGACAGAGCACCGCGTGCAGCCTGGGAGCTGCCACCGAGCTGCGCCAGCTTGGCAAACAGGTGGAAGTGAGGGGGGGCAGGAGAAAGCTCCGGAGCTGCGTGTGTAGTGGATACAGCTGGGCCGGATGTCAATAAGAGGGAGGAGGGGTGATTTCCATCGGAGAGATCTGGCTCTTTCACTTAGGAGGAGGAGGAGGAGGAGGAGGAGGAGGAGAAAGGAGGGGAGCGCGGAGCGAGATGGAGGGCGGGATAAATCCGCCTCCTCTCGCTCTCACATTACACCATCGCAGGTGCGCATCTCGCAGCAGCTCAACAGGTACGTAGAAGTATGTGTGTGTGTGTGTGTGTGAGTACCTGCGATGAGGAGCAAGGCCTCCAGCGTGACGTGGGAGCCTCTGAGGCCTCGGCCGACGCACTTGTAGATGCCCGTGTTCCTGTTCTTGACCTGGGTGATGAGCAGGGTGCCGTTGGAGAGCAGGAGCACCCTGTGGAGGAGAACCAGGTCAGAACCAGGTCAGAACCAGGTCAGAACCAGGTCAGAACCAGGTCACAGCCAGGTCAGAGGCTACTCCCAACGGGTCTCGCTCGGACGGCATCTGAAAACGATCCCCCGACCCCCCGCCTGTTGCGGCCTGGTTGGAACAGGGGCGAGGGAGCGCGCGCCAGGCCGGCCCTTCACTCGCTTGTTTTGTTTTGGCACGCTACCTGAACGTCTGCGTCGGCCCCCGTTCGCTCAAAACCCCGGCCATCTGCCGCTCCGCCTGGGTTAGAGCAGGCGCTGAGGATTTGTACAGAGAACGCAAGGAAAGGTGACCTACTTAGTGCGTTCGTTTAAGAAAAGGGAAAAAAAGTGCTGTTCCCGACGTCTGGCCTCTGGCGGGCTGGAGGGAGCATCCGTGCCGGTGGTGGACGCGGCGAGGAGTGATTAAAGGCTCGGCGTGAAGCAGCTTCAGGGGGGACAGATGAGGAGCCGCGCGTCCCACGCAGCACAGGCCGGACGACGCGGCAGCTCATCGTGTCTACGCGACGCCGCCATGGTGGAGCTCGTGGGAAAGGGGAATATTTGAGGCGGAGCGGAGCCAGATCAGACACTGCTAGATGCATTTCGGACGCTATGGAATTCCTGAGGAGACGTCTCCAAAAAGCAGGATTCACCCTCTCTCCCTCTCTCCCTCCCTCTCTCTCTCTCTCTCCCTCTCTGTTTTGACGATCTGGCTGCACAGCCGAGCCCCTGAGGACGGCTGATATTTCTGAGTCTTCTCTTCTTCTCTGTTCAATAGCGGAAGGGAAATGAGCTTTGGGGCCTTGTGTGTGTGTGTGTGTGTGTGTGTGTGTGTGTTTCCACCCGAGAGATGGAGGAGATGTAGTCTGTGGAACATTACTTCACTCCAAGGAAACAGTCTAAAATAACCATAAAACAAATTGAAAGAAGGCAGATTTTTTTTCCTTCTCTCCTTCTTCCAGAAATCATCTGTTTTTTTCCCCCCTTCTTCTTTTACAGCAGCGGGCGATGCTCCGCAGGCGGAGCTGGTGCGGTTTCATAGTTTCGCCTGGGAGCCTCCAGCCTGCCGTGTCTGTCTTCATTTTCACTCTCGAGTCAAGCGTTCACACGTAATCTAGATGGGTGGCGTCTGAGCGGCGCAGGTGCAGAACAGATTTTATCCCCTCCAGAGCCCCCCCCCCACGCTCCCACACACACACACACACACACTACCACCTCAGTGTTTATCATCAGCACAGATCGATAAACAAAAACACCTAACGCGCCTTGGGACACAATCCGCGTGTGTCTTTGTTTTTACATTCCAACTTATTCTTCATCCCTGCGCGATCCCAGTGCTGAGTCATCACTTCTGAGGTGTCCAAACCTGCGTCCGACAAGCTCATTACACACGTGACTAACTATTGATATTGGAGTGCTGCGGCTCGAGCACAATAATCACTCTCAGCCGCTCGCTCTGCCGCCATGTGGAACACAGGTTGCCTGCGATGCGAGCATGTATAATCACGAGGCGCTATGAGCCCTCGGGGTGCCCTTGGCGCGTATAGAAATTGGTTATTTTCTAGCCGCTCATGTGTTTATGGGTGGAAAAAGCAGATTGCAGCTGGAGGCTTTTTCTGCTGAGACAGGACGGAGAACAGAGTCCAAGTGATGCATCGTGGTGCGCAGAGAAACTTATCCCAGCTCTGTTCTTGTAATAATAAGAATAATAATATCCCGTAATGTGCAATCCATCTCGGGACTGTCTGGTACGGCTGCAGGAGTTCCACCTCATCGGCTTCAAAGGGCTCCTCGGACCTGGTTCTTATATAACGGGACGCGAGGGGGGGGGTGAAGTGGGAGCAGGATGTGGGTGGTAGAGAGGGAGGGAGGGAGGGAGCGGGTGATGTATGAGGAGAAAGAAAAAGGGGAGATGTAGCGAGGGAGGGCTACAGCTCTCCACGTACCGGGACTTGTTGGCCAGCAGCTCGTTTTCGTGGTACCACTCCAGGGTGGGGGGCGGCACGGCGGTGAACTGGCAGTGGAAAGCCGCCTCCTCGTTCCTCAGCACCACCTGGTCCTCCGGAGCCACCACGAGCCGCGGGAAGCTCTTATCTGCCGGGCAGGAGGTAGACAAACATCTGCGTGATCGCATCTGCAGGCGTGGAGTTGCTGCCCGGGCGCGGCCTGGGGCCCGTGGCACGCCGTCCGGCCCGGGCTTTATTAGAAGCCGCCAACAGGCCGGGCGAGGCCTTCAGGTGGCGGTGTGTGTCAGCACCTGGCTGGGGCCCCCGGAGGAGGCTTAATGAGGTCAGAGAACAGACCCCGCTGCTTATCAGGGGCCGCCATCTTCCTGTGTTTTCTTACCTCCTGGACCATACAATTGCACACAGGAGATCATTTCTCTCTTCCCCGGGATGTTTTCTGCACCGCTCTTGCGAGAGAAGAGGTTAGAGGATCTCAAGTGGGGTCAACTACTCTGGAAAGAGGCAGGCTTTGTGCCCGAGAGGCAAATTTCATACATAATTCAAACGGTAAACAATGGAGGAGCCTTTGTGCCTCTTTTCTTTTCTTTGAAGCGGGGGAATGTTTGCATTCACGCCCGTTGACCCTTCCTGCGCTGCCTGGAGATGGCTTTGGCCAACAACAGGACGCCCTGAGCCGCCCAGGGATTTGGCAGCATACAACATGAAGCGCTGCGTGATTCGGGGACCTTGTTACACTCCAAACCGAAAGCTGCGAGGCACTGAGCTCAATCAAGGGGCAGGAGCATGGAAACGCTCCTAATCCAGGTTTAAGTATTTAAATTCTGAACAGCTCGGGCTGTGTTCGGCTGAGAGGCAGCGGTAGCAGGGAGGTAGCCGCTGGATGGATGGTGTGAAGGGGGAAAAAAGACAAGGTGAGAACTGGCAGCACACCTGGCCCACCCAGGAAGTCAGAGCCAGGGCCTCGTGTTGAGGAGAAAAAAGCTGTGACCCGTGCACTGAAAGCCTGTCTAAATCTGTCAGCGTTTCCTGAAGGTGAAGCCCTATAGAGGAGCAGAGGGTGGCAACGCCGTAACTGGAAACTCCACAATTACCCATTCTTCCTGCAGCCAGGTGCTAACCCGCCACGTCTGCCTGCGTGCGTGCGTGCGTGTGTGCTGCAGGTGGCTAATTAGAGCAGGAGCGGGGCGTCGGGTTTCTGGCACAGATGTGCCGCTGTACGTGCAGCACAGGCACCCGGGGACCCGCTCGCACTGTGGCACGAGAGACGAGGAGGGAGCCGAGGGCCGAAACGATGTTTACTGTGCCTGTGTGAGCGAGGGTGGTGGTGGCGGTGGAGGGGGGAGGAGGTGTAAACAGGTAATCACATTAGAGCGACTGCTCTCTCTCTCTCTCTATCTCTATCTCGCTCCCATATACACTCTCTGCTGCACCTCCAGCCACTGAGTCACTGAAAACAAATCTGCTCGTGACCGAGAGGCAAACACAGGAGGCGCTGACTAATCGATACGTTGATCTGAAAGGAAAACAATGCGCTAATTATAATAAACATCAATGCAGTTTGCAAGCAAAGACCCTGACTTTAGAGACGGCTGAACAAAACAGGAGGTTTGTGGATTACCGTTAATATTGTGTGACACAATAATAATAACATAATAAGCTTGTTTCTATGGTTCTCTGGTTAAAATAACAATGGGTCCATTTTGGTTACCTCTAGAAACGAGCAAAAACTAAATATCTCAATGAAAAACTCCTATTGCATAGCAGTTTAACTGCAACTGAAATGACTATCTTTGCATTTTTTTGTTAATGGGAATGACAACGTAGGGGGGTCTGTGGAAAACGATCTCAGAGAAGCAGCGGCTGACACACACACACACACACACACACACACACCTATGATGTTGAGGGTGAAGTTGCTGTTGCTGCAGACGTGGCCGGCTGCGTTCTTGGCGCAGCAGTAGTACAGGCCGTTGTCGTCGGGACTGGCGCTCCTGAAGGTGAGCGTCCTCTCCTTGTTGTTGATCTGGTGGCTCTTCTCCGTCAGCTTCACCCCGTCCTTGAACCACTGGCACGTGGGCCTGGGAGAGAGGCACAGGACGGTCATGAGAGAGGATCCGGAGAGACAGAGAGGGAGAGGGAGAGAGAGAAAGAGAGAGAAAGAGAGAGAGAAAGAGAGGGAGAGAGAGAAAGAGAGAGAGAGGGAGACAGAGAGAGAGAGAGAGGGAGAGGAGAGAGAGAGAGAGAGAGAGGGAGAGAGAGAGGGAGAGAGAGAGAGAGAGAGAGAGAGAGAGAGAGAGAGAGAGAGAGAGAGAGAGAGAGAGGGAGAGAGAGAGAGAGAGAGAGAGAGAGAGAGAGGGAGAGAGGGGACTCTCACCGTGGGTGTCCGTCGATGTGGCAGCGCAGCGTGACGATCTCGGCCTCGGAGGCCGGCTCCTTCAGCGTAACGCCGCCGCTCTCTAGCCCTGCAGAGGCAGAAAGAGAGAGAGAGAGAGAGAGAAACTCAGGAGGGGTCCGAAGCGAGCTGGAGGAGAAGGACGGGCTCAAACATCGAGTTAAGTGGCAGGGACGAGGGCCGGGGCCACGGGACAGCTCATGGCTGTGACAGTGCCACGGCTCGGGGAACGGAGAGTTACAGCATCACTGGGTCAACGCTGGCACACCACCCAGCCTTCACAGCACTTTGTTTTATGGACCTTTAATGGACAGCTCGCCCACTGGCCCCGCTTTACGGGCTACTGTGCTGTCAGAGCAGCCCGTAAAACTCAGGCAGCAGTGGAAATATTTCCACTCTCGGCCACGGTTACAATTTTAAGAAAAAAAGAGAAAAAAATGGAAAGAAAACACTGGGAAATGTGTCCTCCAGCCCTGGTCAGGTGTGTCTACTGTACAGCAGACACACCCGGGAGGAGGAGGAGGAGGGGGGGGGGGCGGGGGGGCACGAGAACGTGACGAGAGGCATCCGTCAGCCAGAGTAACGTGAGCCGGGATCGATGATGTCAGAGTGACACATGAGCAAGAGAACGAGTGAAGAAGACGGACGGCGGGAAATCGATCCACGGTCGTCCACTGAGAGCATCCATGTGCATCCGGGTGTGTGTGTGCGTGTGTGGAGGGTGGGGGGTTGGGGGGGGGCGTGGGGGGGGTAATACAGCGTGCTATATGGACAGCGTGCAGCATGTCAGGACATCATCACACAACACATCATCCCCACATCCTGTTACAAGACGGGAAACATCTGATCGTGATAATATCAGATGTCAAGGCTGGAAGGATGATCCGCACGTCTCATGATGCCCCCCCCCCCCCCGTTTAGAGCTGTGACTCCTCAGTCAGTCCCAGCTGTGCAGGCAGAAACTCTGCATCAGAGGCTGTGCAAAACGATGAGACGGAGACACCTCCGCTGACAAATGTCACCGTCTGCCGCCGAGACGCATGCAAAGTGAAGTCAAAGCCGAGCATGAAGATGACTCCATCGCACCACTTCACTGAGATCTAAAAGGCAGCTTCTGAAAGCGTCTCGTCCTCTGAGCTCAAACCTGCACTCGCACGGAGCCATTTGTTGTTAAAACGTGTCAACACCTTCATTTCTATGAAGTTAAACCCGAGGAAAATCTGACCAGATAATGGAGCACTAGCCCACTTTTAATACCAAAGACACGGCCTTGATACAAGTAACCGAGCAGGAAGGGTTCAGGGTGACATGCAGGTTAAAATGATTACCTGACACACCTCGGGGATCTCGCCAAAAGAAATACTTCACTGTCAATTAGAGAAACCGCCGGAGTGGAGTGCCTCGCTGAGAGACGCCTCTTTGGATGTGGATGCAGCTCAGCCTTTGCCGCGCTACCTTCCTGGAATTCCCCCTTTCCCCTCTCGCCCGACTGCGTGTTTACATCACAAATGCTTTCATTGACACCGAGCGGGATCAGGGCTAATTGCTGCGTACGGCATGATTTACGAGCTGCGGCGGCCTGACGAGCCGTCGCCGGAGGAGCCCGCTTTGTTTGGGCCGCGCGAGAATCCATAAGGGCCGCGTACATGTGTACGAGCTCCACCACAGCGCGCTCCATTCACATGGCCTGTGGCGGAATACCGCTCGGGATCATCTATGAAATATGCATGGCATGAGCCCTCACCTGAGAGACTGGAGGAGGAGGAGGAGGAAGAGGAGGAGGGAGGGGGTGCAACACCACAACCAGGTCAAGAGGAGCGCTAGAGCCGGACCTGTCACTGTGAATCTAGCAACACACTGGCCTGGGCCTCACTCATACCCCCCCCCCCTCCCCTCCATCTCAGCCGGGGAGGTCTCTTATCAGCTTCCTCCTGACAACAACAACTAGGAGCGTGCCGACGTGTGTCAGTGTGAGTGTCGTCGGGGTGAGGGAAACGCGTGGGAGACGTCTCCCTGCAGTCGCGCCGGGCCCGCTACTTGGGCGGGTTCCAGTCAGTAGCCGGAGCCGGGGGGGGGGAAGTGACGAAGGCGGTCCCCCCAGCTACCTGGTACCCGGACGCCGAGACAGACCTGTTATTAGTAAACTGGAGGAACAACAGGATCGACTAAACCAGAAGGGGAAAGCGTGAGTCATCGGGGGGGAGGAGGAGGAGGAGGAGGAGGAGTGAGCGCCAGGGAGGGGACGAGTATCATCTGCAGCGTGACTGACATTCATAAAGCCATATCAAAGAATGTGTCCCGACCTGCCGGCAGGAACAGGTGGGAGTCTACCTGTCAGCCCGGGGAGCCCAGGCTGCATTTTGAAGCCGCACTCAGAGCTAATACACGGGGTTTTTTCTGCAAAAAAAACAAAAACAAGTGTTTCTACCTACGGTTTAAGCTCTCCCTGTCTGGCGTGCCCGTCCTGGGGAAAAACCCTCATTCGACATTCCAGGAATGTGACTCGATAATAAAAACAGAAACTGGTTCGAAAGGAGACTGCTGGGGCAGCTGCGCCATTCGGATTTAGAAAAACTTTAATCCAATCGAATAATTTCCTCATTTACGTGCCACTCGAGCCACAATCATCCAACTCTGACTACAGTCGCATTCGGAAACGTCCAGGAACTTCTCGCACACAGCTCGGGCCCGGGGTTCCTCCCTCTCTCCGTCCCCCGAGCGTTTCAGTTCGCCGTCTCGGTTTTCGCTCCACTTCCGAGCGAGAGCCTGCTCTCCCCCGGCTGCCCCCCGCGCTCCAAGCGCCCGCATCCCCATTCACAGTTCAGGTTTCTCCAGCTGTCCACTTGACAAACAGAAGGCGCCCTTTCATAACCTATTAGCGGCCAATACTTGCCCGTAATCCGCCTCAGAATGCATGACTAAGTGCCGGAGCGGGCCTGGCAGCTCACGCCGTAATTAGGGGGGGGGGCACATAATTATTATGTTGGGGGCAGAGCAGGAAGCTCCATGGGCGCGGGGATGGGAACTGATGACTCGGGAGGATGTTGTGCAGGCAGACGCCGGGGGAGCGCTCGCCCCTGGTCGGCCGGGGCAGAAGACAGCTGGAGGCGGCGCGCGGTCCGTTGCCATGGCGAGGGGGCCTCCCGCGACGCGGTGGCGGGGCGGGCCGCGCCATGCCGGGCACGGGCTTGAGAGACAGCGCCATATGGGTGCGGAAATAATGAAAAACATGTGCCTTCACATCGGAAGAAAACGTCCTGGGGAGGGCAGTGGAGGGGAGGGGAGGCGAGGGGGGGGGGGGGGTCGTGACAGGCCGGGCTGCTTTTTCAAGACGAGGTGTCCGATTTTATCAGCTGTGGCTGACAGAGGTCGAGGGGCCGCGGGCAGCAGACGATGGAGGCTCCGTGAGATGCTGCTGCCGCCGCCGTGACGGGGCTGAAGTCTCTCAGCAGGACGGACGCCAACAGATCGAGGCCGCCCGGGTCACGCGCCGCCAGCATCCGACAGCTCGCCACACGCACGCCGACTCGCATCCCGAAGGTCGCCTGCTCAGATGTGGTTTTCTGTGTGGTGTTTTTTTCCTTTCATTTTCCAAAAATGTGCACGTTTAGGTTAACTGGAGACTCTTAAAATTGTCCCTCGCTGCAAAGGACAGAGTGAGCAGTATGTGTGTGTGTGTGTGTGTGTGTGTGTGTGTGTGTGCGTGTGTGTGTGTGTGTGTGTGTGTGTATACGCCTATGAGGGACTGGAGAGATATAAAGCAGCTGAGAGGATGGATGGATGACAAGATGTGACAGAGAGAGGCTTTACCGGCAGCGAGAGTGCTCTAAAATGCATCTGCTGCACGTATGTAGGTTAAGGACACATGCTGCGTGATTAAACCAAGATGCTGTGTGTGTGTGTGTGTGTGTGTGTGTGTGTGTGTGTGTGTGTGTGTGTGTGTGTGTGTGTGTGTGTGTGTGTGTGTGTGTGAGAGAGAGACAGAGATTGCACAGATTAAATGGAGGGACGTGTGCCAGCCTCCTTGTCCCTCGCCTCGCTCTTCCTACCAGCTCCGTCAGTCTGCATCTTTGTTCTGCGGGGTCACGCCAAGCGTCGCCTCCAGGACCAACAAACGCCCACAATAGCGATGCCTGAGCCCCCCCCCCCCCACCCCTCCACACCCCGTCGCCATGGAGACCCAGTGGCCGGGCGGGACAAAGGGACGAGGGGAGAGGGTGGGGGGGGCAAAACCTCGATGAGTGAAAACAGAGGGGGGGATAATTGCTCTGAATAACTCTCAACTGGCGGGACTCGCCCACCCACCATTGAGAGCAAGATAAATTAACTCTCTCTGGGCAGAGGGTGGGGGAGGGAGGGGGAGGCAATCGACTCAAGTACAGTCTGTGTACAGTACAGTACATATGGAATCAGCCGCGAACCCCCCCCCCCCCCCCCCCCCAACCCACATTTACAGCCACGCACGCAAACTAGCACACACATGAGCGAACGCACATGCCGGATTAATGCCAGAGGGGGTCTTTACTTTTAAGCCGCGTGCGGCTTTATCGCCCGTTAAATGCATGTTGGGGAAATATGAGAACATCTGTCATAACACGGCCTGAGCCCGCTGGGGGCCATCCACAGGCGAACCTGCGCACGGTGACAAAGAGGCGGCCGCCGGGGCCGTCCAGGCCGCAGCAGCACGCACAACTCTTCACAGGCTAGTTTACAACTCCGAACGACTGGAATTGACGCCAAGTGTCGCTTTTACGCCGTTTTAAGCGGCTCCTTATCTGCAGTCACACCTGAGGAGGCGGCTCATCAAACCATGGCGAGACACGGTTTCCGGCAGCATGTTAATGGCGGCGTCCAGATAAGGCTGAATCCATTAATAGCTGCCTCTCAGCTGCCTGCCACGCTCATGTGTGTGTGTGTGTGGGGGGGGGGGGGGGTGGTTTCGCTAAAAGCCTCTCCACGCTTTCCCAAGCTACTTGATAGGATCGATGCACGCAAACGTATCTCCTGATCGACTCAGTGCAGGGAACACCTGCTCCATACGAAGCCACATCGCAGTCGTTTTCTGTCTGCGCTACGCGTTTCACTGTGAAACAGCTGCCAAGCAGATGACGGCGCTAACCAAAACAGTACAGGTGGGAGCTGGGAAACCCCCCCCTACTCCTCCCCCTCCCCCGAAATGAGCTGCAAGACAGGACGGAGGTCCAGGCGGCCGCTGGGAGCCGTGGAGGCGCGTGATGCTGGTCAAGGCGGGTAAAGGCACCGACTCTCACGGCTTCAGCAGACCGTGGCTCGCAGCCTGAGCTCTCAGCGAGGGCGTGCGTGATCTGCCCGAGCAGATCCAACCCGCCGCTGGTTCTCTTGCGCAAACGGGCGCCAATATACGTTTTAATGACAGAGTGAGTTCCACACGAGAAGGGTTTGGCGCCTCCTTCACCGTCGCACCGCCTCCGTCCAATGAAAACAGGCAGTTCTTATCCAAAGCATGGGAATATTAATGCTCTGGCAGATAAAGCCGTTTGTACTGGGTCACGATGGCAGCTCTGAAGAACTGGTGCTTCATGTCCGACTTGTTTTTCTTTTCTTCCCTCTCTCTCTCTCTCCGTCTCTCTCTAATCTGTGGGAGTTTGTCAGTTGAGCTTTATTGACGCACTAGATCACGTTTAATGGCGGGATGTAAAAGGCGGCTCCCCTCAGATCAGACAGACGGAGTTTGGAGAACGTCTCTGGCCCGTGTGAATCACTGAGAGCTGGTGCTCGGCATTACCGACCACAAACATCCCACTGGTGGAGACTCTTCATAGAGCCGGGGGGGTGGGGTGGGGTGGGGGGGGGGTCCGTCTGTCCCTCAGCTTTGCTTCTAGGAGGTCTGGACACTCATGTGCTCCCGTAATCAGCCTTTGAACAATTAACATGACCGCAAACTGAAGACCCCCCCCTCCCCTACAGGAGGACATAATCCAGATGGAGGTGTTTTGCAGTCCGCCTCGCTCTCTGTGTTTTCCCCGCTGCCATCGGGACGACACAAAGAGCGCTCAGACGCAGCCAGTACCCGAGGGCCCGTCCACAACACATGAACAAGAGCTTAATTTATCCCAAACAAGGCCAAGTCAAATTCCCATGGCTTCACGTGAAACTTAAGCACATCTTTGAGGTTCGGTTATTAGGCGAGACAACGACCCTGAGGTACCAGCGTGCCTCCTCCTCCTCCTCCTCCTCCTCTTCCTCCTCCTCGCAACACTCACAGAGCGAGCAACGAGCATGGAGGGCAGTGTTCAACTAAAACCTAAATAATTATATAGCTCCAAAGTAAATTACACTGCTCGGTAATTTACGGACAAAAGCCTTTTGATAGGAGATGGGAAAAGAGAGTGTTACACAACGGAGAGAGAGAGAGAGAGAGAGAGAGAGAGAGAGAGAGAGAGAGAGAGAGAGAGAGAGACAGAGAGAGTGAGAGAGAGAGTGGGGAGAAAGAAGAAAAGATGCGAGCAACAAGAAACACATGCTTGGTGGCACACGTATCCAGTTTCCTTTTGGAGCGAGGGAGAGGAAGCTACAAAGAGCAAAGGCAACAAGGTGGAAACATTCCTCGGGCTCATACTACCCGTCATCTTATCCTCGCACTTTTGTTTTGCTTCTTTCTTTTTTTTTTTGATCCAGAAACCGGACGCACACCCTGGTTTTGTCATTATGAAAGCCTGTCAGCTGGCGATTCTTCCAGCCTGAAAGGGAGGGAGGGGGGAGGGGGGGAGGGAGGGATGTGGGGGGGGGGGGGCACTCACACTTGATATTGAAGGAGGCGTTGGTGGAGTGCAGCACCTCTCCCGTGACCTGGTTGAGCGCCACGCACTCGAAGTTGCCGGCGTCGAGGCGGCGGTCCACGGCGGTGAACTTGAGGTTGCTGCCCTCCTGGTAGCGGCGCTCGCCGTTCTCCAGCCGCTCGCCGTCGTGCAGCCAGCCGTAGGCCACGTCGGCCGGCTCGCTCACCTCGCAGCGCAGCATGGCGCTGCGGCCGTGCAGGGCGTCCTGGGACTTGGGCTCCCTGGTGAACTGGAGGCCGGCGGCCTGGACCAGCAGAGCTGGAGGGAGAGAGGGAGAGAGAGATGGAGAGAGAGAGAGAGAGAGAGAGAGGTGGAGAGAGAGAGAGAGGGGGGGGGAAAGTGAAGGCCAGAGGATTAGAATGGGGCCGCTGTTAACGTTTTACTGCTTTTTCCGTTCATTAAGCGTGTGCCACGGCGACCACTTAGCCGTGCGCTGGAATGCCGTGTTTAGACAATACTGGCAAGACGTGAATTATCCTGTCGTAAAATGATCAGACCCAACAGAGAAATGCTTCTTTTTCTCCCCCCCCTCCCCCTCCTCCCCCTCCTCCCCCTCCTCCCCTCCACCATCCCGTACTGGAAGCTGCGACGCCAGCGGCTGATGTGTCTCAGAGTCATGCGCCGTCAGCTCGAGGAGACACGTCTCTCTCTCTCTCCTTCTCTCTCTCTCTCTCTCTCTTTCCATCAGGACACGATGTGTCAGACACACACGCACTCCTCCGTGTCCTCACGCACACTTGAATCTTTCACTCCCCCCGTGCCGCTGCGCCGAGGCTGTGCGTGAGACGTGTTTTCTGCTCTATTTACCCACATCTCGGTGGAGAGGATGACAGGAGTGTGACTGGGCACTGCGGCTGCAGGAATATGTTGCGGCTGTGAACCGAGAGGTTAGAGGACGCGAGAAGGAGTGGGACAACACCACAGTCAGAGCCAGTCTCGGTTGTTGTCCCTTTCCTCCATGCGCCCGTCACAGCTCTGGGGCTGCTACACACACTTATTCTGCAGTGGAGTAATCGATGATTTTCTCGATCAATCGATTAGTTGTTTGGGTTATAAAATGATGCAACAAGTGTGAAAACTGTGCCACAAAAGTCAGGACAGGGTCTTTACATGATTCTTAATGGTTGGTTACTTCAATTTTCTGTCAGACTAAAGAAGCCCGAAAATAATCAAGTTTTCTGAAGCTGAGATCAGAGTACATTGACTTTGTTTCTTGAAATCTTACATTTTTCTCAAATGCACAGGTTGACTAATGGATTATTGAAACAGTTGTCAATTATTTCATTAGTTGATTAATCATGGATTAGTTGTTGCAGCTCTACGGAGCTCAAGAAAGTCTGAGACGCTGCTCACATAATTATTTCATTTTCAATATTTGTAGTTTTTTCCTGGCAAATCTTCACCACGTTACCAATGGTGGAGCGGATCAGGTGGAGGTGGGGACCGATGCAGGGCACACACCATTCTCTCACTCACTAATTGACCTGTACAGGCATGTTTTCAGACTGTGGGAGGGGGGGGGGCATGCAGACTCCACCCAGAAAGATCCCCAGACCAGGACTCGAACCGGCACCCTCCTGGCTTGTGTTTCAGCATGTTCCAGCCCCCGAACGTGTCGGTCACGCTATGCAAAGCTGCTGATTGCTGTTAATTAGAGAGAGGAGGCTGAGACAGGTGGGAAGGGGGGGGGGGTGGGCTCCCCCAGCTGCACTGTCACCATGCCTGAACAACTGCAGCAATAACAACTGCGAACCATGCCAACTTCAGGGGGGAAAAAACAACAGAAAACATACTTGAGAGGTGATCATCACTGATCTGGGCCCCTATGTGTCTTGCATGACACGATGTTATCAGTCATGGTGTCGGGGTCTATTATCATAAGGAGCAGTCGACCGACACAGTCCATTAAGCTGAGCTACACCTGCGGAACGCTGCGTGTGTGTGTGTGGGTGTGTGTGTGTGTGGGTGTGTGTGTGTGTGTGTGTGTGTGTGTGTGTGTGTGTGTGTGTGTGTGTGTGTGTGTGTGTGTGTGTGTGTGTGTGTGTGTGTGTGTGTGTGGGTGTGTGTGCGCGTCTTCACAGCCTGGGCTGGGCCGGAGCCAGGTGAAACGGGGATCTTTCAATAATGTCGAATCAAGGAGCCAGTTGAAGATGAGCCAAGGTAATTCCTCCATCGCTGACCCCGCTCCCCCCCGCCGCCCCGCGCCCCCGCCGCCCGTCCAGCTCTCCATCAGTCCAACCTTTGTCTCAGCCGCAGGTGGCTCGAGCCGAGAGGCAGGGAGACATGCCGCCCAGGGCCAGGAGCACGTTACAGCCAGGGAGGCTGAGAACGAACAGAGCGGGGCCCAGGTGGGAGCGGGGCGAGGAGGCTCACCTTAAGCGCCCTCTGACCTCGGGTCTCTCAGCATCGAGCGGGGCCGCTGATGAAACACAGACACCATCTCTGTCGGGCTGAAGGTACACAAGTGGATCAAAGTGCTAGCCGGATTAGCTGAGAAGATTCTTACAGATTCTTATAGATTCACGCAGCGTGTAAAGAGGAACGTGTGGTGTGTTCTCGCACATGAAAGCGTGCAGCTAAAGCGGAGCGATCAGTATCTGGTAACCAAACACCTCCATCTGAGATAAAAACCGTCACTTATCTCCAGTTAGAGCCAAAACCCACAAAGCGGCTCTGACAGGGAGACCGTTCCAGCCCTGGCTGTGTTTGAAGACATGAGGCAACCACGGTCCGTGCTGTCCTGCAGTGGGAGCAGCTCTCATCTCTCGCTCTTATCTGTCCTCCTCTGAAACGCTGATTCTTATGAAGCAGAGTTGATCATCAGTGCAAGAAAAGAGTATCCATTACTGTGAAAACACTCAGTCAGCCATGGTGCTGAAGCCGGCCATACCTCTGGGAGGCCCGGGGAAAAACAACCTTCATCATTACTATTATTATTTTTGGGCCGCCACAGAAAATGGAGTCTTGGTCACACTTTTCTGACAATATACTCCGCTGTTATTTTTAGACGCTCATCTCTGATTTCACCTTGTCTGGCAGCCAGCTGGCAGGGAATTGATTTCTCATTTTTGTGGAGACACTATTAGAGGCCAGAGCCCGGCGGTCTATCTTCCCGGCCGTAGATACAGTGCGGGGGACACCTGGTGCCACACGATTGGCTCTTACCTTCCCGCATCTGGCAACATTTCTCACCGGGGATGAGGCTCGACCTCCTCACCTCAATCCAGCCGTCGCACATCTCCTCCGCACATATCTTTTACATCCACCAGTCCTTTATCTCATCCTCATTATCCTGGGACCATGATCTTACGGTCCGCAGCTGCAGCCCAACACGCACAGGGCAAAGGCAGCATTCCTGGGGGATTTACTTGTTGGCCAAAAGCTGATTAAAGTGTCAGAATATGACATTTCTGTTGCCTTACCATGTTTTATCATCACTCTAGGTTCATGTTAAAAACAGAGGAGATTTATCGATTATGGGCCATATAGTTAGCTCCGGTTAAGGAATTCCTCCATCATCTGAAATGAGCCCTCGCGTGTTTTCTTTGCGTGATTTATGGCAATGAGGATTGCTCTAACTCCGTCTTCAACAGTTCTCGCAAAGGGGCCGTGAGTTTTCTTCCATCTGGGATAAGAGGGAGCAGATGGGTTGGAGAGACATCTCCAACATGCACCTCGAACCATCTATCAAGCGATGGCGGCGGACCGGCGCGCTGCCCGGGTGCCAAGCCAGCAGCTGGGGTGTGAGCCCGAGCGCCAGCCTCCACCCCGCACCTCCAGGCTGCAGGAGCGGCAGGGCTGGGGCGACGGGCACTCCATGCTCTCAATGGAGGTCCGTGTTGACATACAGCTTGGGTGTGTGTGTGTGTGTGTGTGTGTGTGTTTAGATAGGGCCTGCCTGCTGGGAAAAGTCCCAGCAGAGGCCGAGCATGCAGATAAGGTGTCGCATACCACAGGATGACAGACAAGACAGAGAGGGAGTTTACTGTACTGTTTAAACAGGGAAGGTACCGTGACCTACATCTCTGCCCCACACACACACACACACACACACACACACACACACACACACACACACACACACACACACACACACACACACACACACACACACACACACACACACACACACACACACACACACACACACACACACACACACACAAACAGATATAGAACACAAGTATAAGGGCAGAGCTGCAGCTGCCTCTGCGGATCTCCTCGGCCACCCCGGCGGAGACAATGCAAACAGTCTCCAAGTTGTGCCTGCGTCCGACTGGACCAACGAGGTGAATGTGGGTCAGGCGTTGGGCCGAGTCACGCGGGGGCCGAGGGAAAAGGTAACGCGCAGTGTGACATTTCAGAGAGATAAGAGGGGCAAAACGCCATCCAGACCTTCAAAGAGAGAGTGGTCGACAAGGAGAGTTGTAGATAAAAGGACGCGAGATGGAGGACAGAATAAGGCCAGAGTAAGGATGAAAACGTGAGCCTGCAGGACTGTGCTGCACAAAAACAAACCCTGGCCATGACTGAACAATCTGAATAGGCCGAGGTCCGATCAATCATTAAACGTGCTTTAATAGAGTGACGCGGGGGAGCCTGCAAGCAGCAGACGTGGGGAGTAAACCATGCTGAATCAAGCTCTGAAATACCGTTCTTGAAGGTTTTTCATTAAAATCTGCGACCCCAGGCAGGTCGCACCTTTCACTCGCCCTTCTCCGACCAACAACCAGAACAAGAAGATATGCATGTCTTTTCTTTATACTTTAGATCAAGAACAATTGCTACTTGCAGGCAGTTCCATTGAAGGCTGTTTAGCGCATTAGCTTTGATTTTTGTTATTTACTTTTTATTCCTGCTAAATCCCACGGTTTTTGCAAACAGCCATCCCATCCTTTGGAGGAAGAAGGACGTAAAACAAGCAACATTCAGTCTCCACTTTGTTTGAAGCCAACGGGTCACGTGACCCCAAGTCCACGTCCAAACAAAAGTCCGTTATAAATGGGATGAATTCCTCCATGGACATGTTTGAAATCCACCTTATTTCCATTCGAAGTTTTTCATTGTGGTGTTTGGATTCTGGGCAGAAACACACCGGGAGTTTGTCTGGTCTGATCAGATGTAAAACGCTGCCTATTAAAGCCAAAGGCACTACAGTGGAGGACTGTGCCAGCCATGTCTCCAGCGAGCTTCCATTTCTTTGCAGATTGAGGGAAAAAAAAGTGCTGGCACTCACAGCGATCGATATGCGCTTTCAGGGAAAGGCTCATGACGGAAACGCTAATGCACGCGGATGAGCAGCGACCGTCGTGAAATATTAATAGGGCTGCGTTTTGTGAATAGTCTGGAGTTTCCCCTGGATTTCACCGGGGGTATCTGGAAAGATGCTGGGACGGGGAGAGAAAGTAGGTTAAAGACGGAGATGGAAAGTGCTGAGCGGGATGAAATGCCCGAGCGCGTCTCCTCTCCTCTCCTCTCCTCTCCTCTCGTCTCGTCGAGTCGAGGCACGGGCGACCCCATTAAGCCCGGCTCGGCTGTCAGGGCCGGCGGGTGGAGGCGGCCTTTAAGGCGGCCTGACAGTCCCTCCCCACTCTGTCTGCTAGACGCTGCATCCGTATCAGCACGGCCAGGAATGCCAGACGCACAAAGGGAGCCGGCATGTGGGTAACCTGGACACCGACATGTCTGTGTGTGTGTGTGTGTGTGTGTGTGTGTGTGTGTGTGTGTGTGTGTGTGTGTGTCTTATCTGTGGACATGAACAATGAAATCAATTTCTAGATAAGATAATCTGGTAGATGCTGAAGACGACTAGACGCTGGCTTTCAGTGTGTGTGTGAAGCCTGTATCTTAAGACGGGAAGAGATTAGATTTTTTTGTCTTTCATCTCACATTCCTTTCAATAACCAAAGACGTTGTTTATTTATCAGTGGAAATCTCTATCTTAATCAGGGTGGTGTGGCTCTACACCACACTACATGCGTTTCCATTGCCCCTAGAAATGTCCCAATAAAAACCTGGTGATGGAAAAACCTGGATTATTGCACATATTGCAGAACACTCTCATGGGATGGTTTGGACAGTAATGGACACACTTTTATTTTTGCATAGACACGTCAGTGGACATGATGTATCAGGTCACGTGACCACTTCGTATCAAATAAAACCGGTATGGTAAGGAGCTACAGTGAACCTTTCGTAAATCAAATGATCCAAGAGTCTTATAAAGCAGCAGAAACAATAGACATGCAGAATGTTTTGGCAGTCCTCAAAGTGGAGCAAAAACCATGACGAGAAAACACTTTCCAGCTCATGCGCGAAACACATCGACAAGCTGCGCTCAACCGGATTTGTGTTCCCGAAACACTGCTTTGATCTCGATAAAGAAAAAAAACGGAAAAAAAAAAAAACTATGGAAACAACAGCCGCAGTGGAGAGAGGAGGATACCTTCACACGCACCCACAAATACTTGGCGCCACACACACACCCATTGTGAGAGCTCAAATGGCGTGTCGGCGTGTGTGTGTGTGTGTGTGTGTGTGTGTGTGTGTGTGTGTGTGTGTGTGTGTGTGTGTGTGTGTGTGTGTGTGTGTGTGTGTGTGTGTGTGTGTGTGTGTGTGTGTGTGTGTGGTTTGGGAGCCTCTCGCTGGACCGTGGCGGTGTGAGACAGCTGCTCTGACATGTTGGAGTGTGACAGGACAGCAGCGCGGGGGTCCTGGAGCCACAACAGTGAGCGCTGCTGACAGGCCGGGAGGCGGCCACTGAGGCAGCCTGCCAGCGAACAGAAAAACACAGATCCCACATGAAACCGCCGTGGAGCTGCGTGTCGAACGTTGCCAGCTCACTCTGAACAAAAGTTCAAGAGTTGACGGTCCGGCCACAGTCTCTCCTCTGCGGATGCTGGTGAGGCTCTGCGCGGCCCCTCTCTCTCTCGTTTTCAAGGATTCCTTCCTCTTCCCCCAGACACTAAATCTACATAACCCAATTAGAGATGAAAGCGGCGAGGCTGCAGATAACATCAGGCCTCTTTGCTCCGACGGCACTCGCCGACAACAGACAGCGCCACTTCAAGCGGGCGGCAAAGGGAGACGGCACGGACGCGATTAGCGCGCCTGTGATCGCATCAATCACGAACGGGGAGGGAGGGAGCGTGAGATCCGAGGGGGAGCTTAGCGCCATGCGGGAGCAGGGAGGAGCGTCTTGTTCGGTTGACGGCGACCGGGGGGGCTCGATGAGAGCCGGCACGGTGAGCACGGGCTGGAAAGACACGTCCTCGGTTCTCCAGCGTGCCGCAGGATGGCTGGACGGCGGAGCCACGTCCACAGGGTCCCAGGGGCCCCAACGTGGCAGGACACGCTCTGGTCTCCCCTCTCCTGGGAGGAGACAGTCCAAGGCTTCAAACTAGCCGTCAGTCGGCGCGTCAGGCCGCTCCTCACGCGCCACGAAATGCCATGAAAGACTAAAGCGGATGTAACGCTAATAATAAACATGCACGTTCTGCGCGACCCGCATCGCTCGTACGAAGCCATGCGACGATGGGGGAAAGTCGACAGGTGCGATTGGGCCGTTCGCCGTATCTCAATGGGAGCGGCGAGGTGATGACTTGCGCCGCGTTGTCCTGTGGAGACAGACGGCGTCTGTCAGGGCGCGGGCGAGCGTGTTTTCATTAGCGGGAATAAAAGGCGAGATGGAGGAGCGCGACAGGCCGCTCCACTCCACCGAGATGTCAGGGAGATAAATTGGAGACGGGATGAGGGGCGAAGTCATGGGAAGCGGCCGGGCCCACTGACAGAGCTGTCATTACCTGTCAACAGTTTACCAGATGCGTGCACGCGTGTGTGTGTGTGTGTGTGTGTGAGCGAGATAGAGAGAGAGGGTTTCAGTTTTCCACGGACTGATTTGGCTCCCCTGTCTGCTTCCCTGAAAACCAGCTGGCCTGAGCTCCTCCTTAAAGCTGACACCCTTTACGGGCTTATTAACATAGTGGAAAAACACAGAGGAAGCGTGAGAGGCGGCAGGATTCATCGATGGAGCCCGATCACGGTTTCACTCCCATAGAGAGAGAGAGAGAGAGAGACATAGAAGTCCATGGGCAATCAGAGCACTGTTAACTGCACAGTGGGAGCTAATGTCAGACACTGGTGTCAAATTGAGTTCAATCTACTAGAAGAACGTGTTCATGCTCCAGCAAACCCTGGGCTAGCTCTTCTCTTTTAAACAATGCTGCGTGTCAGCAGCAGTTTGAGCTCTGCGACGTGAGGCGCTCAGAGGAGTCAGCAGCGCGTGAAGCGGAGCTGCCGCCCCAACGCAGAGGCGGAGCCGCTTTGCTGGGGCCGACAGCAGGGATGTTAAAAAGCACGGGGTCAGAGCAGGTACAAAGCGCCCGTCATGGCATGGTAATTCTTGTACCACAGGCCCGTCCTCTGGTGACTTGCGTCTGCTTTGGTAGACTTACACGGACCGGACCCGAGACCTAGGCTGATCAAATCCCGTGGTCTGTTTCAGGTTAAGGTTATACAAACCCACCAATGCTTGTATTTAAAGGGGTACGTGTGCCTTAAATTAATGGGTATGGACATTGATTTGCATCCTCACTGGAGGTCCAACTGGATAAGTCATCAGCTGCTTAGCTTAGCTCGAACAATGGAGATACTGTATGACATAAACATAGAGCGGCTTGGGTTTTCCCTCAGAAATGTGGCTTAAAAACACATGGGCTTTGGTGTCAGTCAGCTAATGGAAAGCCTGCCGGGCAGTTTCAGCACCCATCTCGTCCATGAGCCACTACACAGCCGCTCCTTTCAGGGCCTCCGATATCAGAGGCTCATACAAGATAACTTCCAGGTGTGAACAGGCAGACAGTGTTCGGCCTCAGCCATTACACGCCCGCACCCGCACTCTATCATACTGAACTGAATCAAAGACGCTGAGAAGAATCAGTCCCCGCCGTCTGCTCCCTTTTCATCCAGAAAAAAACCTGACCGCAGGTAGTATTTCATTCTCCTCCAGCCATACATCAGCCCCGCTCCTTCCTCCGCTCCTAATTGAAAACCTTGTTCAAAGCGGTGAACCCGAGCTTCATCTCCCGCCACGCACGCCTGCTGCCTTTAGTTCAATCACTTGCTCTTATTGTGCGGGGGTAATTGCTCCGCGGAGGGGTCTCGCTGTGCGGGGGGGGGGCTTTGAGAGGGCCGGCCTCATTATGGCGAAGCTCGCTGGGATCGCTGGCAGTTTACGGCTGCTTCTCTCCATCTTAGCAGGGAAAGGAGCTCCCCCACCACCTTCCAGCTCCTCCTCCTCCTCTTCCCCCCCCCCCCCCCAACCCCAGGTGAGACCAGCGGCATGGCAACCAGCGAGCATCCTCCCCAGGCGCTCCCTCGCCTCTCCCTCAGCCGCCCGGGGTAGCTCACCGGAGCTCACGGAAGTCACGGAGTCACGGAAATTAATCCCCATCACCGCCCCCCCTCCTCCTAGAAAGCTAAAGGAGTATCTGACGGAGCGGCTGGTCGGCACGTGGACAGGAGCGCGTCAGCCGGGCGACGGCCGCCACGAGACGCTCTCTCATCCCCACTAACGAGCCGCTGCTTGCCAGCACACCTCTGCCGGCGGCCCAAATGAAAAGGCGCTCCGTATGGCCTCCACGACAGGAACACGATTAGAGAGAGAGAGAGAAGGAAGGAAAAAACAACACGCGTGTAAAACAAACAGCAAAAAAGTGAGAGCAGGAGGCGGAGAGGGGAGCAGGCGTCGGTCATAAATCCCTTAATAAGCGAGGCGGGGGACGGTCAACGGCATCAAAGTGTTGCCTCGGCCCCACCCAAACGCTTCACCCCCCCCCCCCCCCCCCCCTCGCTTTAATAGGCCACCCATCCTCTGCTGTTACTGCCTCGTTATTGGCCGAGCTGGGAGGCGAGCGGGCGGCTAAGACGAGCTCGTCTGCTGAGAAACATGAGGAGGGGTCTCCTCCACAGAGCCGACAGGGGGAAGAAGTCAATGTATAGAAGTCAATGTATAGCTCCTCTCCAAAGAAAGCCATTGAGTGAACTGGTGACGACATAAGGGTGGAAAAATGTTTTTGTTATATCTGAGAGCTTTCGGTGTTTCCATTACCCGTGTTTAATTGCAGTATTTTGGTATTTTCTTCATGTAAACGCACGTAATTACACTTCACGGGTCGATAAACAACTAAAGCATTCTTTCACTCTACTTTCATTCTGAAAGTAATACAGCGTTTGCAGTGACAAAACACTGGCTTTATTAATGATAACTACTGTAACGGACATGAAGGGTATGCTCTGTGTAATCTGGCTGGAACCAATGAATGAAATGCAGAGATCGACTTGTGAAATCTTCCGCCGCGCGTTCTCTTCACCCAGTGGCCGGCACGTCATCATCTGCACAGCCGGGGTCTCGTCTTTCATCTCGTCGAGCCGGGTTCAGTCCCGCGTTGACGCAGGGCATCGCCGTGTCACGCCGCTCAGTGCCGCCGTGTGATGTTGCAAACGGCCCAGTTCACGGAGCGCGATCTGCTTCTTCCCGAGACGAGACGCGCAGCCCCGGAGAGATGAAGAAGCCTTTTCAGAGACGATACAGGCCTCATCTCTCATCACCCCCCCCCCTCACCCCCCCACGCCGCTCCGTCCCTCCGCACCAGCCCTCAGAACTGTCACGCTGTATCTAAAATAAAGACATCTGAGAGAGGGCAGCTCTCGCCGATTTTCAACACCCACTCATAAAAGGCCGCCTGTTGAAACACAGGCAGCCTAATGTGTGTCTCGGTGTAACCAGGACTGAACATGAGCCGACAGGGAGGGCGGGGGGGGGCAGAGCGGAGCAGAGGGGGAGGCGCCCAGAGGAAGCCTTGTAGGATCTGTCTGGGACGCCCGAGCCCATGACGACGAGGGCCAACCTTCAACGGCCTCCCAAGACCGGATCCCCCGGCCCGAAACGAGAAAGGGGGCCGGTGGGTGCGATTACCCAGGGTGCACGGCGGCGTGGAGCCGCGGCCGTCCCCTGCAGCTGCGCTCTGATCAGGCTGACTGAATGTGGGAGCAATTATTAGATTAAGGTGGATTAGGTTTTGCTCAGGTAGGGCGGGCTGGGTCGTCCATGTCTCCCTGGCCCTTGAAAACCGGGCACTAATCCAGTAATGACACCGCTTTTAGGAGGAAAAGCGCCGCAGTGGAGAATAAAGGCCACTGTTCCTCGCACGTATGTTTACGTTTTTTTCCTGCCCCCCCTCCCCCGCCCCGCCACCCCCCCGCCCCACAAGGAAAACAAAGACCTCCGCACACAACCGACATGAAAGCCTAACGCAAACTGTTTACTCAAGTAAGTGCTATAACTACCGGGCAGAGGGTATGAGCAAAAATTAACAGAGGATTTAGTATCAAAGTAAATATGAGGGAACGGTAATGTCGAACATCTGGGGTCGCGCTGCACAATATTTTTCCAGCATCGCCAGCCAAAGATGGAAGATTAAGTCACAGCGGAGCGGAGGAGCTCGGCGGTCTGCGGCCAGGCCAAACACACCAGGCTGATGGATGTTTCAGAGCGCGGGGTCCGCTTGAAAGCGGCTGCATGCTCGAATCTGGCCCCAGACGCCGCCTCGGTGGAGCAATATGACAGATATGAGATAGAGCAGCAGGAAGGGGAGGGACGCCGTTCCCCAACCGTCTTGCCTCCTGAAACACGATCCGCCAGGCGTTGGATGGATTTAACAGGGGGGGAAAAAAAAGAAGAGGGGGGGGGGGGGGAGATGTGGAGAATACCTCCAGCGCACGATCCGAAGGCAAACGTGCAGCGTCGGGGCGGAAACTTGACAGGGGCAGCATGTCTCCGCAGTGACAGCCGCTGCTTTTCGCATCAGTGGAGGTAATAAACGGCGGGCTCCCTCGCCGGCCCTGGCAGCAGATGGGCGCCGGGTCTTTGGCTGCCAGGGCCGGGCTCCACTCTCCAGGCGTCTTTGGCTAATTCCCGCACCTCAGCTATGTCCAAACACGAGTGCCAACCAGGAATGTGGTGGCACTCTGAAAAAAAAAAAAAAAAAGAAAAATCCCCCCCGGCAGTGGAGCCAGGATGGAGGGAGGAGGGCAGAGATGAGAGGGAGGGGAGAAGGTAAAATAGAGGGCAGGAAGAGAGGAGGAGACGAGCGCCCGCGTGCTTATTTTGGTCGCTCCGACGGCGGCCTGTGCTTCGCCCCGAGTCTTGTGGCTTCATTAAGGCCGCAGAGGAGTCGGCTCCAGCCACCGCTCAGGCCGTGAGGCTGTGGGAGCCGCCTCGAGGAAAGCGCTTTAATTCTGGGTCAATGAGGTGGCGTTTTGCCTCTGAAATCAAGCCCGAACCCGCCATGACCCCGAGCACTGGTATGTGAAGCCTGTGAAGCCAGGAGTTTGGCTTTACAGGGCGCCGCCATCTTGGATCTTTGGAGCCAGAAGGAGGCGGGTCCGGAGAGGACACGCCCACTCATCCCTACGATCCATATAATAATACAGCCATACGAACGAGGTCATGAGCAAACTAACCTAGCAAACAGTCAACGTAGTCTTCTGTAATATCAATTGTGAAATTATGTTCAAACTGACTACCAGATTACAGTCTGGCATGAGAAACTTGGATTTATGAAACCACTATGAGATTGAATGAGTATTTCAAGATTGAAATATCGTTTACCAGCCCTAGTGGATATCAGATGTACTGCAGGTATGCGTCCATCTTTCATAAGCAGCCTATGGCCAAAACATGCCGCTGCTAGTCTATTTAAGCAATGCAATTAAAAAAAGCAGTTTGGTATTAGATTCCACAGCTAAGGCAATCTCAATTTCACAATCTAATGAGAGAGATTGGAGAAATCACAACGTGCAATACTTAATGATGGATGAATGTGCCCGTTCTCGGGGGTGACATTCTTTCAGCTGCTCCATGAGGCTCCTGAGAACAATAAGGACTCCTCTACACCCTCTCGCTCCGTCTCGCCGTTTCTCCCCATCGCACTATAACATTCCATCTGCCGCTGGCCTTCAAAGGTGTGTTTTCAAGGCCTCTGCAAATCTCTGTGGTAACGGCGATCTGCGGGGTCCTCGCGCCAGCAGCCATGAAACACTGAGAGCTGGTTTTGTTCCTCTGGGTGAACGCACCTGGAGGTGGTGTCCTTGACTGGAGCTGACAAAAGACACAAACAGCAGCAGACCTTTGACTTCACCGAGGCTGGGACGGTGTTTACCTTCTCCCTTCATGAAGAAAAAATGGATTTTAGATATGGGTGGCCTCCTGGCCTCGCCATATCTACCTCGCCCTCCCTCCCTCCATCCCTCCCTGCCACACACAAACACACAGATGTTGATGCTGGCAGGAGGGAATCAAACAAACCTGGCAACCAGGTTGTTTCCAGGGCCGCTCGGCTCTGCGGTGTGGGTTTCCAAGCACAGCTCTGGCTGCCTCTGCAGGGTTGCAGCTCGGTGCGGTCACCACAGCCTAATTAGGCACGAGCCCTCTGGACAGACGTCCTCTGTGAGCGCTGCTGGTGGAAGAAAGACCCCCCTGTGACCGGGGACCACAGAGATGTGGGTCGATCACTCCGATGCTGATGAATATGCTTTCATCCGATGCAAAGCAGTCGGAGGCCCAAACAAGAAGCTTATATGGGTAAAAAGTTGATTATCTCATTAACGACAGCAAAAAGTTAAGAGAATCCGCTCAACATACAGCTTCCACACCTACTGTCTATGAACATAGTGTAACTTTGATCTCAGCAGGAAACGCTCCCAACAAAGACTTTAATTAGCCATGCCCAAAACTGAAAGGGAATATGGATATTTTCCCGTTTGTTATTAATTAATGTGGCAAAAATTTTAGAGCAGAGCACAGCTAAAGCTGCGTTCAGACCAGTTTTACATATGAAAGGCAGAAAACCACAAAATACACCTCAGCGCCCCGAGCCAAAACACACAATCAGGTCTGCACACAAGTGTGAGGACGGGCGAGGAGGAGGGGGGGGGTGTAGCAACGAGCAGACATGACACACATGAGGAACTAATTGCACACTTAATGAGAATGTGTGTCATCTAAATAAAATCTGACATCAAAGGAATCCCATTGTGGGAGTTTAAGAGCCGGAGAGCGAGTGGTTCCTGATGGTTTTCATGCGCCCTCTAAACCCAAATGATCATAATTAGGTTGGTATTATCTTTTAATTAAGCAAAGCGCTGCGCGCCGGCATGTTTGCCGAGCCAGCAGGCGGTCCACTCGCACAGAGTCGAGGAGCGAGGAAACCGGGGGCGGCCATCGGCACTCCCTCCACTCAGACATGGCAACGTCAGGCCTCGTTTTCCACTGTTGTTTCCGAATAGTTTCACGTTCAGACGGCGACGTAATCCCTCTTCAAATCCACACTCTGGAGTCTGTTCCTGTATTGTTTGATGTTCAGGCATCTCAACAACACACCTCAGAGAAGACAGTTAAACAGCTAGACAACACCATCAGCACTAAACCACGACATTGAACCCTTTTCCAGGGCTAACAGCAGTGATTATAATACTGAAGCTAGTCTCTCCAGTGAAGAAACTGTACGCATCCTGCAGCGGGTTATGGAAAGAGAAATCCCCCTCAGGGTAGGAAGGCATCAGGCATCCCAGTTTGTGTTTACTTTAACCGTTGGATGTGAGAGAGACTTTGCTGTGAGAGTGCCACCTTCAAATCTCACAGGATGGCTTTGTGTACCGCGGGGGGGGGGTTCGTGGCATTTGCGGCGCCTCTGATTATTTGAATAACAGTGGAGCGGGCAGGATGCAGCAGACCCCCAGTGAGACTCAACATTTAGCTCTGAAAGCACTGTTTGCATTAGCATAGAGAGGGTTGCATCTACTTGCTGTAGAGAGAGAGGGCGAGGGGGGGTTAGAGAGAGAAATCACACGTTAATACCTCACGTCTCCTCTTTAACTACCAGACCTGCCCGATGGATGTGTGATTTAGTGGTCTCCTGTACACCCCGCGCTCCGCTACAGTGGTGAGTCATTTACAGGCCGTCAGGTGGGTGCAGGCTGTGGCACTGGGATACATGCTGATGAAGGAGAACCTCCCGGTTCCCAGCGGAGCACGGACGAGGCAAATTAAGGGATCTCAGCGCAGAGTCACCTCTCAGACTTTATTTTGAAATCAAAAACCGGAGACCTGGACGTGACGGGCGTCCGCTCCTGGAAGCCTTTGTTGTGGATTTCACCGCTACGCGACCCAGCGGCTCCACGGCCGTCATCGCCATGGACGCTCGCACAATTACTAAGAGGCTGCGTTACTTGGCAACGCACAGCGCTCGGCGTGCTTCCGCCCACGCCGGGTCGAGCCGACGAGGCGACGGCGCCGCCTCTGTGAGCGGTTTCACAGCTCCGCTTCCTCCCCACCTGCCTGCTGCCCGAGTGCTCCGGCTGCTGGAAACAAGAGAGCCGCCTCGGTTGCGTGGACTGATACCCAGATTAGCCGCCCGGTGCGCGCCCCCCAGATTAGGGCTCTCCGGACGGGAAATGAAATGTTTGGGCTCGCTGCGCGGCGGCCGCGGCCTGTGTTTGTCCAGGTCGCGCAGACGGCGATAGGCATCTAGACACCAACACAGCGCCGGCCAGGGTCTGAGATAGGAGGGGAGAGACAGACTTCCTGGGGGGATAAGTGGGACTGATAGCCCCCCCCCACACAAACACACACACACACTGTACGACCTTCCAGCTCACGCGCCATATAAGGCTCCGGGTTTATCAGCGCGCTCTCACCTTCAGCGGCTGTAAAACACCAACGACCCGAGGAGCATGTCGTCTCACAGCAGCTGACAATGATCCTGATATCCACACAGAGGTTTCCACCTTACAGCACCGATCTGAGAGTCCATGTGGGGGTGTGGGGGTGGAGGGGGGGTGGGGGGGTGGAGCGGGACACCAGCTGGGTTCGATCTCTACATCTGTTCTACAAGTGTCCGCGTTGGATGTGCGCGCTGACATTGAAGTAGAGGGATTGAGACACGGAAAGGAGGGAGGGAGGGGGTGCGGTGGCGCAAGATTGATACAGACAGAGAGGGAGTCTAAACTGGAGGGGGGAGGGAGGAGGGGTTGTTTGATGCACACTGAAATATCTGCTTATTTGCCTTGGAGGAGCAGTGGGATCAGATGGACAGCGCGCTCTCATCTGGATGGTCTGTTTCTGCTCAGGGCTCCGGTCTAATGAGGATGCCAGTGTATGGAGTTACAGACTGCGGCTAGGCCAGCGGTGATCCTGACCAGCCCGCTCCAGCTCCCCCCTCCCCATCCCTCCCCTCCCCCCCCCACCCCCCAAACGCTCAAGGCTCAGTGGATATTCACGGTTCCTTTTCAGAGAAGGCACAGGCCTGGAGAAAAACAACGCGGTTCACTCAGTTTATACATCCCAGACTGCAAAAAAAAAAAGGCAGGATATTGTGTAAAATGTGAGGGAAAACAATGCACGTCTACTGACAATGGGTTTACAGCGTGTGTCGGAGAGCGTTTATACAATGTTGTGTTTGACAAAGCTGAACCTCTCCGTTTCCTCGCTCGGGGATGACCGAGCCTTTAACCTTGGTCCGCGCAGCTGGACTCGCATTGATGTGGAGAGCGGGAACTCGGCCAGAACAACATGCTGACAAGTGCGGCTCGCTCCCACTCTGGAGGCAGAAGAACACTCGAGCGCTTTGTTTCTCGGTAACAAGATGCAGATTTCAAAACAAGACAAATGTTTGCAAACGACATAAACGTGTCCTTGGAGATGGGGATGCTGCGCTCCCACCTCTGGATCACCCGTCGGAGCGAACTGTAGAGCAGGACGCTCATGTTTGTGGCCCACGCCGTTTCACAAGCTCTTGAGAAAGTTCGGGTGGGGGGGGTGGAAACGGTGGAATATCGTCATCAATCAGAGCTAATGTGTTAGTAAAGCATAGACAGCCCCAGATGCGAGACTCAAGCTGTGAAAGGTTTCTCTGTGAGCCTTGAATCCCATTAGATGGCGAACGATGTCGTCAGAGCGAGCGGGCGGCGTGTTGAAGCGAGAGTGTCTGGCGATGTGTAGGAAGCGGCGCAGCCTGATGGCTCCGACGAGACATTTACGGCTCACTCTCTCCCCCCTCATAATGGAGCGATGCTCTCTGCTCTTAAGCACAGGAAGCACTCCCCTTTACAGCGCTTCCTGATTGATAGGCAGAGTGAGTTCACGAGTCAACACCACGCGGGGAAGCCTAATGGGAAACGAGCACCGACGGCCCGCCCGAGATGCATCTCCGTCAGGTTCAAAACGTCCATCGCGCTATTGCACATTGTTTTTGTGTTTAGATCTCCTAGCAACACATTTTAGGAAATACTTTTGACTGGAGAGACGATCTTTCCTACAAGTTACGTACAAGTATGAAGACCGCAATCTTCACCAAAGCGTTCAAAATCAAATGAAACTTTTACCAGCGAAAACTAATCTTTCAACCATCTGTGGAATGTGAGGGTTATGAGTTGTTGGGCAGCCAGCAAATGAGCGCACACACACACACAGACACACACACACACACACACACACACACACACACACACAAGACGACAACATACTGGTTTGGTCTCCTCTTAAATGTAAACAGCATTGGGAACCAGTGAGGCCTGACTGGCACAATGGCCTCCCTCCAAGTGTACTGTCACTCACACTCTTGGGAGAGACACCTCTCTGCGGGAGGTGGCGCGACCCCCCGAGACTTAACGAAATGACACCTTCTCTCTCTCTTTCACTCTCACACACACACACACATGCATGCACACAAAGTGTGAGAGAATCACAGACACACAATTATACGCTCTAAGGCCACTAATTGGCTTGCCCGGCTGCGTGTGAATGCTATCTGGGTGCGGGGCAGCAGCTGTTGTTGTAGGCAGCTCTCTCAGAGGTGAGGAGGGGAGGAAGAGAGGAGGAAGAGGAAGCCAGGGTATTTGGGATAAAGAATCTGGGCTCACGCTGTGTCGTCCCCCCCTTTGCCAACAGCCAATTACCTGTGAGTGAAGCTGGAGCTGGAAGCTGGAGCTGGGAGCTGGAGCCCCCCCTCCACCTCCTTCCCTTGTCTTTCTGTCAGAGCCCGTCTCATCTTGATGCCCAGTTGGACAATGCCGCTTCCTGTCTGTGCTCGCCCCCTGCCAGCCTGCAGGACCAGAGCAGGGCAGCTAGGCCATAATGCAATCTTTACCCACCCCCACACAGGCCACACTCGGGCTTTGCCGGTGCCCATACAAATATTGCTGTTCCTTTGCCCTTAGGGCACTAAACATTCCCCTTTGGAGAGAAGACACGACTCCCACTATTTAAGTGTTTCACCACACATAGGCTGCACTAGGCAACCATCCCAGATATTAATGGACCTCCGAGTGTATTCTTAGATTCCAGCGGTTCCAGACAGTCTATCGTCATGGAAGTGATGAGGCGCTCCAAAGGTCCACAGCGCCTTAATGTACAACTCCAGTTAGCAGACTGAAGCCTGTCTAGAGAGCTACTCCTCCTTACCACACGAAGCTTCATTAGCTACACCCTTGATCTGTCTAATGCAACCCGACGCAACAGGACTCCCGTCTCGGTAAAGCCTGCAAATCTGTGAAACTCCCGGCCCGATGGAGCCAGGAGCTCCACAAGTGTCAGCCTTCAGAAGCAACAGCACCGCTAAGGCGCTGCAGAACCCGCGCCTTGGAGAGGGCGTCCAATCAGAGCCGGGACTCCATTCACCCCGCTTCATTTGCACATGAAACGCCGCTGGCTCTGCTGCGCGCCATTGCTTTGTGTTGCACCGACGAGTGACTTGTAATCGTAGCATTTTGGCAGTTGGCGGCGTTCTCTCACATCAACCCATCTGGTTCGGGCTGCGTGTTTATGGCTGCCATCTCAGGCTGAATCAGTCTGAGAGACTGAGAGGTGAATGCGGCCAGCGCGCCCCACTGCCAAAGCCAGTAAAACCAAACCACGGATCCAATACGACCCGAGACGAAACAAAACCCCCCCCGGTCCGTGCAGCGCTGCCTCACCACATCGGGTGGAATCTGTTGGCGTGAACCAACACGAAACCATACCCAGAGATAGCGAAACCCTCACCTACTAGGCTGGGGCTGGGGAACTGCTGCGATATGATTTAATGGGGCAAAATCACGAGCAACTGCTCAGCTTGTCGACGTGCACTGATGTGCGTTTGTAGTCCATAAATACACATAAGAGTCTTAAACGACGTGGATTTCACTGAAGGCAACCGAATCAGTGCTTCTCGTTGAGAGAGCTGCAATCCTGCTTATTGACACTTTGCTTAGAAGGTTAATCAGCTCTTACCGCGAAGCCATGGGAAAGACATTTCCCAAGACCTCAAAGACTAGAATGTTACAATGGGAATGCGTTTCACATTACCTTTGATGGAAACGGTTGCGGACGAGTCCAGGGAGACATAGGGAGAAAGAGGAAAGAAAAGAGAGAACGTTAGCAGTGGGCTCGACATCAGTGCAGGCAGGATGACGCGAGCAGGAGACGGTTCGTGTCTGGAGCTGTGAGAGACGTTTCCTTGATGGTGCTCGTGCACCGAGCAGCAGCAGCGCGATGCCTGCTGGCACCAGAACTGCTGTGCATGCGCGTGAGAGGGAGGGAGCGCAGGGGAAGATAAATCAATCCAGCTGTAAACATGAGCCCATCTATTCAGCCTTGGTGCATTTCCCCCAAAACTGTACGGCCGTGATGGATTTACAGCTCATCATCGCTGGCGGTATGAGCCTCGGCAGCAGCGGCTGGAGGGGTCCTGCGGGCCGGGACCAGGGGCCTCTGGGTAATGCTTTCATCCAGGAGAGAGCGGATCGGGTCGGCCCATCTTCCCCTCCCTCTCTGTCCGCGTCTCTGCCTCAGAGGTTCAATCCGTGAAAAGGTGCACCAACTACTTTGTGAAGCCCCCGCGAGCGATGCAACATGAGTCTATTTTTCCCT
Source organism: Karalla daura (assembly GCA_029224185.1). Classification (NCBI taxonomy): domain Eukaryota; kingdom Metazoa; phylum Chordata; class Actinopteri; order Chaetodontiformes; family Leiognathidae; genus Karalla; species Karalla daura. The sequence goes on from CM055200.1 coordinate 10,694,734, forward strand.
CCACCGGCTCCACGTCCCCATTTATCTCCCCACTATTTTAGGCTCCTCTCCTCTCTCTGCTCCAGCTGAGGGCATGGGCGGGGAGAGGAGACAGAGGGGGAAACCGACCAACAGACGGCGCGCCCTAAAGTGGGAGGCCATAGCGGTAGCCGCTCTCCTCCATGGGAGACCCCTCGGCCTCCTGCCCCCCCCCCCCCCCCCCCCTCCCCTCTCCCCGAACCCTGCTAACACGCTCAGAACGCATTGCTTTATTGCCTGTAAAATAGACACAGTGGCCTATTTATAAGAGGATTAAGTGAAGAAAGACAGACAGCGGGAGGGTGCTCCGGCTCTGCCAGCGCGCCCAGCCCGAGGGGGAGGACCCATTACAGGGACAATACGGCACGTATATGAAGCCTGACGGGCTCTGTGGCTGGACACGAGGGGAGCGCTTCCAGGACACGGCGCGGCCAGGAGGTACACCCGACCCGCTTCAACTGCAACGAGGCAAGCGGACGGAATGATGTGACCCCTGTGTTGACGTCCTGGTGCTGTGACACAGTCGTCTGGGATGCGGGAGGAAGGGAAGCTTCCACGACGTCCCCGATTCCGCTCCGCATGCGAGACCTCGGGTTCACAAACCGAGGCTCACCATCCCACCCACGTCTGGCCCGCCCCGGGAACCATCTTTGAACGCCCCGGAGAGAGAGAGACGGCCGATAAATCTCAGGCGGCTTTGAAAGGTGTAAGGGGAGCCCCGGCTGCTTAGGCATCGTCCGTAACCGCCTGGCCCCCGCCCGGGTATCGCTAGCACAAAGAGCAGCGCGGCCTCCCCGCACATCAATGGCCGCCGCCGCCTCCAGACGAGGTGATTTAATGATTTTTCTCAGGCTTCAGAGGCCGGGCGCGCTCCAGTAACAGATCCTTCCCCTGACTTTTAAAGCGCTGTCGCTACCAACAAGATCTCCTTCCTCCGGCAGAAACACGGCGATGCTGGGCTCGGCAAATGTCAAACAATAACAGATAGTGTTACACTGTAAAAACAGGAGTATCCGCATGTCTAATTTCACCCTCTGAGGCATCCAGTAACAGTCTGGTCTATCTTTCCATCTGGCCTACACCCAAGAGCTGGGCTGTAGGGCTCATGGTCCGGTTCTCAGGTGACAGCCTATTGAACCGCGGCCTGGAGGGACCGGAGTGAGTAAACCCCCCCCCCCGTTTCAAACTGTGAAACTCACCCAGGACCAGTGGGACGGCAGGGAGGAGAGCAAAAACACTGGGGCCGGGGATCATTCATTCATTGTGGACCTAAACACACAGGCTGTTTGTTTCCATTCTCCATTTCAGCAGGATGTATTGATCCAGGGCCCTGTGCAGCTTGAGGTCTTGTCTTAGGAAGGACCCAGACATGCCCTCGTAATGGGCTGATAGGCTTACACAAGGAGGGGATGTGAGCTGCATTACAAAGCAACGTGAGGGATTCTCCTTTGGTTACAGGGGAAGCGTACCGGATCTAAATGGCCAAATAAATTAGATTGTGCAGGCACAGATGAGAGCTGATAATCGCGTGCATCGTCCGCGATGCTCTGCGGATCTACAAATGCGTGTATAACAGAATGAAAAGATGTGCCGGGTCGGCTCGAGGCACACCGTGAATCCCTCATGCAGCATCTTCTGACCGCTGTTGCTATGGCAACCCGGCAGGACAGCGATCCTCCTGGGAGGAGGGAGCCTCGCCTGTGGTCAAAGGTCAATTACGGGTAATGTATTTTTGCTGAGGAGCCATCCTACAGCAGCACAGCGGTAATATTCACCCCCCACTGCCGACAGATCCCGTTTGGCTGGCGTGTTATTTTTATGGACGGGATCAAAACCGCTGCTTCGGCAGATGTCCGTCACACAACTGTCAGTCCAGCGGGGTTTTGTTTACGCTGTGGAGCAAAGCCCGTTTAACCGGTGTAATAAAACGTGTCAGAGGTCCTCACTGCAGTTTGTCCTTAATCTCCTCAGAGGCAGCGATGCTCCCTTAGCCCCTGGTGACAACAGCAGCGCGGGGACAATCTAGCCTCCATCTAACGTTGGGTGACCTGGATGCGCCCGACGTGGAGCCCAGGCCCGGGGGCCGTGTCACTTGAGAGAGAGAAATGGCAGCCGTTGTCCACTGTATGGATGCTAAGTGCCCTGCCCTGCTCCGTTGAGACGCTCCTCTCCGAGGGGTTAAAGGCTATGGTGTCAGTGAGGGCCACCAGCGAGACGCCTCCACGCCACATGAATGCTGAGGATGCTTTTGAGGAAGCTGCAACACTGGGTTGACCTAAACCCCCAGGGAGCAGGGGGCCAATGGCAGGCCAGAGCAGCGGCGGACCCCGTCCCCGCGGCCCTTCAAGTGGCCGCACTCAGCGCCGCGTCAACAGAAATCACAACAGGCACAAATATTTCTGTGCGGGCCCACAATGCAATCTGGAGGCACCGGGAGATACCATACAGCTAATTCAGGCAAATGACATTTACTGAGGAGTTATTTAGATGCTATCGGTGGCTCGGGTCTTTGTGCTAAGGGGATTAGCGCCACCGTGCCCGCTGCTGAAAGGCGTCTTTGTGGCTGTAGTCTTTAGCGGGATGGGAGAGTGGCTCGGATGCCTGCGTGGAGGGTGTCAGTTATCAGGGATCCTGCCATGCCTTGCTAATCTCTGGCCCCGCAGAGTTCCTGAACCCCAGCCAGCGTGTCCTGCGCCAGCCTCTAGAGTTCCCTCGAACCAGAGGGACAATGATCGGTATTCACGGGCAGAGCCACTGGACTGTCAAGCTCCTCTCCTTGAGTGAGCAGCGTAAGGGCAGGGAGAACGCCAGGGCCGCAGCATGAGGGGATCTGGGCTGGGGGGGGGGGGGGGGGGGGGGGGGGTGGTGCTGGTGGGGGAGGGGGGGGGGTCCACAGTGCTGCTCCAGCCACCCCAGGCGCGCTGCAGGCATGTATGTTGGCACGGAGCGCCGACACGGGCACAAACCGCCGTGGTATAATAAAACCAGGATGGTTTCCTCACAAAGGCCCTTTGAGTGATGGGCCACATGGCGGGGAGACTGCACTCGCTGAGTTTTCCTCCGTCCCGCCCGCAGAAAGTCACCCGGCAGGCAGTCAGGACGGGTTACGGCGTGCGAAAAGGCAGATTTAGGAGGTGGGATTACGGCGGACGTGCTGACTGCAGGACTGCATCTGCAGACTGGACAGGAACAAGTCAATCTACGCCCCAGTTGATACACTATTTTGCATTTTGGTGTTATTTTGGCTCAGTCTGCTATGATTTGATTACAAGATTCTTGCGCTTGCTTTTTAATTCACTTATATCCCCAAAGTTGCTCTAATACAATAAATGTAATTAAAACCCATTACTCATAAACTACTAAAAAACTGTGATTTCTAAATGACTGCACTGTAAATTGTTAACACGGTGTTCCTAATAGAATAAAAACGTGAAGCTGAGGCACTGTCTACAACTCAACTTCACACAGAAGAAAGCGAGTTCCTGTAAAACTGCTCGAACTACAAAATTTAACCCCGAAGTTAAAACTCTAGATCTACTTCAAACAGCTTAATCAGTATCCATCCCAAAGGAATGCAGAATTCCTGCAGGGCACACTAGGAATGGAAAAGTGGGTCACAGGAACCCAGAGCCAGAGAAGTCCCCCTAAGATCACTGCTGCTACACACGTGTGTGTGTGTGTGTGTGTGTGTGTGTGTGTGTGTGTGTGTGTGTGTGTGTGTGTGAGAGATCGCTGATGTTTTAATTAAAAGTTGATGAGCAGGAGGGAGGCTGAGATGTGGAGCACGGCTGAAATCGTCTTTCCAGACGTCCCGGAGTTCGCAGGGCTGGGACGGCGTGAAAGGGGGCTGAGCGGGTACGGAGGGAGGAGGATGGAGGAGGGAGGAGGGAGCGTAAAGGAAATAAAGAGGAGCGCGGTGGATTGTTGCTGGCAAAATGAAGAGGGGAGTCGGAGAAACGTTGAATTCATTTGCGGCTGTCAGTTTCTCTTTCACAGTGCGGTGGTTCTGGGTGAAGGCTGCGCGCCCCCACCATTCCCTGGATCCCACCTCTTCCTCCACATGCCTTGGCCCAGCACTTATTGGCTCTCCCATACCCTGCATGTCCTCCTTTCCTCCCGACTGGGAAGCAGACATGTGGAGGACTATCGTAAATGCTCGGCTGCAGAGCTTCACAGGCCCGCGTCTCCTTTCCTCCTCCTTCTTGGTTTCCCATTGTCCTCTTAACCTGGTTTTAGTGTCCGCCGTGATGTGTCATGACCTCCCCCAGTATTGGCTCAATCCTGCCTCTGCACACATCTCCCTCTTTCAGAGAAGCAAATAGCTGGGCAGATTGTGGTCCAGCGCCTGCAGCCGCCAGCCAAGTCCCCGAAGGCACATATCCCCATCGCCCCGGCCGCTCGCTGGCCTCAGAAAGAGCAATAAGAAGTCAGGCAGAAGATCAAGCAGCTCAAAGCAACAACTGGGCTGTGAAGCAAGTTCAGACTCAGTGCTGACTGGTCCGAGGAAGTCCTCTGAGGTGAAACGCGGCAGAGTAAACACAGACAGCCTGCACAGATTCGGCTGCACAGGCACGGGGCTTATCAGGAGGCTTATTGGTCCTGACAGCACCGAGGCACTGGAGGTCTCTTTCACTGAGCGAGCGTCGGGGACGCGACACGGTCAGGCGAGCGGGGCCAGCGTCTGTGGCGTCCCAACAACAATTCCCCTCACTCACACACACACACACACACACACACACACACACACACACACACACACACACACACACACACACACCTCCTTTTGGCACTGCAGTGGAATGTAGCCGCGAACAGTCCAGACGCATCTCAGCGCTCACCGAGCAGCAAAGTACAATGTCTCTTTTCAAAGGGGATGCTCAGATGAAAGAAGCCGAGTTAATTGCCTCGGCCACAATAGAAACCTCCCTGTAAGGCTGTCCCATTTCCCCTGGCAATTAGGGCTCACCATACACCCCCCCCCCCCTCCACACACACACACACACCCCCCCCCCCCCCCCCACCAAGTACTCGGGAACAAGCCTCGGGGTCGCCGCTCGTGTGACTGGACTCCACCTGTCTGCTGCTGGCCGTCCACAGAGCATGGAGGATGGGACTGGTCGGTTCCTGGCTGCTACACAAAGCTAATGTGAGGGAGCACAACCAGTAGAGCTGATATTAAGACACAACGCTATTGGGAAAATGGTATTATAAGGCACTTCTCTAGTCCTCATGACCACTCGAGCGAGCTTTCACAGGCTGAGGCTACCACACATGGTCTGTCTGCCCAGGCAGCAGCTTTTACCATTCACTCACTGATGACACGGCATGAGGTGCAGCTACTTTGTTTTACTGGCTGCACCAACATTACCAAAACAAATGATGCGTCTAAAAATCACGTCAATTTATTGCGGCGTTTTCCAGTTAAACAAATCTGACTTCAGTAACTCTCGCACTTCATCAAAAAGTACTTCATACCAGGATGTGAGTCCTACGAGGGTTGTGAAATCACCTATGAAATCACTGTTTTGTGTCATGTTAAACAACTGTTGGAGTTTAGCTCTTTGGTCTGAGTGGGTGAACGTGCAATGGATGACTCATGTGCAGCCATCCCGATCTGAACTCAGCTCCAGTCATTTGTTGAGCGTCTTCCCCACCATCTCTCTCCCCCACCGCCGTCATATCGCATTAGGGCCAAAAAAAGGCCAAAAACACGCTCTTAAAAGCCAGAAATGTTGAGATGCTATTAACCACCTCTCATGCGCTACCAGGCCTCCGTGTCGGCAGGCAGGAATCCGTCGCAGACACCAGTCGGAAAGGGAAAGAGCGAGAAAAGCGAAAAAAAAAAAAACAACAACCCTGAACCGCTGGAGCCGATGCGCGCATTCCTTCCAAACGTCGTATTTAGATTTCAACATTCAAAACAATTTGTCTGAAGATCGGTGCCATTGATTTCCAAAACAGCAGACACCCGGCCTCGCAGCGGAGCTGTTGGGGAGCAGGCTAATGGCAAGCAGGCGCCGAGACGCCGGCTGTGTCTGCAGGGCTCCGGGTGGAGCCCAGTCGTGTGCTCGGCCCGGTCGGAGTCTGCAGCACGGGGTCTACAACCAGCCAGAGAGCCGTGCCTGAGAGGTCCATCGGCAGCTCGGCGGAGCCGGAGTGGCATGCGATGAGAGCACTAGGTTTCCCGTCAGAGCGTCACCATCTTCCGTCACCAGGTAGCTTCCTCCTGGAGGTATTAGCCGCAGACTTTGAGGCAGAGGTGTAACAACAGAGATATGTAATTAGGATGCGTTCGGCGCCTGAGTTTCTGACGTAGGTTCCAGCGAGGGTATGAGTGTAAACCGAGGGGGTGGGGGGGGATCATGTGCCTTTGCCTCTTTGTCTCACTGGGAACAACGGGCCACTATGAGCCATAATTACACGGCCAGGACGCTGGTTAACCGGCTGCAGTCGTGAGGGTTTTTTTTTTCCCCCCCCGATGATGAAAGCAGAGTAATTAGCTCCAATTACTTCCTGTTTTACACACCATCTCCTGCAGGCCATGCACACCAAGAATGAACACTGTTTTTGCCTTTCCCAGGATTGAGGCTGGGGGGGTGGGCTCAGCTCCACCTCTGGCTCTACTACACTCCTCAGAACCCAGCGCGCCCGCACGATCTGGAAATATGAGAGCCGGCGCGCACACGTTCAGAGCCTTTAATAAGGTGCGAGCTTGGATGTGGAAAAAAAAAGGGGAAAAAAAGGCGCACACTTAAAACCCGGGAACGAGACGCAGACACGGACACACTGGGGGTTTGTTTGTCAGATTAAACTAAGATGGAATTGAGTGACAAAACCACCTATTATGGGCTCATTTGTATGTACATCACAGCCTCTCTTTGTGTCGGAGTAAGATGTGTTGAGGCGCGCTCCTCTGCCCCTCAATGAGAGAGTGACAACCCTGCTAAACCCACCCCCCCGCCCCCCCCCCAACCAAAGCCCTTGAATGAGCTCTTTACAGCACTCGGCTCGGCATTAGCATGGGGAACGGCTCGCAGAGAGTAGCATGGGCAACATACACGGCGTGGACAAAGCAAAATAAAGCAGGGATTGGCAGGCACTAATGTAACGGTTCAATTAACAGCTGCACTTTCGCTGCGTTTCGCTGATCATGCCTCCAACAACAGCCATAAAAGCACGGGAATGAATTAATAAGCGTTTCTGCTCGTACGGTCTCTCCAAATGTATTCATTACCCGCACTGATCGTCTGATCTGAAGATACGGCAAAGTGCAACGACATCTCATCGGGGCGTAATTGGAAAATGTGTGCACAAGGACCACACCAGCCCAATGGAACAGACACTGAGCAATAACAATAATAATGTGAATTAGTGGAGGTTAATGTATAATCAGAGTGCTCCGGGCTCCACTGAGCTAATAAGAGTAGGCTTCGTGTTTCTAGTTTGTTCAGTCGCCAGACTGTACTTATCACTGCACATGGTGGGAAAAAGCATGTTATAGGATCCTATAACTGTCACTTCTCATCTAGGACCATTGTGAAGGTGCCACCTGTGGATATATGGTATGAAGGAATGGCACCATAAGATCACAGTCTGTCTAAAGCTTGGCCAAACCGGCGGAGCAGTGCAAATGGGTCTGAATGGGGTGGAGCATGAACAAGCAGGGATTTGTTTGTATCTTTCAACGACAACATCTCCAGATTGCACTTTTTTACGTAAACATTGTCCAAGCGTGTTGACGCACCACAGAGAAGGATCCTCTGATCTCTCGCCTCTCAAAGGAAGCAGCGGGCCGCTCATTTTTGCCTCATAAGATATTTGGTCTCGAGCGCTTCCCAGGAGACCTCACGGTGCCTCGGTGAGTCAAGGTCCGCTGCAGAGCTGGTGGGTTCCTGCTGACTCCCTGTTGGTCCGAGCGACTGATCAAAGTCTGTGTGCGACTGCCGAGCTCAGACCGCGTGTTCTGCTGACCTCGTGTTAGGGAGGCCAGGAAACCAAACTCCCACCAGCACACAAATACCTGACACACATTGTCTGAATCTCGCACGGCCCTCTCAGCTGCACCAGCCGCAGGTTAAGTGTTTCACTCTGTCGGTGTTTAGCCCAAAAGGTGGGGGGTAAACATTTAGAAGTGCTCTTAAGTATGACCAAACAACCAAGGGTTTTGGGAAAAGCCATTAAAACGGTGCTCATCAGATCCTGCCTGAGTCACAGCCGCCCTCAGGAAAGGAGACGAGAGTTTCCACAGAGGTTATCCATCATGCGTTCAGCATGACGGAGAGCACGGGGAAACCAAACATGCCACTCTGCGTACGCATGCATGTGCATGCAGGGAGTTGCAGGACACCGAGTCAAAGAATGACATTAATAAGCCAAGACAAGCTCGCCGGCAGACACCCACATCCATCAGTGACGGGCAGGGAGCGGAGTCGATGGACTGCATCCATCACCTGCCATTACGCACCCATGGCTGCATGCTCGAAACAAGATCCACTTCCCTTCACGGCGAACATGCATGTGTGTTTGTCTGTGGAGGAGGAGGCGTTTCAGCGCAGAATGCAGATGAGGACGCGGCAGGGAATACGCCGAGGCGCCGGCGGGATGCGCCGAGGTGAGATCCCTGACCCGTGAAAAGTGGCGCTGGATGCCCAAGCTCCTGCTGCGGGCAAATCCCCTCTTCAATTTACTACCTGGCACAAGCAAGCTCACCTACACACACAGCTAGTGCTAGAGAGAGGGGGAGAGGGAGAGGGGAGGAGATAAGCCCAAATACATTTCACACCTGAGGATGCCAGGAACACGGTGGAGGAAGAGACGAGCCAAAGAGGGCCGGGCCCCGGCTCAGATCCCCGGGACAAGCAAGGTCAGTGTTTCTGTGGAAGATCACGTAAACAGGAACAAGTAGAGAGCGCGCCACAGCAGAGGGACCTCATTATAAACCTTTGCTTCAATATATCTCGCCTGCTAGCACTAATGGAGTACTCCCAGGCAGCACTGGGTCTTCAGAGGAAGACTGCGATGTGCCCTCTGTTTCCATTTTCCCATAACGCACAGTGTGCGGCCCGACAGAAGAAAGAGGTTTCTTTCTCCGCTCCGTAATGTGTGTCATGTTTTTCGATTTGTCAGGCCGGCGTCTAAAAGGGACTTTTGCCGTGCAGAATAGCTGCAGTGTTTCACAGGAATCAAAGGAAACCAAATTAGTCATAAATTCAGACCGAAAATTTCAAGCTCAACGGCTGTTTTTATCTCAGTCGGTGACCAATTAAACCTCTTCAAATGCGATCTTAAAATAAGTGCATAGGCCCTTGGTAGACGCTTTCCCAAACATCACTCATGACCCCTGAGACCGACTCCTGATAAACGGCCCCTTGATATCTTGAACTAAAACTCATAATATACTAACCGGAACATCCTTGGCCATAGTTCTCTTGCAGATAGTACAATCTTTTGATCCCTCCTTTACCCCCTTTCCCACCAAAGTGCTCATTCCAGTGCTGGTTCAGTGTCAGTTCTACTTGTGAACTGGCTCAGAACTAACAGCTTTTCCACTGCTGACCCAGCAGATGAAGTTCAGGACATCAAAATATGGATTTATGTTTCGACCGTTGTTCTTTTTGGTTTTACAGTCTTTGTCCAGCTACTGCTTTATGATTATTGAAGCTTGCCCTGCGTAGCAAGAACAAACATGGCAGGCTTGTTGTTTTCGTTGGTCTCCATAACCCCGCCCCCGGCCTCGTACGTAGCTGGCTCTTACTCCTTACTCCAGCAAAGACGTGGTGCTACTCTGAAACCAGCTTTTGGGACCTGGGCCAGTTTTTCTGGCTCAGGCTCATTCAGTGGAAACAGAAAGGACGGTTCCAATCCAAACACTAGCCCGGAACCAACAGTGGAACCACGCTGATGGAAAAGAAGCCCATGTCACCTCAAGGCTTCCCCCTGAAACGTAAAGCTCTCACTCGCCCCTCCGCCCCTCTCTCTCTCTTTCTCTGCCTCTTTCCCTCTCTGCTCTGCTGAAAGTCAGAGCCCCTGAGAAGCTGGCAGGGGCTGCAGAGAGGCGGCTCACATTTCAAGACAAAGGCTGATCCTCTGTCAGAAAGGAGACACTTTCCAAGCCGGGCCTGCTATTTATCACCGAGAACCTGTTTTTCTGCCTGCTCCCCGTCTCACACCTCCTCGCTGGAGAGCCGCCTATCCGCAGGGAGAAACTGACGGACGAACGTCAGGGATGGGCCCGGCTGGAGATCCACCTCTTCCACGTACATTGCCTCCGCTCTGCAGAGCTTTCTCCCAACAATGATGCCTTCTGTCGACTCCGAGAAGGTATGCGAGGTGACGTGATCCTTGTTTGAGTTTCACACACGCGCAGATAACCGCCGCGTCGGCACGCTAAGTTGACTAAAGTTTGGATAAACGGTAGTTTATGTGGAGACCTCGGCACAAAGAGCAGCAGAATTTCCACCCTGAGAGAAATCAACACTCCCAGCAGACCAGGTCTGCCTGGGTAAACAGACAATGCAGAGCACCTGAGCTTGTTTAGAGAAAGTGACAATTTGCCAGGATTTAAAACCTTGTTAAATACACAACATGGCAGCTGTTGGTTAGAGATGGCGTTTCCTGTGTGAAATTACATAGCGGGGATAATCAGATAATGACCCTGTAAGGAGCAGATTTGCCTTATTTAGCAGGGGAGAGGTCATGTTCTACAGAGGGCCCAGTGTTTCACAGCCCCGGGTTAAAACACACGTCCTGACCTTTGATGGTAAAGCTGCAGTTCTCTCTGACATGTTTGACACCCGGGGTCAGGCTTAACTACAGAGAGAGTGGCTTACAGCGTCGGGGTCAGAATACCCGTTTTCTAGCACGCCCTAAACAAAGAGCCACTGATCCCGGCGGCTGAACTTGACTCTTAGAAGGTCTGAAGGCACGCCCAGGTTTCCCCCCGCGCCGCAGCGGACCCATTAAAAACACTTTTTCTGACGTCCGCCACAAAAACAATGTCAGCGCCCCGACACCCGACACTCTCCGCTGTCTGTGGTAGCAGACACGCCGTCTTCTAGCAATCAAAACTACTCCACTCGCTCCAACAACTAACGCGCTAAAGCAAACAGCCAACGTAAGCGGGGGAAGAAACCTAAAGGCTGGATGGGAGGGAGAAAAAAGACGTTTAACAGTTCTTTAAGTTTATTTTGCTGCACAGGCCGTTATTTCATTTGCAATAACACAGTTCAGTTGGAGCGCGTCCAAAAGAAACAGCGCGCTCCCGCTCCCCCTCTTCAAATACCTCCGGTCCAGGCCTATTCCACATTCATGCAGCCACCTGCTCACTGCTACGTGTGTTAACCGAGTTAAGCGGAAATGGCATTACTGGCAATGTACTGCCATTAAGACGGGCCGAGAGGTGGTGGGCAGTCAAAGGTGCTCCTGTTGTCTCCACGCAGGACGATAATAGCGTTACAGCAGCGGAGGAGGAGGAGGAGGAGCGGGGTCAGATAGGACCATGTGCCGCAGGCTGAAAATCACATGAAAACCATTAGCTCAGAGTCCCCCCCACCCCCACCCTTCAGGATTCACCCATTCATCATTTCTGCACATCGGAACGCTCTCGCCGGACCGACTCAAAGAAACGGACCGAGCCTCATAGAACAAAAAACAAACAAAAAACAGAGGTTTCATTTACAAACTGGTAAACTTCTACGTTTCTTTGGGAACCGCTTCCTCGTCATGAAACGGTGAAAACGGGCCATTGTTCATGGCGTGCACCGAGTAGTCTGGCAACACTACATTTCACAAGATCTGAGACCAAAAAAAAAGGAAAAAAAAGAAAAGCATTTTCGCCAAATAAGAAGCATATGGTTCCACATTCAATTAGGGCCATTTTCTCTCTGGCTCACATTTAACAAGAGCCACTTGTTGGCCTGTCCCGCCTCCCGGCTTCCTGCTCGAGGAGCCGTCCGGCTCGGCCTGACCTCCGGAGCACAGCCACCCGAGAGCAGGCCTCGCTCATGAACAAACAGAGCTACACGCACACACACATAAGCGACATGTTGCTGCTTATTGACCTGTCAGCCGCCTGTAAACACAGGTGGCAGCCTCACTGTACAGGGTGACTGGGCTGACTTCATAGTGTGAGGGCTGTCCCCTGGCGTGGCCCCCGGGCTCTCGTCACAGACCGCAGCCAGCCCGTGGAGCTCCCGGTGCCGCTCGCAGGCCGGCGGCCACAATATTTAGCAGCCTCGTTTTAATTACTTGCTTTAATTGAGCTCGCGAAGCCTCTTAATTAAAAATACTAACGAGGGGTGTAATTTATGATCCCGGAGCCACGGAGCACTGGAGCGGAGCTCGCAGAGGAGGGAACAGCCAAATCTTTCCTGCTTTGAGAACAGGCTGCTGGGAAGTGTGGATGTGAAAAAACAAAGTGCAGCAGCTAAAGTTGGCCCGCTGGGTTTGCCAGCCTCAGATGCAGCATCAAAGGCCGAGGCGTCGCACGTTGAACTGCTGCTTGATGAATTCATCTGGCCTCACATGGGGACGGGGCCCTGTCCCATCACCTGACCCGCAGAGAAAATCAGATCAGCGTCACAGGACCGAGCGGGCGGCTGCCAGCGCCACAGGCCACACGCCTGGGAGCAAGGGGAGCGGCCTGCAGCGGGACCGACACCACCTCAGAGGACAACGGAGCATCTGAAACGCCATGATCAACAACTAGTTTAACAGGTAGTTAGTCCAGTCCTCAAACGAGGATTTTTTCCGATATTCTCTGGTTTCTTTAAGCCTCCATGACAGAAAACCTGATGTTTTTGGTTGCAACCCTAGTGTGAATATGCACTTAGAACATTGATTTCTTCCCAGGTTTGAGTGCGAGGAGCAGCTGTCCTCGAGCAAGGCCGTTCACGCCTCTGAGCCGCTGCATTGAACCATCTCTGAAGTGTCTAAGGAAGTAGCTTCTGGGCCATCTGCGAAAGAAAGAAGAAGTGGAGCCGGGGAGGCCTCTGTGTGGCCCTGACCCCTGACCCCTCCATGCCTCCTTTGAAGTGGACGTTGGTTCCACTTGGGAGCCCGGGCGTCCATCGGCGGCGTCTCCTCCCCTGCGTCTCCTCCCCGCTCCGAATCAGGTTAGCGCTCGTTAGAGTCCATCTGCGCTGAAACCTGAGCGGCTCCTCGGTGACCTCAGCCTCCCTCTGAACCTTTAACCCTCCTCCCTCCATCCCTCGCTGATGTCCTCCAGATGCCCAAATTACTCATATACTCTCACCCCCCCCTCCCTCCCTCCCTCCACCCCCCACAACCAGAGGCTTCATTAGGACGTCTTTAGAAGCAGGGTAAACCGCTGCCCTGCCAACTGCACCACGCTGCTGGAAAAGCCACTTTGATTTGTGATTTGTGCAGCCAGACCTTTGGCTTCTCCCATTTCCAGCTGTGACATGGGGAAGAAAGAAAAAAGGAGTCCGACTGGTAGATGTAAATTCGTGACCTTCTCTGGTTAATTTGCGGGGGGGAGGGGGGTATAAAACTTTCCTCCTGACTCGTCTTCGAGCTAATGTCTGCGCCTTTTGTCCGCCCCCTAATATTTTGGAAGCTACATCAAAAAGGGAGGATAATTAGGACGTGAATCTCGCCTTTTATGAGGATGCTGCCTTGGGATTCTTTTATGGCGGCTTGCAGCGAGCCAACTGTGGTCTCACACGGCGCAGGAGCGAGGCCCGGGTGCGCTGCTCCTTCCTTCCACAAACATTCACGCGACACGGCCAAATTTCCAAAGTACACTGACCGTTTACCAGAAATACAGTAGGTAGTAATGGGGAGGGGGGAGGAAATTGCCCGGCGTAATACATTTCTACAAGAAATGAGGGAAAAAAAAGGAGCGAGGGTGAGTGCGAGCTTGTGAATGTGTGTTTGCTCAGGGAGAGTGGGAGCCGGGGCCAGCAGCTCGGGGAGGCCGGGGTCCGTTTTACGCCCTAAACACACTCAACAGATTCTGTGTGCGTCTCCTGCCATTTCCCCGCACTGGGGGGGGGGGGCATGCTCATGTTTAATGCCTTTTGAAAACAGCCACAGAGTTTTTGAAAGAGTTACAGTGCCAGAGCAAAAAAAAGAGAGAGAGAGAGAAAAGATCAAACAAAGAGGGAGGGGTGGAGGAAAAGCTGCAGGACATCCAAGTCTTTCTCTTGTACGAGATGAGAAACATTTGTGCGGATGTCTATGAATAGAAGTGCTTGTTTAATTCATGACTAGCCTCCTTTTTTTCCCCCCCGCGCGTTGTCGTCGAGTTTGGCCCGGGCCGACGGAGACAAAATCCGGAGACATGCTCTTCTAATAAACAGCCCCCGATGGGAGGAGGACTGCCGTTCTCAGCCAGCGTGCAGTGATGCTCCTGCTCTCTGCCATTCACGGCACTGCAGCCTTTCAGAGAGCGACGGGGAAAAGGTGTGGCGGCTTCCCCTCCAGGCCCGCTATCAATCACCCGTAATGAGCCGCGGCTTTTGACGTTTTTACGAGATCAATATCACCCCCCCCCCCCCCCCCCCCAAAAAAAAACTCCAACACCTGACAGGAAAACACAACAGCTACAATCTGACGTCCCCCCCCCCCCCCCCCCCCCCCCCACACACACACACACACACACACACTGTGTCTGTGAGGAATGCAGCGAGGAGGAGGAGGAGCGCTTGATTGTCACTTGACACACATGCAGCCTGGGTTTTTTTTGGGTTTTGAAAGCAGACAAAAGACTTTCCCTGCCTTTTTTTTTTTAAACGTGACAGCGAGGGTGCCTGCTCAGCGTGAGTCAGAGTCGTTTTCTCCCTTCAAAAGGACGACACCGTCGCTGTGACTGTGTGCCAGGGAGGCGCAGAAAAGGAGAGCGAGGAAACCGGGGCGAGAGAGACAGAGAGAGAAACAGAGACAGAGAGAGAGAGAGAGAGGTACACCCGGGGCTCCTGTGTCACCTGACCTCGTTTTAAGGCGGACCGGCAGGGTTGGAGGGAAGGCAGGGGTGTCGCTTTCACTGCAACCTTTTCTTTACTCCCCCCCCTGAAATGACAGGACGGTGGGAAGGTGTGGAGAGCAGGGGGGGGGCACAAAGGCAGAGCAAGACGCCTGCCTGGAAACCATCCGCTCACAGATGAAAGGGCCGGGGTGAAGTCACGGCCTACTAAACAAAACAAGGCGACAGGGAAGGAGCGCGCATCTCCATCTCTGCGCCCGAGCAGAGTGTGATGTACAGAGAGGCGGAGGCCGCGGCGCAGCGGGAACGGCGAGGTGGATACCCATCGTCTGGGTTTCACCTCCTCGTCTGTCACCATCCGTCATCTTAAAGCACGGAGCATGAGGCATCACCGCGCTCAGAGCATAATCACGTCTGAGCAGCCGCTGCTCTCTAAATGGAGAACATTCAGCAGATTCATTCATCGACCTCCGCTTAACCCTCCTCCTCAAACCACGTTTTCACTTGACGGACAGAGCTGCCAAACACAGACGCATACACCATCCCTCGATGCTTTGGAGAAGTGTCATTGTATAGAGTTATAACAAGAGGTGCGATTGCTGATACAAAAAAATAATTGCAACCGAAAAATACGAAAAGAAACAATGCCTGAAAAAATGCGCAAGAGAATGCTGCAAATACCAAAAAACACAAACAAATGCTAGAAAGAGAGGCTGCACATTCACTCTAAACCGCAGAAGTCCTCCAGGCCTCTTGGGGGACCCGGCCTGAGGGATGGACCGGTGCTATGGAACCAGACCCTCGTTATACATCCTGGAGTCGATCCCAAAGACACGAGCAGGATGCTGCAAGAGTTAGCAAAACTTTCTACTGAGAGTTTTGCTCTGCAAAAGTTTCCTGCTGCATTTTTGTGGTTTGGTATCAATTCTGCATTTGCTTACAGCCCCTTTTCCCTTGTGGGCCACAGTAGAGAGGACTTTAATAGATTAAAAAGATGTATACGTTATGGCTATAACTTAACTACAAAAAACTGCTCCAAAGCTACAATCTGGGTTTACTCACAGAGCAAACCATTTGAGGATTCAACTCGTGTTTTCCCGGGACGCATTACTTTTTCCTCTCACTTTGTGTTTTTGAAAGGCTGGAAAAAATAGGTCAGCCCGTCACTAAACTTGTGTCCTCAAAACCAGCGCCGACAGATGAAAACGCCGGCTGTCACCGTCTGCGCCGGGCCGTGCGTGACTGGTGCTGAGGGGAGCATCCCCGGCTCCTCCCACGCTGTGACTGTTGGTATGGTCAACCCCATCGCAGCTACACGCAGCCCGGAGATTAAAAATGTGCTTCCACTTTGAGAGGAAAGGCACCGGCCTGTAGTCAGATCACAGCGCACCTCGGCCCATACCTCAAGCATGGATAATGTGCATGTCCGGGCAGATGAAGTGCTCTGCAAAAACGAGCAGACGCGCCCACAGGTGCGCCAGCTACATGTGTATATACGCTGCGCCAACACGTCCACATGCACTGCAGGGTCGCTCTGCCTGTGTCTAGCATGTGTAGCGCCAGAGGGCCGGGGGGGGCCCACGTGCACCGCAGGAAGCCAGAGACTACAAGGGGCGCTGTCCTCCCCCAGCCCCGGCCGCTGTCCAGACCCTGGGGGAGAGCGCAGCCTTTGCCCTCTCCGTCCTGACCACACACACAGCCACATGGCTCACAGTGAGGAAAGATGGCAGCCGGGGGCCTCCCCACCCCTCCTTTGTCTGGGGTCCTAACCTGGATGGGGACACAAAGCGGCGTTGAGAGCCGCTGCGGAGATCCTCATCCGCTCTGACGTACCGCCAGGAGGAAGCTACCGCAACAAAACATCCACTTCCTCTGCTGCCTGGTGCTGGGGGTGGACTATTGTGGACCGTCAGACACAACACGGACATTTCTGTCTGTCATCGCCTGGGCAGATAAGGGCAGGAAACGGCGTCCTCTGCTCCCCAGTCAACAAGGCTGCACCTGCACGGCCGGGAACTATTGTGCTGGCGCGGCCCAGCATCCGTGCTCCTGAGCAGTGTCTGTCCTCCGCTGGGGACAGGCCGGTGTCCAGGAGGACCGGCGCTGGAGGCCGGGAGCGCCCCAGAACAATGATGCACACGACACTAATGACCACCGCCACGGCTGCCAGGAATCTCTGGCGGCAATTGTGCACACGTCGAGAACACCATCATCACATCATTAAACGCTTGGAGAAGTCAGCACCAGTGTTTTCCCGGCCTTCACCCTAATGCGATGCACCGGTGGCTACGCCTCTCTTCCCCCTCAGTTCAGTTCAAGTGCTGGTACTAACCAGTTGAGAACCAGTTGCTTTTCCACTGGTCCCTGGTCCTTGTCCTCGTTTGGACCCTCCAGTCCTTCTTCAGTTTCATTAGCTGCCATTTCAACATGCCGATGGCTTCTCTCGCACAGTGAGAGAGAAATATGGCGGACTCTGGAAGCAGTTTTTCCTCTGAGCCAAAGCCAGCTATTTGGCGGTGGAAACGGAAGGAGAGCTTCCAAACCAAGCACTTGCCCGGAACCAGAACTGGAACCACGTCAGCGTGTAAAAGGTTCACAATGGGTACGAACAAGGAATGGAGATGTCAGATCCCCTTTCACCATTTTCTGACATTTCCAAACAATTAAATGAGGCCAGACCGGGCAAGAGAAAGCAAATTAATAAATCAATTAGAGAAACTACTTTGGGATTACAGTATGACCAAAATAATCATTAGCTTTATGTAATAATTCATAAAAACGTAATCTTTCCCTGGAGTGGCTCGCATAGACGAAGAAACGCCCCCCCCAAAAAAAACACTAGAATGAAGCAAGTTTGGCAGACAGAACATAGGAGCAAAGCATTAAAATGTTATGGTCTGAAAAAAAAATGACCCGCCAATGATTTATTGAAAACATTAAGTGTTGCCAGTCGGTGGTTTTCAGCCCGTGCACATATTCAGTTTCTCTGCTAGGAAAGTTTCTCCTAAAAGAAAATCCCTAAAAATACAACGATCAGTTTTACCCCTCAAGACTTTCATTCTTGGCAGAGTGGAAAATCCTTTTCAAACAGCTCTCAGACCGTGAGCGCTGAGATTCGCCATGCGGACCCAGGAGAAGCATCTTTAATGTTTTTAACAGTGGGACTCGTACACAGGCCCGGAGCGGCGAATCCCCCACACCTCACGCCCGTCTCTGGGAGAGAGGCTGCAGTGTCCGTATGCCGAGGGAGGATGGAGGGCATGATGTGAGACAAACAGGAAGCACCTTCCCGCAGCAGATGTTACTGGCTCTGACCTGCAACCCCTGGCTGCACGTTGGAAAACAACTCGTCACAATGCCAGCCCCCCTCCCCCCCTTCCTCCTCCTCCTCCTCCTCCTCCTCCTCGTGCGGCAGCTATTTGTAAGACACGAAATCATTTGTGCCAGCACAGACTTAAGAGAGAATCACGATTTGTTCAGATTAAAACAAAACAACACCCTCCCCCTCGGCAGCATTTAATACGACATCTTGCAGAGTCGCTTCCCCGACACGGAGGTGCGCCTGCCTCCGCCGGGCCATCCGCGAGTCAGAAACGATTAGAAAGAGAGCCGAAGTCTGGCTCAACGCGCACTCCGGGGGAGGTTCAGATGGAGGACAGGGAGTCGCTCTCTTTCACGTCGCTCGCTCCACTTCCCCGAACCGAGCCGAAGGAGCCGAGGAAGGCGAGGACGAGTGCGGGAGAGGGGAGGAGGAGCAGGGCGGAGCTGGCGAAAGGCTGCCGAGGTTGTTTAACGTAATTAAAACAGGGAAATAACAATGCCGGCAGTGTAATGAGATAATCCCGCTCTGCTGTGGTAATTACTGTCAGCGGAGGCAGAGCGCAGACGGCCCACTGCTGCTACTGCTGCAGCTGCGGCTGGATGGAGCTGTGAGGCTCCACAGAACAGACCTCAGGTCAGCACAGGGTTCAACAGGTGATTGTCACGGGCGGATCGATCCGATCAGCTTCACTGATGGAGGGAGATCACAGCGAACACTGCTCCACAGAGCCCAGGGAGCCGCAGCTGTAAACGAAGCCTTTAGATACATATAAATATTCAGGTTCCGGGGCCGCTGAGCTTCAGCACAGATCAGGCACTATGGCTGACATGCCTCAGGGTGAGCACACCGGCCGGCCAGCTCGCTAGCCTGATAGCCAGCACATGACCAAAACTAATTACGCCATTAAATACGGTGCCATTTTGTACGATCTTCTCACTGCTCACTTTGTCAGGATGTGTTTGTTGCTTCCTAACAACATGGCACAGTCCACGGAGAGGGAGGGAGAGAGATAGAGAGAGGGGGCTGCTGGGCTGGAGCTGGAAAATTAGGATTAAAAATGTCTATGTCGAATACACCGAGAGGAGGTGTTAGCTACGTGACCAAACAAACAGAGGGAAAACCGTCTAAGCAGCACAGACAGAAACGTCTGATCCTGGACTGATCAACACTGTCTGCACAAGAAGTGCAGTTACGCTTTCACTGGGCTGAGAAGCCTCCTTAAAAAAAAATCATTCTGCGGGCTGTCTTTTTCATCTCCACATCTCTTTAGAAGACAAGCCTCGCAAGAAATATTGTTCTTTGAGAAAAGCTGAGGAGATTCGCCAGCACTAGTAGGTTAACTGGTTCACATCCAAGATGTATGAGCGTGGTTTCAAAGAAACCGGGAGGCTCTACAACAGTCGCGGGCTCCCGTGCCAAGAGCAGATAGAGCCAGCAGCCCATGCATTATGCAGCTCCCACCGCTCAGAGCCAGGCCCGGCTCTGCTGGCCCGGGTCAGGACCCGGGCCCGGGAGGTGCAGACCACGGAGGGCGCCGTGGAGGCAGATCAATACGTACAGCAAAGACCAGCCACAGCCACCGAGGAGGTAAATGTACTCTCTGTAAACAACAGCCGGGCCCTCTGCAGGGTCACTTGTAGGCAGCTGACCCCATTCATTAAGAGATCAAACACGGTTGAAGACCCTCCCCATTAAACACCAGTGGCCTTTTCAGCTTGCGTGAATCTGCTGGTGTGTGCGGGGAGGAGCCGGGCCCTGATTGAGAGCTGCCTGGTGTCACTCCGCCTGTGGCCCGTTGCTATGATGAGTTTATTCAGCCCCCGGGACACAAAGAGTTAATGGCTGCTGGGATTATGCAATGGCATGCCAGACGCCTTTCTCCTCTCCTGCCCTCCTCCCCCTCGCCTCTCTCTCCCCCCCTTCAAACCCACTGAAGCCAAATTAGGCATTCCTGCACGTTTCGATCAGATGCATTTGAATGCTTTGGCACCGATCTGGGAACAAAACAGGGATTTTGTTTTCCCCTGCGAAGGCGAGATCCCCCTCAGCAGGGCCTCACACCTGCCCTGCAGGGGGACGGCAGTCCCTGGGACTTCACAACTGTCAGGCTGGCAGATTTCTGCAGACTGTCAGACCAGGAAAAAGCATGTGAACTCATCCGTTTTAAAGAGTAAAACCGGGGGTTATCGCAAAATACTGACCAAGCCACCTAATAATGGCAGACGTCAGGAAATGTATCGGATACGAGAACAATGATGGCTTCCGAGAGGAGAATCGCTCTCACTGACTTCACTTATTAGATTGTACAACTCAAAATGATGCAAATGGATGCTTGTCACCGAGACCCGACCACAGGCATTCAAAGGGAACCTTATCTACCACAGACAGCGTGACAGCCATCACTTCAATGTCTCCAGGGGTTAAAAGGTAAAAATAACACGAGTGCTGCATCCACAAGCCACCGGCTCAATCAATCATGGATGCTTTAGCACCGCCACACTGCAACCTCTCCTTAACCGTCTCCAGCTATTGATTTCAATAGTATTTCATTTAGATTATCTGCATTTACGAAAATTGATTTCCAGGACTTCGACCATAGTAAATTCCAGCTTCCCCTGAAGCATGACGAGAATTAAACGGAGACGCCCTCCAGACGAAGGCAGCAGCAGTAGTGGTGGTAGCGTGTGTGTGTGTGTGTTGGGGGGGGGGGTTGGGGTCAGGGAGCCCTGACAGGAGACAGAGCTGCACACCAAGTCAATAAACAACACAGGTCCCAGCACACGAGACTGGCGACCAAGCACCACCACAGAAAAGAAGCAGAGGGAAGCAGATCTACAGATCTGAGAGGCCAAGCAGCAACCACAGGCACGGAGTCCACCATCAGAGCCCCACACGCACACATGCACATACACACACGCACACATGCATGCATGCATGCAAAGCAGAGCCTGAGCACACGGGTCATTAGGTGCAGTAATCATCATTTAAAGAGAGTAGCTCAGTCTGCTCGGGCCTTTGTTTATTTGGCTTTGATGACATGGAGCCGAGAGAGGGGCCGCCGGCAGCTCTGGCCATGATGGACCGGCGGGCTCCCAGCCCCACTGACCAACTGGGAGGTGTGGTTGGTCAGCAGGTAAGGCTTCCTGCGGGCGTGCACCCACAGCGCAGACCGGCCAGCTGGGAGGATACGAGAAGACGCGACAGCTTATCTCTCCTTGATGAAGTGCTCCCTGGGGCTGGAGGGAGGCTTGTTTTGGCAACAGTAGAGCCATAGATACGAGCCGGTTCCAGTAAACACGTTTCAGGTGCACCTGGAGAGAGGCTAGACATAAAATAAAGATGAAATGAAACATCTTCCCCGCATTACTCAAGGCAGTAGATAGTAGTCCTTCTTAACTTCTTTACTCTGTTGCATTTCCACTGTTCTCAGCACTATTTCTGCATGAGACACAATCAGACTGTGAGATATTGAAGATATTTATGAACATTTAGCCAGAGGCGCGTCTTCCAACTCCAACTCTTCTTACTCCTCTCGTGATCACTTCACCGAGTCGGCAATCTTTGAAGATGGAGGTCACGGTCTGGAGGAGAGAGGAGCCGGGCGACAGGGGCACATCGATCCAGGGATGACAAGCACCCTGGAGCAGAGATATTGGCTCAGCCGCGATTATAACCTCTCAGAGAAGGCAAGAAGATCCTCCCGTGGGAGCGGAGCCCTCTGTAATGGAGTGAGTGCGAACTGCACATACCGGCCGGGTGGAGAGGGGGGGAGAAGAGAAGAGAGAGGACTCTCAAGTTCAAAAGGCTTCGCTTTAAACCTGAATAAACACGGTTTGATGAATGACCAGAAACAAGAGCCACGGAGGACCTTGGGAAACCCTCCCCCCCCAGGCCTCACAACCCGTGCTACCAGTCCAGCTCTGGGAGCCAGGGCGTATTATTCCAGTCCACCTTGTTTTGTTGTCTTCTCCTAACGGCCACGCAGACAGCAAAAGGTCTGTAGGGTTTAGAAGTGAATGCGAGAAACGATCGTCCCAACAACAAACAGCTTTGGGCCGAATGGAGCCCACGCCTCCACGCAACCCAACTCCACGGCCCAGGGCTGGGTCGGCGTCGAGCGCCGATCAATCATCACTGTTTGCTGAGCTTTAAAGCCGGAGCGCTAAACCGGCGCGGTTTCACGCCTCGCTTTATAAACGACTGGTCTGGTCTCAACTGGCCGGGCTGCCTTTGGAATAATTCAACTAACGAGCCATTATTAAGACTTCGTTCCAAACGGCGTCCATGTGGCGGTGTGACCGAGCGGCACAAACACAAAGCACACTTGAAGACACGCTGGAGCTGTGCAGTCCTGCCTCGCTCCAGACACTAAAGGCTTCACGAGAACCAGCGTGGGCTGCTGTGGCCGACGGCACAGATGTTCATATCCAGCCCCTGTGGCATCGCTATCAATTGGTGGGGTGGGGGGAGAAGGGGAAAAACAGATCTCAGATCAAACGACAATTTAGTCTTCAAATACATGACAGCCGTACGGCCTGTGCATACATTCAGCGGCAGCTGCGCACACACAGACACCTCCGAGGTTTCCATCGAACTCCAGCAGCGCAAACCATTGCACCGAGGGAGCACAGATGCCACAGGTGAGCTGCGGGAAACACAGGGGTCGGCCCCTGAGCCGAGGGACCGGGGAGGCAAAGTCCGGACTTCTGACTGAACCCGCGCCGGCGTCGGGAGGTGGAGATTACGTGGGCCTTCCAAATTATTAATGCGCCGGGAGAGCCGAAATGCAGATCTTCTCCAGCTGCACCGTGAGGGAGCCAGATCAAAGCGCCGGGCTTTGAGAGCAGAGGAGAGGAGTGTGTGAGGACGTTACTCCAACATTACACATCTATCTCAGCTCCTCGGCAAGGAGCCCGGTCCGGGGTTTTTTTCCCTCATGAATACTTCAGGAATGAGATTGCCTTGATTGAAGCGGAGAGAGAGGAAAGTGAACAAAAAAACAGGCAGGGAAGGAGGAGGAGGAGGAGGAGGAGAAAGGGAAGAAGGGGAGAGGAAGGCAGGCCAACGGGAGGGGAGATGCTGCGTTGAGCGCCGTGGACGTCGTCGCCCTGAGTGGCTTTCATCTGGAGCGAGCGAGCTGGAGCGGGGACACTCTCAACAAGGCGTCCTAAAATAAGGAGCTGGTAAATATTTGAGCAGCGGGCCGAGGTCCTCACACATCACAGAGGTCCCCGGAGAGCACACCGCGACAGGCTTCATGTGGGAGCAGAGCCACGACGAGAAATAATAATGATAATAATAGAAAAAACTAGTTCGCCGCCGTCTCTGACCTTTTGCGAGCGCTTTAAAGCTGGAACTACCTGGATCGACTCTATTCACGAGTCTCACACACACAAACCCCACGGCAGCCAGTCTCCCCCGCTGCTGCCGCACACAGAGGACACATTCATCCCGGAGTGGGCACCATGAGGAGGCCCGGGCTGTGTGTGTGTGTGTGTGTGTGAGAGTGTGTGTGTGTGTGAGAGTGAGTGTGGAGGAGGGGGGGGGGGGCTGACACACTTCAACTTAAAGGAATTTTTCAGCCACTCTGACTATCAGGGCTGTGTTGAAGGCACAGGGCGACGCAGTGTGAGTGTGTGTGTGTGTGTGTGTCGTCTGTGGACGTGGGGATCAGATAAAGCGCGCTCAGTTGTGACACGATGAGCGGTGGGTTAATGAGGCCGATCCTTGGCAGGATAAGAGCATTCCTCGCACAACCTGGGCAGGAGCTTTTCACAGCTTTCTCCTCCCTTGCTCGCTCGCTCCCCCGCCAACCCCGGGGTTATGAACTCGACGAGGCTCCTGCGTCACGTCGGGTTTTTATCATTTTGTGGTTCTCTCCCTCCCTCTTATTTTGGAGGAGAGAGGGAGAGAATAACAAGCCGCCGAGCATCCATGCACAGAAGCTGTGCCGGGCTGGGGGCTCAGACAGGCAGTTCAAACACAGCACACACGCACAGCTATGAATATGATAATCAGAAGCAGCGTTGATCCGACGCCTTGCGTGAAGATGGGGAAGTGTACTCCCGGGAATACGTAATGTGGCATGTTGGCACTGGCCGCCTCCAGTTGCAGTCGATGGTGGAGAAACCCACCAGGATCGTGCAAGCCAGGCCTGCTCCAGATGAGAAGCATAATGACGGGGTAACCGGAGCAACACGCAAACAGAGATGTTGTTTGTCTTATGCAAAAGGGAGACCGGGAGGAAGGAGGAGGAAGGATGCACGGGGAAGAGTCATCTCGACTGAAATTTGCTCGTAATCCACCACTTAGAAAGCAGTGGGAGATGGGAGAGAGAGCAGGGGCCTGAATGTACTTACAGAAATGCTGTTGTTGCCCCCCCCCCCCCTCTCTCCCTCCTTCCACAGAGTGGGGTTACTGTGGGGGAGGGGAGGGGAGCCCTGCTTCCTCCACTAACTCCCAAACTACATGTAGGTAAGAAACTCTTTGTCTTTAGGTGCAAAAACTGAATGCGACTACAGAGCTGAAGACAACATTCAGCTTGGAGGCCAGAGCGTCTTTGAGACCTGAGCAGCACCATCAGACCTGGAGGACTGGGGACCTACACAGACACAAGTCACACCTTGTCTTCAAGTCCTAAAAATAAAGGAAAACTGAGGAGCGGCTGCAAGAATCACAAGTCCAGCCATAAAGACAGAGATTTTTGCTTTAACACTTTGGCTGATGAACATGAAGTCGACAGAGGAGGTGTTTTTAAACAAAAGGCAAAAACAGCTTCAGGAATGTAAAAGAGGTCCAGTCCCCCACGCACTTAACACCTACTGATTTGCATTACTGAGAACCTTCACAGTCCCAGCTCTTTGTCTTTACGTGCTACGAATGAAGGCATCTGAAGAAGCGAAGCAACCTCTTCACATCTTCATGAAGTGACGACTGGAGAGTCCTGAGCACAGCTCTGTCTGGGAAGGTTCACGGCCGGCCAATTCATGGTGGTCTTTGGGATGGAAACAAAGAGAAGTTCAAGTTTCACACCTCAAGACCACCGCGACCTGGACGACTGAGAGCCTTCGCGGACACGGGAAATGAAATGGAATAAAACCGGGACAACCGAGGAAGCCGTTTGAATGAAAGTCCACGAAGAGCAGCTAGAGACCTGGATGACCGAGAACCTTCAGACAGCTCCTTGCGGAGGAGCATCATCTGGATGAAAGCGTGAGGAGCAACATCTGGAGCCGAGACTGTGTGATGAAGCCAGCGAGGAGACAGAGCAGAGGTCTGTGTGTATATGTGTGTGTGTGTATGTGAGTGTGTTGCTCACCTTGGAGACAGAAGATCCCCAGGATCAGCATCGTGTCCGCGGCCGCCCTGCGCCGGCTCTCAGCGGGGGTCCACCGGGCTGCCCTCCCTCTGGATAGATCCATGAGCGTGCCGGTGCTCGGTAGACTGAACTAGCCCGGTACGTCCTGTCCGGTGCGGGTGCTGGGGGACTAGCGGCGGCAGCAGCGAGGCTGCGGGGACATGTGGGACAGAGTTCCCGGGGAGGGGGGGAGAAAAGGAGCAGAAAAACCCGCAGAAAGTTTCAGGAACTTGAGGCGGGTTCAGAGATCGGAGCGCGGAGCTGGGGGAGAGCCGCAGAGGGTCGTCACATCCCGGGCTGAGTGGCCAATGTCTGCCCGCAGGAGAGCCTCCGACCACCGGGCTGCAGCTCAGTCCTCCGCCGGAGCAGTTTGTTCCCTCCGCCGTGAGTCCAAGTTGGCGTCCTCCCACCGCAGCCGCTCAGCTTATGTTACACTCAGTCAAGAGACCGGAACTGCCCACACACCCCACTTCCTGCCTGGACCTTCACAATAAAGGTGTCGACGACTTCATGATCTAGCTATCTTTCTATCTCTCTCTCTCTCTCTCTCTCTCTCTCTCTCTCTCTCTCTCTCTCTCTCTCTCTCTCTCTCTCTCTCTCTCTCTCTCTCTCTCTCTATATATATATATATATATATATATATATATATATATATATATATATATATATATATATATGAGAAGTGGGGGGTGTCAATACTTTATATGTCAATATGGCAGTGGAATGAGGTGTGATGTAGCAGACTGTGCAAAGCAAGAAAGGAAATAAAATATGAATATTCAAAATATGCACAAATATAATAACAGCATATTAGTAGCAATACACTCACACTCCACGTGTCAAGGGGATCTAAAAGTGCCAAAATGAAGTATCACTTACTATCGGAGCTTATCACAATAGTTTTTCAAGGCACTGTAAGGCACTCAAAGAAAGGTTGGCCAGTTGCTGTAAACTGCCATGAGAATGAATACAAAAAAAGGCCAACAAATTAAATGAGAACATTTGTAATATTAAAGTGAAATATTATTATTATCATCAGTTATGATCTACAAGTGCTTTCATCAATTGATATATATGTACATTGGTATAGGGATGGATGGATGGATGGATGGATGGATGGATGGATGGATGGATGGATGGATGGATAGATAGATAGATAGATAGATAGATAGATAGATAGATAGATAGATAGATAGATAGATAGATAGATAGATAGATAGATAGATAGATAGATAGATAGATAGATAGATAGATAGATAGATAGATAGATAGATAGATAGATAGATAGATAGATAGTCCACAGTAGATGTATAGTATGAGAAATAATAAGGGCTGAATACGTCTGCTTTAGTAATAGGTTTATATGAGGCGACAGAAGCATGTTGATTCCTATAGTATTTCACTGATTTTTGTGGTCTCAGCAATTTTCCGAAAGCTCAACAAGCACAAGAAATTTGCTTTAGTGATTGGTATAGACAACAGCAAAGGAGAATGACATAAGGATCAGCACAAGACAACTGTACACATGAGGTGGGTACATAGAATTTGCAAAATATACAAATAATAAGGTTGTGAGAGTACACATCTATATAGTTTACTATACCACAGTTTTTGTGAGAAAACAAGATATTTTGTTTTGAAACTACCAAACCGTCACATAGTGTGTTTCTATCTCTGCTGACTTGACTTTTATTCCCTCTCTCCTGCGTTGGAGCTTCCGGTGGCAGCAGGCGCGCTGGGATAAGGAATACAACAGTGCAACCTCCTGGATCGTCCTGATCACTGTTTCCTTCAAGTGAAGAATTAAGACCAAGTCGGGATTGTACGATCATCTCATTTGAATGGCTAAATGTTTTATTCACGAGAGGTGTCGTGTTTCTGAGTCAAGCAGGTTTAAATAATTATAATAAAGTCAAACCAGTGTTACAGGTGTTACCTTGAGGCTGCATGGAGGAGTCAACAACCACTTCTCACATTAATTCCCACACGACAGGAGGCAAACACGGGCACACCAGCGTGAAGGAGGAGCCGCACCTGTGCGGTTGGCGTCTGAGGTCACGGGGTCACCGCGGTGCCCTGATGAACTCTGCTACTCCACCCTGACTGACTTGTTTGCCTGCGTGAGGCGCAGCTCTGACAGCTCTGGGCTCGGTTCATTCAAAGCTTCCAGGAGCCGCAAAGCTCTGACACGCCGTGAGATTACAGTGAGCAGGGAGACCCCGGGCTGACTCCCTCCAGGAGGAGGAGGGAGGAGGCGGAGGGGCTCACATCGCTGCTTGGCAAGCCACCCTGCTCACAGGGTTCCCACACTTACTGGGGCTTGACGTCTAAGATCTCGCTCGGTGGAGTTCGCGGCGGTTTAATCTGCGGCTTTCCTGACAGCGCAGAAAATACAAGTGACGCCCGAGCCCAAAACAAAGAGGCCGGCAGCCAAGCCACAGATCAGCCAGCACCTCAGGGAAACAGACGGACACGACGCGTCCAGGAGAGGAGAATGTTTGCTTTGTTGGTTTTATTTCCTGATCCAGGTCAGACAGTGCTCATCTAAACATCGTAATGCTACTTCCTAATGGATTCCGTGATTTTTGAACTCCAGATCACATTCAATTTTACACATTTATTACAAAAAGGAGGAGAGGAAAAAACGGACATTGTAAAAGAAAAAAAAACACACAGTGAGGACTAAGGAGACATTCCAGTTCATCTGAGAAGCTTCACTAAAAAAAAAAAAAAAGCAATCAAAGACAGAAAACACCCATCAGAGAATTGTGCAAAAACTATCATTATCATATCAATCTAGACATGCGTCACACATGCTAATGGCTGTAAACAACATCGGAGGAGCGTGTGCTCACAGCTGGCAGCTCGGGCCGAGGCCTTGCATGGCACCAGAGATCATTCAGGAGCAATCGAGAGACCCAGATCAGCCCTGCGATTCTTCTCGTATGTACAAATTTTAAAAGCTCGAGCAGCTCCCGCGGCTGTGTTTCTCAGCGCTCCGAGGTTTCCGGAGGACTCCGGCAGCGTCCCTGCACTTTCTCTGCAGCGGAGGAGAATCGGGAGCAGGGGGAAAAACACACACACACGCACACGTACTGGGATCTCAAAGCTGTACAGGTTAAAGCAGCAGCCCATTATTTATATTTCAAACAGTTTTTCCAAAGTTTCAAGTTTTCCCCTGGTTGCGTCACGTCAGCGGGGTTAACGTCTCACCCTGTATCCCAAAGCTTGAGCCTACACCTCGCATGGCACGAAAATCTCCACAGGCAAATGTCTCACCATTAAAAAAGGAAGATAAAAAAGGTTTCTCCTGTTTTCCTTGAACAGTATAATCATGTTTACATTGAATCACTTCAGACTCGACAGACGTATTGGTCAGGTTTCTATCTTTAAACAGTGAATGGCACAGGAAGGACACAAAAGGTGTCTGGGACCCAGACGACACGAGGAGCAGTGTACCAGAACGGGTGAAGTCAAAGTGCAGCGATTCAGGGAGGGAGGGAGAGGAGGGAGGAGGTGAGGTAAGATTTGTTTGGCCATGTTTAGGAGGCACTGAGGCGATACCAATAAGAGGAGCATGATGGGAGGAAAACACACAGTGATCCATCTCTGCAAGACCCGAGAAGAGTTTAAAAACAAACCGGTGGGTGTGTGTGTGGGGGGGGGGGGGCATGTTTGGATGAATGAAAGTGTCTTTGGGTCCAAGTGTCAGAGGAAGCTGGTCAGAGGGGTCTTTGGGTGGGATGCTGTGTGTGGGAGGCTGAGGCTGTCTGGTAGTGTTGTAGATCCAGGAGGTCCAGGAGGTCCAGCAGGTCCAGCAGGTCCAGCACGTGCCGGATCAGTTTCCAGTGTAGAGATCCATGGTGCTGGAGCTCAGGCCCCGGCTCTCCCTGAAGTTAGCGCCTCCTCGAGCCTGGCAGGACACGTGGACTCAGTGTTTCTGATGGAACGGCACAGATTGAACAGTCTATGCATATATTTTCTTGACAGAGCCTCACCTGGAAGGGGTCGTCGCTGGTTTTGTTCAGGTAGTTCAGAGAGGCGGCTCTCTTCATGCTGTGGAACAGGACAAGTAAGCATCATGACAACGTGACGACTCGCGGACCACTCAGACGGCCCATCTGGCCTCAGAGGACGGAGGAGGAGGAGGAGGAGGAGGTGCTTACTTGGTGCTGCGGGGCTCGGGCGGCCCGTTGCCCTGCAGCTTCTTGACCAGCAGCTCGCTGCTGCGACGCAGCACGTCCCTGAGCTTCCCCAGAGAGCCGCTGCGCTGGAGAGCGCCGCTGCCGTCCTGCAGACACACACAGCCATCAACACACACACACAGCACACACACAGCACACGGATGCATGTCTGTGTGTGCGTGTGTGTAGGCGGGAGCTGTTCACACACCGAGTGGGATGTGTAGTAAGAGCCTCGTTTCATTTTCTCCTTCACACAGTTTTCACCCTGTCACCATGAGGCGACTGCTAGAGTGAGGCTTCACATGCCTCACATCAAGACAACGGTCCAGTGGGTGTGTTGTGTACACTGTGCATGTGCCGGTCCTGCTGGGCTCCATCACTGAAAACACTTTGTTTCTGTTTGCAGCTTTCTCTTTATCCTCTGTGGCAGTAATGAGAACACGGCCAGGTTGTTTTGTTTTTCTCTTGTAGAGAATCATGAGGTCAGTGATGACTGTACACTCATTTGCCCATCCATCCATTCATTTTCACATTGGTCTATTGAGCTGCTGCACACACTGGACACAGGGTGAGCATCTCCCCTTTGCTTCATAAGGGCTCCATGCCGCGTGAGGTTTCTGAGCAGTGATCATGATGTGCGACCAGCAGGGGGCGCTGTGGTCAAATCGGTGGCCGCCTCATGTTTTTGCGGCTCTGCGGGAGCCACCGTGTTCGCAGTCCGACGCAGAGAAGAGACAGGACTTCACAAATGAAAAACTTTATTTGAGAATACCAACAAGTGTTGATGCAATAATCATCACAATGCAGAATGGTAAATATAATGCAGTCCTACTTACTAAGATAGTGCTTATAGACCTTACCATTTATGTTCTTCCACTTTGGGAAACTGAAGTCACACTATATATGTCAAGAATAGACAGTTCAATAAATAAGCATTCCACTAACACAACAATATTGTCATAATTATGTGATGTACATCGTGAATTCTTTTTGTTCAGAGTTGCATTAGAAGTATAGGAGTACTCATTTGGAAGGAATGAAGAATCAAGGCAAGTAGCATACTGAAAAAGCCATGTAAGTGAATGCACTTGTCAACTCTATGAATACAGCCTACGGTTACACTTCCAAGATGTTAAAAGTCTTCTTTTTTTTTGTCCTTTTTTTTCTTCTCTTTTTTACATTCAGTAAGTTAAACATCTGAAATAACATGGTTGATCTTGAGGGGGAAAACACCCGCGAGCGTGATGCACCCCAGAGCGGCGGCGGCGGCGGCGTTTTTCACGCCGGCACGCGGCGGGGGGGGTGTCAGGAGAAGGCAACACGCTCCATGAAAGCGCGTCCCCCCCTCCCCCCCGGGGACAGCGTCCGGAGCGCCCGCCGCCACTGTGCCGGCACCACAAACACAAACACGCACTAGGACGACACTCTCTAGGCCCGCGCCCACGCAGGACAGTAGCGTACACCGACCAACAGGTCTTTCTACCTTGTTGAAATCTGGTTATCATCTAGCAATCTCTGGGGCTGGGGGGGTGGGGGAGGGGCGAGGGGCGGGGGGAGGGGCCGGGATCCGTGTCGGCGGGCCGTGATGCTTGTGCAGCGTCGCTCCGTGCTGCCAAAATTCCCTTTGTCGATGCAAGCTGCTGCGTACACGTGCCTGTGTGTGCGTGTGTGTGTGCGCGTGTGTGAGTGCGCGTGTGTGTGTGTGTGCTTGATTGCACCAAGGACGGCGACGCCCGCCGGAGCATCTTGTGAATGAGTCGCCATGGCAACAAGAGCCGGGCCGCGCCGGGAGCAGCGCGCCGGGAGCAGCGCGCCACAGGCACCGCAGACCGCCGCCTCGGTACTCGGCCGCTAAAGACCTCCGCCCGTATCCAGAGCAAAAATGTAAACAAACCCAGATATGTATTAAAAATCAAGAGTTAAATCAAAAGAAAAACGTCGTTACAAAACACTAAGATCAGAAATGCTCCCTTCTCGTTTTCCAACTAGGCTGCACAGGCTACGTAGGAAACAACAAACGAACGAACAGAAAAAAAAAGCAGATTCTGGTGGGGCATGTGCGACACCGAATCAGAAACAGAGTCAGGCGCTTTGTTCTCGTTTTGTAAAAACACTAAGCTCGGGGCGAGGGGAACGAAGAAGAAGGAGGGGGGGGGGGGGGTAATGGCTGAGCAACAGGCACCGGGGCTGGAAGCTTGCTTCGGGGGTCATCTATGACTTGCTGCAGACTGCGAGCGAATCAAGGCAGCAGACAGACTCAGAGTGGGGGGCCGATGCAGAGCTACTGCGGCAGGCTGTGGAACTACAGCCATCTAGTCGGACCATGAAACCTATCACTTCCTCTGCTCCTCCATCGAGCCAAATGAATGAATCTACTATGCACCTATGAGAAAACTCACTAATCCACGTGGAGAGAGAGAGAGAGGAAAAAATGTGCAAGTGACTTCCTCGCGTGGCGCGGGGCGGGGGTACGTTTCACACACACAACGACTTCTTGTCTTTTTTTTTTCCCTCGACGTGAAGTAAGAGAAAGAGCGTGGCGGACGTGACGACTTCTGAGGTGACGACGGGGTTAGTGAGAGGGGAGAGGAGGACAGAGAGCGAGAGATGAGAAGACCAAACGTCCCAGCAGCTGTCAGACCGACAGGAGGAGAGAGGTGACAACGACCAGTTGAGGGGGGAGGAGGAGGAGGAGGAGGAGGAGGAGGGGGGCTGAGTCTCTGCCAGAGGAGGGGGGAGCTGTTGGTTTGTTGGGACAGAGGAGGCCGGGGGGGTGGGGCGGGGGGCGACAACACACTTCCTTTTTGCTATTGTGTTGGGGAAGGAGAGAAGGATGGAGGAATAATCTTGATGGCTTAGGCCTGATAGGAGAGAAAGAGAGAAAGAGACAAAAAACAAAAGGACACACATTGTGAGACTGAGAGCTCTGGGGTGGGCTGCCTGCGCTGGACTGCACTGGTCTGACCCTGACCTGGCCTGATGCAACAAGCCTGAGCTGTCGGTACGCTTCTTCTTTTTCTCTTGGGTGTTTTGCGATCATCTACGCAGGGGGCCGTGCCTCAGCTTGTCTGCGGGGTTGCAGTGATGCAGCAGAGGCTCGGTGGGTGCAGTCACCGTGACTCAGCTGCTTTCCTCTCCCCTCTCCGGGTCCAAGCAGGCCGGACTTGGCACGCTGCACCCGGCCAGTGACTGTGCACTGCAGACGGGGAACATCTGCAAGCATCAGCACCGAAACCAATACAGACGTCCCGGGACCGGCCCGCTGCGGAGATCTATTCCCCCATCAACCCTGCGTGAGCCGGAGCCCTGAAGAAAGCCAGTGATGGAACCCTCCGTTTCTGACCTGGGCTTCAGCTGCCTCTCCCTAACGATCTGCCTCGTTTCATCACTGCATACCAGACCCACCCAGGCGTGATCGGTGGAATGAGAGTTCAAGAAGGGGAGAGCACAATCCACTGAGTGAGAGGAGGAAATCTGATTGACAGGCTGATTGGTTGTCATGGCAACGTCGATCAACACCAAAGTCGGGTTAGTGACACAGGACAGGGGGGGAGGGGGGAAAAAAACAAACAAACAAAAAAAAAGGACGGAAATGTCGAAAAACATGCAACACAACACCAGACCAGACCAGACCAGACCAGACGAGGCAGCGGCACACGGAAGCATCTAGAAGCAGGATGCAGGACTCACAGCTACGTGCACATCGTCACATCATGCATCGTACAGCCCGCTCGCTCCTCGCACCCCGACTCCAAACGCTACACTCAGACACCTACACACAGGCGGCGGCTACACGGCTCGACAGGAGGACCACTGACGCATGGGAGGGACACGAGCCGGGAGTTACGCACGCTACGTTTTGCAGCTTTTTGTTGTTTCTTTTTAGATAAAATGAATGGATGGATGGAATTTACTGGACGGCTTTTTGTTCATTTGGCGGGTCAGAGGGCGCCGTGAGTGCGTGGTTAAGATGTCCGACCGCGTGGACGTCATGTTGCAGCCTGTGATGTTAATGATGGGAGGCTCACACGCACACTGCAGGGCGTCAGTCTCAACAGGATGGTTTTTTGGGGGGGGGGGGGGGGGGTTAAAGCCGTGCTTTGCAGTGTGAACACACACACACACACACACACACACACACACACACACACACACACACACACACACACACACACACACACACACACACACACACACACACACACACCTCTCGAGTTGCTTGAGGAGAGAGGGAGGCAGGGAGAGCGTGTCAACAGGCGTGTGGGGTTAACAGGCACCGTCCGTGTGGCACGAGAACACGGTGGACACGCGCGGCTCCATTAGTGCTGCGTGTTAAAGGGGGAGCCCAGCAGGCGGCCACAGCTACATGCACATGTGTGGGAGGGTGTGGTGAAGGGATGCTGCTGCACCAGAGGGAGGGAGGGAGGGATGGAGGGAGGGAGGGAGGGAGGGAGGGGAGAGGCACAGGCTCAGGGCATCACACTCTTAGCAACCACTACTGAGCCACGTAAACAGAGACACTGCGTGCTATTTGGTCAGCGCCACCTCTTTCTGTTAGCATGTGACGGGGTGGTGCCAGCGGGGAGGCACTGAGCGGTGGTAGTGACTGGTCCGAGCCGGTCTCCCGGGACGTTATCATAACCCAGTACGCGTCAGCCCAGTCCGGTGTGGAGCACCGGGAGGATGAGAGCCGAGGAGGCTGGGGTCCCGGTCCAGACCAGACCCTCTAACTGGGCCATAGATAGGCCGTGTCTCTGCGTGGCCGACAGTAGCGTAAATGCAATGTGACTGCGTTGCCAGGACGCCGCGGGCTGAGCCTGTGCCTCGGTGACTCCGCTCCACTAGTGCAGAAGCGATGCCGGCAAAACAACCACGTATTAAAAACAAAAAAAACAAAACAAAAACAGGACATTAGGGCTCCACTGTTCAGCCATGAACAAACACACGAACGGCTAGGACCAAAGCAAACTGTCAAAAACAACAGGTGGGCATGCCAAGACACTCAATCAGCTTTGAGAAGTGGATTTCCAGGTTGAGCCACATGAGGGGAGCAGGCCACATAGAGGTGATGGACTGGTGCGGACACAGCTCAGTAACGCTCCCTTGGTGCCACTGCAGTTGCTAGAGATTTTCTTTTAGTGTCTATGGCAGACATATTTTCAATCTCTCTCTGACCCTGTCCCAGGCTCTGAGGCAGCTGGTTCTCACTCCTGGTCCAGCTAGTAAGTGGTGCTACTCTAGAACCAGTTTTTCAGGGGGGCTTGAGCCAGTTCTTTAACAGTCTCTGATGGTTCCAAGCTAAGCACTAGCCCGGAACCAGTACTGGAATCGTCTTGGTAGGAATGGCGTCTAAGGCAAGGATGGGCTGTCAGCAGCTATTCCAGTGGCTATCAGAGAGTTTCAACAGGAAGAGAGTCCAGATTCAGCCAGATTCAGATGCTCCAGGGACTGTTTGATGTAGGAGAGGGCACTTCCTGGGCTTCCTGTGAGGTGGGCCATTTACTGGAGTCTCCTGATAACAGACAGCAGCAGTTTTCTTCCTGCTCTGGTTCCTAATCACCGGCCCTCTCGCTTCACATGTCACTGCTGTGATTGGTTGAGCTCCTCCGCACCAGCCCATGCTCTCTGCTCTGCTCTGCTCTCCCAGTGAGGCCCCCCTCTGGCCACGTAGACTCATCTGTAGTGGATTTGTACTCACCCCGTTCCACTCCACGCCCATACTCACTTCCTCGCCGGTCTCAGAGCCGCTCTCGTACTTAACGCTGGTCAGGCTGTCGCGGCTCCTCCGCCTGTCGCCCTCTGTGTCCTTCAGGATCTCCACCACGCGTGTCTGGTGGATGGGGTCGATGCCCTGACGGGGGGGGAGCACACACACAGTGTGACACAGAGGCCTCTCAGGGGAGGACGCTGGCTTTTTAGACATGGGTGAGGGTGCAAAGTTACGTGGAATTAAAGAGGGATGCGGTGGTGGGGTCTCTGAATGCGCTCGGAGTGGAGACACTTTTAATGGCTGTGAGATGGGAGTGATGTTATGGGACTGAGGTGGTGGTGGGGGGCGGGGGGCGGGGCTATCAGTTAGAGACAAACCACTTACTGTGTTGCTCTGGATCCAAAGCAGTGTAGAGAAAGGGAGAGAAATATCATGAGATTCGGCCGTCCTAACATGTTGCACAGTTCATATAAACAGAAAGTGAGAAGTTGTGTGCATGCAGAGGTGGATGTGTGCAGCTGGGGGGTGGGGGTGGGGGGTTGCTACAGACCTGCTTGCGGGACCTGACGGCGCACTCCTCCAGGGTCTCAGCGGCCTCTAGCTTGCCCTGACGGCGGTACAGAGCCCCCAGGTTCCTCAGGGTGGTGTTCACTGTCGGGCTGAGGGACAACACACATGGTCGCTGGAGATCATCCGGACTACGGCAAACAGCTGAGGTCTAAAAACTAAAAAATTCCCCCCATGGTTGTGGAAAAACTGAAAAACTGCTACTACTATGGTACTCCTCCCACTAGCTGTATGGCGACTCTTATCAAGGTTGCCATGGTGACGGCAGTAAAGCGAGACAACAACAGCTGATGATTAGAGGGAGGCTGTTCAAAAACTCATCAAAAGGTTGAAAATTATCTCAACTGAGGGAAATGTGTCTCTGAATGGCATCTCTAGGTGAAGTTCGGACTGAACTTAAGCTTTTTGTTTTCTCCCCCTACCATGTCCCATTCATTTCTTATGGAAGATTTTTCTGCAGTCTTTCGTGAATTACAGCCCAAAAACTGTGACTTCTTGTTTTAATTTGGTATATCACTTGTTGTTTTTTGCAATCAGATTGTCTGGAAGAAAACGGGAGCCATGACAATGGGTGAGCAGCACATCATTTACTACATGGAGCAGATTCGGCTGCACTTCTAAACAAACAGCAGGCGAGAGGAGAGGAGAGGCTTGGTGCGCGGGGTGACTCACCTGTTGACTTTGCAGGCCTTGTACCAGCCTCCGTACTCGCCGTACGGGGTGTTGTCTCTGTGCTTGCCCTGGAAGTAAATGAAAGGAGAGGAGGAAGAAAAAAGCGAGACGGGGAGGGGTTATTTTTCAGCCGGGAGAGCGACATTCTTCTTATGTTTACACATAACTAGCCTATTCACACTGGGATATGTCGGATTCGTGTGAGGAGGACGCCGACCGCATCTCACTTCCCAGGCAGTTTAATAAACCGGCCCGTTTTTTTTTTCCCCCCCTCTCCCCCGCGGCATTTGATTGCACCGCAATTGTTCATATTTGCT
Source organism: Karalla daura (assembly GCA_029224185.1). Taxonomy (NCBI): domain Eukaryota; kingdom Metazoa; phylum Chordata; class Actinopteri; order Chaetodontiformes; family Leiognathidae; genus Karalla; species Karalla daura. The sequence continues at coordinate 10,731,825 of CM055200.1, forward strand.
CTGCTCCTGACTTGGAGGCTCTCACCTTGCTCATCTCCTCTCTCTCCTCTGCGTGCATCCAGATGGGCTTGTTTTCAGCTGCAGACAGACAGACAGACGGGGAGACAGACAGGAGAGGTGGTGTGCACACTGAGGACTGCAGGACAGGTGAGCAGGAGTGACATCAGCCGCACACGCTGGGACAAATGATTTATTGCGGGACAGACCAGTCACCAAGACAAACTCTTTATTCATTAGGTCCATTTCCATGCAACAAGCTGCTCCGCTCGGGAAAAGCGTGAGCAAGAGAGGACAGCGCGCCTCTGTTTGATATTTCACATTTCTGCTGATAACCATTTCCATACAACGTTTCGTTGTGTCGCTGCAGGACGGTGAGTGATTAGCCGTGGCACACACACACTGCTTCTTGTTGCCATGCAACGCCCCCTTCACCTTCAACTCACCCACAGGTTCAAAGAAAAGCAAGAAAAAAAACGCTGGCGAGCAAAGTGACACGTGACTAAAAGGCGAGACGCCGTTTGTTTTCGCTCCGGAGCATCAGCGCGCATTGCGCCGACTCTTTTCATTCTCTCTCCTTTTCTTTTTTTTTTCTTCTTTTTTTCGCTCAAAGCACCCAATCTAATCCCTGGAGGAGAGCCAACAGCGAGCTCATCTCCCACCAAAAAGAAAGAGTTCGTCTTGCGGATGAGCGTGCGCTTTAGTGTTCCCGGGACCGTTTTGGAGGCTGGCGCCCCGCTTAGAACACGGTCGACTTTGTGACCGTCTGCCCGTCACTCAACCTGCCCGCCGCTGGGACACAAACAGTGGACGGAGGGTGAGACGAGAACAACCGCACGACCCGCCGCCATTCGTTTCTCTGCAGGCACTCTGGATTTACTGTGGGCTGACGGGGGAGGCCCAGTCATAAGCGTGTGCTGCCACATACAGCCTGGCCTTACCATCCACGGAGCCAAACTCCTTCTCGTGAGCGCGGGTCAGGATCTCTTTGTAGAGCACCTCGGCCTCCTTGTACTTCCCCTGCTTGAGGAAGCAGGACGCCTGAGGGAGGGGGAGGAGGAGGAGAAGGACAAATGAAAGCACATTTCAGTCTCAAATGGATCAAATGGGGGTGCACCGGCACGCAACGCGCCCCCTGAGAGCACAGCAGCGGTCAGGTTCTGCAGATTTCTCCTGTGCACCGTGACTCATGGAAAGTGATACAGGGCCCACCGGAGCTGTCTGCACGCAGCCTCTCCATCATCCCACCCCCCCCGACAGGCCAGCGGCACACAGGGCCCCGCTGCTAAAAGCAGAAGCTAGTTCTAATGAAGGACGTGTGCCGCCGCCTCAGCACAGGAGCTACCGCAGCTGAAATATTGGTCATGGAAGCACCTACAGATCGAAAAGCATAACTTGAGTACATCTTGTATATAAAAAATATATACAGGGAATAGCTTTTGTCCCCATTTACAAGTCACCAGAACACATGGTCACATGAACAGCTGGCTGCATAGGGACGTGGCTGCATTCTGAGTTGAGAAGCAACAGCAGACGGAGGCAGCGCGGGGCAGGGTGTGTGTGTGTGTGTGTGTGTGTGTGTGTGTGTGTGTGTGTGTGTGTGTGTGTGTGTGTGTGTGTGTGTGTGTGTGTGTGTGTGTGTGTGTGTGTGTGCGTGTGCGTGTGGGGATGGGGGGGGGCTCTCTCACCAGGTTGTTCTTGGTCTTGGCCACGTTGGGGTCGTCGGGGCCCAGCCTGCACTCGTAGATCTCCAGGGCGCGGCAGTAGTAGTACTCCACCTCCTCGTACTTGCCCTGGTTCTGGCACAGCAGGGCCAGGTTGTTCAGCTGTTTGGCCACGTCTGGGTGGTCCCTGCCCAGCACCTGGGAGGGAGCGGAGATGCATTCTCAGCAGCGGCATCCGCTCGGGAGATCTAGTAGCAGGCCGATCGATGCCGAGGATCGAGGATGCAGGATGGAGCGTTGGGGACCCTGTTCCCTTCCTTGTCTCTATCTATCCAAATGCGGTATCGCTCCCCTAACGTCTGCCATCCATTTTCAGCTGTGCTCCCAATTACACTCTGTAATTCCCGTCCGACACCCGGCCGGAAACGTCACAGACAGTATTAAGACAATGGTTGGCTCCGCTCTCTATTTATAGCCGCTGCAGACGTTTTGGAAGCGCGGCCGCGGTCGGTTAATTAGTTTAGCGTGACGAGCTAACTGTGACGGGGTCAGCGGCGGGGATGGGGCCTGCACGGCGCTGGGCCGCGGGTCCGGGGAGGTGTCCTACCTTTTCTCTGATCTCCAGAGCCCTCTTGCACAGAGGCTCGGCCTCCTTGTACTTCCCCCTCTTGCCGTACAGCACGGCCAGGTTGTTGAGCGTTGCGGCAACCTGGACAAAACAGAAAGGGGAGAGAGAGAGAGAGAGAGAGAGAGAGAGAGAGAGAGATAGGGAGAGAGAGAGATAGGGAGAGAGAGAAAGATGGGATGAGTGGGAGATAGGGAGGGAGAGAGAGAGAGAGAGGGAGAGAGAGGGAGAGATAGAGAGAGAGACAACACCTTACAAAGCCGCTTCCTCTGCTTTTCGTGGAAATGTTCACTGTTCAGTCGCGTGGGATGTCTTAGCGCGGCCGGATTACACGGGATGGCTTTGTGATCAGGGACTGCGTGTCGGGGGGATCAGCGAGAGCAGCGGAGGCTAACAAGTAGCAGCGGAGGTCACGCCGGGACGCGGCCGTGTTCGAGTGGCCTCCTCCAGGCCTTACGACACCGTTTCTTAATGTGGGAACAGAGGGAGCGAATCGATGTGACAGATGTGCCCGTGGAGGACACCAAACCGCCAGACAGTGGGTTAGGACGGACGGTTCCCGTCCCCCGGCCTGTTGGGGTCAGGCCGTGGAGAGAAAACGGCGAGCAGCTGCGATTGATTCTTTCTGACCCCGCAGGCGCACAGTGGAAAGTCCATGCTGCAGCTGCGGGAGGGGAAATCCATACGGCAGGGCGGCTGGAACGGTAAACACTGCGCGGTTATTGCCTCCCCGAGCAATTATGAGCCGGCGCCACATGACTCATGTCCGTCCATCTGAACATACTGAGCGCACGCGCACGAGATACGGTTGCCGTGGCGACGGCGGCGGAGCCTTACAGCGGGATGGTCTTTGCCCAGCGTCTTCTCCCGGATGGACAGGGCGTCGTTGAGCAGATGGGCGGCCTCTTTGTATTTGTTCTGATCCCTGGTGGAGAGACGCAGAGAAAATGAATGTTCCCCCTCAGAGAGCGAGGACAGGACAGGACACTGGACTCTCCAGCTCGGAGACGGGGTGTCTGACCTGTAGACCAGGGCCAGGATGTTGAGCATGGTGGCCACGTCCGGGTGGTCGTGTCCCGAGGTCTTCTCCAGGTCCTCCAGGGCCTGCTTGCAGAGGGGCACGGCCACCTCGTAGCGGCCCTGCGAGGCGTACTGGATCACCAGGTTGTGCAGGGTCCTCAGACGGGCCGGGATCTCGTAGCCCCCCTGCTGGGCCGCAGCCACGGCAGCACTGTTGTGCTGGTGCTGCACTGTGGGGTCACACACACACACACACACACACACACACGCACCAGGAGAAGGTCAGAGACATCGCTCTGAGACCAGTACACCAGCAGCTACGTTTGCACGCACACAATAACTACAACTAGGTCATGGAGAGAGTGCAGATAGTGTTTAAAGGCAGCACCATCTCCCCTGGACGCACATAGTCAGGACCATTCAAATCAAGCAGAAACGCCTCGGGAGCATTCTCCCCTCTACCACATGAAGGGTCACTTCAGCGGAGGTGCTCTTACTTCCTTGGCCATGTTCCTCCTCATCGTTGGGGAAGAGGTCATCCAGGGAGTCCTTGGGTGTCTCCCTGTCCTTCTCCTCCTGCTGGGATCAAACAATGAGACCGGCATCAGCGTTGTGAAGGAGAGACGCACACAGGAAAGCTTCTCTAATAAGATAAATGAATAAAACATTAAGAGTGATGTGACTGAGAAGAACAGAGCCTGTGCATCACTATCATTATATATATACACAATTAAAACATACTTTGAAGCAACTGCTGCGTACACAACCTATTTCAATTCCCTACATCAAGATTACATTTTAAATAATGAGGTCATATTTCACCTTTGAGGGATAAACTGGATTTTAGGGATTAACTGGACTAATCCATATTCATTGAAAGACTTCAAGTCCAACTAAAATTCAATACCATTCCTTTTATCCACTTCAATTATCTGCTGCACTGTAACACGCGGGATAAATCACATTTAACATATTTTAGCTCCGTCTTTAGCTCGGCTTTTAGCTCCGTCTTTAGCTCCGTCTTTAGCTCGGCCTTTAGCTCGGCCTTTAGCTCAGTCTTTAGCTCGGCCTTTAGCTCAGTCTTTAGCTCGGCCTTTAGCTCCATCTTTAGCTCCGCCTTTAGCTCCGCCTTTAGCTCGGCCTTTAGCTCCGCCTTTAGCTCCGCCTTTAGCTAGGCCTTTAGCTCAGTCTTTAGCTAGGCCTTCAGCTCCATCTTTAGCTCGGCCTTTAGCTCCATCTTTAGCTCCATCTTTAGCTCGGCCTTTAGCTCCGCCTTTAGCTCGGCCTTTAGCTCCGCCTTTAGCTCGGCCTTTAGCTCCGCCTTTAGCTCGGCCTTTAGCTCCGCCTTTAGCTAGGCCTTTAGCTCAGTCTTTAGCTAGGCCTTTAGCACAGTATTTAGCTAGGCCTTTAGCTCCGTCTTTAGCTCCGTCTTTAGCTCGGTCTTCGCCAGGGCTCGGAACAACCCTAACCCGCATTGGGCGTCCTTATCTAACAGGCGGGAACACCTCTTATCCCGAGCCCCTCGTTTTCTGCGCCAGCCCTCCAAACAGGCAGCCGCTGGGGAAACATGCACTGTGAATGTCAGTCGGCCAATTAGCCGCTTGGCTGCAGCGCATTAACATTTAAACACGCCGCGTGGGCCCGGTCTCTGGTCCGGCGCTGGCGCACGATATGGTGCGGATATTGTGATGTTTTCCCCAAACGAATCGTAAAGCGTGATCAATATCTCTACAAATTGAGATCACCGCTGTCCAGATTCACTCCTCTGGTAATTACCGCTTCGTTCTCATCACTGTCGGATCAATGTGAGTCAGACCTGCTCAGCTCGTTCCAGGAAGATCGTTTAGTTTCACATTCAGGTTACGAGCGGCGGCCATAACCTGCCTTCTCTTCCTGCTTCATTATGCTTATTATGTCATTCTGTATCAGGTACCTGACAGCACACGCTGTCCTATCGATTCATGCGTTTAGGCACTTCATTTGTGCTTTCAACAGTTGTTATTAGAGGTCAAACACTGAACTTCTGAAGAGACATAATACGTTTAAGAAGAAATGTGAGCAATACTGCGTGAGCAGAGCTCTGTCTAAACTGCATCTCTAATTCCTGACCGAGTCAAAGTCAATGTGCGGGTCCATTTCGTGACTGTAGAGCGCTTACAGTGGGTGAGACGTCCTCGTCGTACTTCTTCAGTTCGTTCATGAACTCCAGGTGCTTCTTCTCCTCCTCGAGCTGGGCCACGCTCTGCTCGCTCTTCTGCAGCTTCTGCTGGGTGTTGGCCAGCTCGTCCCGCAGCCACTGGTTCTCCTGGCACAGCCTCCTCACCTGGGCGCGCAGCTTCTGCTTCTCCGACTCCACGGCGTTCAGGTGATTGGACAGGGCCATCATCACCTAGAGACGGAGACGGAGTGTGAAAAAAAAGGCAGTGACATTTACCCAGCGCCGGCTGCTGCCTGAGCCTGGGGACAGGTCTGGAGTGATTCATGATCACCACAGCAGCTCAGTATAGAATGAGGAAGCACAAGCACGCAGAGGAAGATGCTAACACAAGGCTGTGTGAGAGAAATAACACTAACACACTTCTTTTTTTTCCAGTTCCACCACCATTTCTCACCTGTGCCTCTCCCAGGCCCAGTTCGATCATCTCGACCGACTTGCGGAGCAGGTTGGACTTCTCGTGCACCAGGTTGGCCTCTTCATCCTTCTTTAGGCACTTGATGGTCTCCAGGAGGCTGTGGAGGATGGAGTTGTGCTCGTTCTTCAGAGCCTCCAGGCCCTGGATCACCAGCTTGGTGTTGGAGATGATCTCCTCCTGAGAGAGCTTCTCCAGTTTCTCTTCCCGCGGATACACCATGGTGGACATCTTCTATGTAGCTCAGGGAAAACCTGCACAGATTCGGGGGGGAAAAGAAGATGAGGAAGGCAGCTGTGAGAAACAGCTGAACCCACCGGACGCTGTGGGAAACGCTCAAACAGCGGCCGCAGCTGCCACGTTGAATCACAGTCTCTCCTTCCCAGAGATGCAGCTGTGCTCAATACCGAGGTTCACATAACCGTCACACGCCACCTCTCATTACTCATTACTTATTGAGCCGAGAGCATCCCCGAATCGCCATGGTGACGAGACACTTTAGGCACGGAGCTCAGACGGCCCGTCATTCCTGCGCCCCGCTAATGGGCTCGCGGAGTGACGGGGCGGCCACGTCACAGCCACAAAAGGAGCAACCGACTCGGGCGCTTCATCGCTGTACTGGCGACGAGGCCTTCCAATTACCCCGACAAGATACGCCGGCAATTATACAAATATGAAAACCAGACAAGAGGCAGGTAATCAGATGGCACACGGGCTGAAGCTGCTGCTCTCTCGTGCAGCGAGTGCCACATCCATATTAACGAGGCGCATTATGCGGAGCCCAGGCCCACGGGGACGCGCTACTCCAGGGGGACGGGGCTAGCTGGAATCTGGCACCTAAAATAAACTCTGGTTGGGAGCGACGGAGCCGCAGAGCGCTGTCTAACAGAGGGCACGCAGATGCTGCAGTGTGGCTGTCTTCTGGTGCCAGCACTCCATCTCTCCACGCAGGCCCAAGACAAGAGAGGGGGAGAGAGAGAAACAGAGAGAGATAGAGACAGAGACAGAGAGAGAGAGAGATAGAGAGAAACAGAGACAGAGAGAGAGATAGAGAGAGAGACAGAGAGAGAGAGACAGAGAGACAGAGAGAGAGAGAAAGACAGAGAGAGAGACAGAGAGAGAGACAGAGAGAGACAGAGAGAGACAGAGAGAGACAGAGAGAGACAAAGAGAGAGAGAGAGACAGAGAGACAGAGAGAGAGAATGACACGACAAAAGCTGCTCAGTGCCGGATTTGGTCAATAACATTAGAGTCCGAGAGCAACGGGAACATGTGCGATTTTCCCTAAACAGCCCTATGAGTCAGCGAGCCTCCGGCCGCCATGAGCAAATGTCACAGCGACAGAGGAAAAACGGGCCCCGTCCTTCTGACCGGGGGCCTGGGCAACGCGCGAGTGCTGCGTTTAGAGCAAAGGAGAGGAGGTGGAGGAGGTGGAGGACGAGGGGCAAACAGAAACAAACACCAGCTGAGAGCCATCTGCACACACAGGACGCTCTGCTCCACCACCAGCCGGCCACTCCCTGCCTCGCCACTCGCAGGCTGTACTTCCAATGAGGCCGCTCAAAGGGAAACAGGAGCCACAAAGGTAGGGCTCTGCGCCGTGAATAGACGGAGCGGAGGAGCTCTGGAACATCACCCTCACCTCACCTTCACTGGGGAGTCTCCCCCCTCCTCGGACGGAAAGCTTCATCCCTCGGGGTCGTGAACAACTTCATCCCACTGAGCGTTAAATTAAAAAGTATGAATCACTTGGAAATGTCAATTGTTTCATCCCCTTTCCAACAAAAGTGACAATTTCCCGCTGTAAGCCTGATAATGAGGCAGATTCTTCTTGCCAATATAAAATCACTGAGGCAGCTCTGAATGACTAATACCGAGCATAATACCCAGAGGTGATATCGAGCACCTCCTACTTGCAGTTTAGCACTTTATTACCCTTCATGATGATGTCTTTGTTTTCATATTACGGCCGAAAGGGACAAAAAAAACAATCCTCCCAGAGACGTCTCCGTCCAATTAGACAAAATAAGGTTTCAGATCATCAAATTTTGAGACGTTTGCCAGAAAAACTTTGCAGCGTTAATGGAGGAGCCTTAATGGAGGAGTATTAAGATCAAGCAGAGGCAGGGAAGATGACAGGCAGGCACGCAGAAACGGTGAAATGTGCTGAAGGTGAAGTTTGTCAGCGGGCATGAAGGAACATGTTCCAGGAGATCCGACAGAAACCTGAAGGCTGGGGCCGACACGACGCACGCTCAGCACTTTGGGGAGCATATCTGCACCAGCACTGCAAACAAAGTGGAGCCAAAGCCCCATCGCGTCCCCGGTCAGGGGACATGTTTACGTTCCCCAGCACACAAAGTCATGTGCTCCATTAGTATCATGCTACAGAAAGCATGATCCTTCAATTAGTGGAGAAGAGGATTAGAAAACTGCATGGGAAACACGCATGAGAGAGGGAGAGAGAGAGGGAGAGAGATTTTCTTTGCAGTCACAGCTTTCGGGACATTCCTCTTACCTGCTCTGCACAAAGTATGACAGGCTCTTTCTCAAAGATCAGGCATATTGGCACATCAAACGGCTCAGTGCTCCGAGTCCCAGCAGTGTGACGCCTGCGTGGATGAAAGGCCCGACTATTTGGCTGTACAGCAGCCGCCAACAAAGCGGAGAGAGAGAGCTGCTTTCATGCCAGTCACAGGGAGAGAGCGGCAGCCTCCCTTTGATAGGGCGAGCAAACACGCCGCATCGAGCACCGGAGTTTCCTTCAGGTGACCCGGGTTAATGTTTCCCAGAGCCTCCGGAGGGGCGAGGTAGAGTCCAGCGGACCTGTTGTTTCTCTTCTTAAATAGGCTGCCCCCGCGATTTAATCTTTAACATTCACTTTTGCTCCAACGCCAGACATCGCGTGCGCACCCCAACCACTTCACACACATTGATACAGGCCACAAACCCTAGACCACAAAATCTAAAACACTGCATGACACACCAGCACTTTTTCCCTCTTTGCTTGATTTGGGCCTCGATCCAAATGCCCCCATGATCAGGATCAAGTGTTATTCAATTATTCGATGGCAGCAAATTCAATAGCCAGCGAGCAGAAAGGTCCACCTCTTCAATTGAGCATGAGGAAACCCGTTCGCAACAAATCCACAGGGCTACAGGAACTTGACCTGTCATTTCATTGCACGCACAACAAGGAGGAGACGAGGCGCTTTAACGGTTGACGCATTTTACAACGTGTTGCGATCTAACACCACACACCTGACATGATTACACTACACATATGAGCACTATAGAGAAACCATGGACAGGCGGAGTCGAGCAAAACAACTGAGAAAATCTGTCAAAAGAGGAGAAATAAAGAGGACACATTCCTAAAGCCACTAAACGCCTGTTACAGATCTGAGGAAATCCATCATCCATGCGGGTGAGGTTGTGAGCTGCTACATCCCGTCGGACCAGAAAACTAACCTCGGTTTCAGTGGCAGATCACCTCATAGTTTGGCACGGAGAAAAAGCTGACGAGAGGGTGACTACTCTTCCTCCTTCTCCTCCTCCGGCAGCAGCGCTACACCCAAGCAAACTGCATCAGAAAAGTGCTGAGCTAATCCAAAATGATACTCCATAAAATGGGGGGAAAAAAAGGAGGCACGGAGAGGAGAGACTGGGCTGGAATTAGCGTGACGAGGGCTGAGGATGGGGAGGGAGGGACGGGAGCTGCTGGCAGGGAGGATGATGACCTTCCCACTGCTCCATCGGAACAACCAACATCAGCTCCGGGCGAGCATCAGGAGACAGCTCCGCCCACCGCAGGAGGAGGGCAGGGAGGGAGAGGAGAGGAGAGCGCTGGAGAGCGCACGGCCTGATGGGGGGAGGGAGCGTCCGGATGGAGGCCCTGCTCCTCCGCACTCATCAGACACAAAGGAATAGGACTAATAGGACACGGCGGAGGAGAGCGGGCTGGGTGACACCACTCCCGGCCCCGGAGGGAGGCTCACGTAGCGGCAGGGCCTGGGGGGCGCAGCACGCTGCCAGGCCAGGACCAGTCACGATAAAGCCCAGGTTTACCGGCAGCCCCGGGCCACCTCGCCTCCCAACAGCCGAGCAGCGATCAGCAGTGCCGCTCCCGGGCCAAAATTAAACTGCTGCACCTGCGCGGTCCATCCAAAACCACCGAGCCAAACAGACAAATACATGACACGACACCCTGGAGACCTGGGGAAATGTGGATTCCATCACACGTCATCTCTAACGAGTTCATCACCTTTAGCGGTTCACTCAAGTACTTCAGTAGGACTACCACTCATCTTAAGATATGGCTGCAGCTGCTGCCATCCCTGAACATAAACCATCTGCAGTTTTATGTTGTTTTTGCACTCCACTCTCACGACTGTTGCTACCACATTCACACAGTCTGGAACTTTGTGTTGTATTTCTACCCCTGCAATGATTACTTGAGATCCCCCTGTGGATATTTTGTCCTCTCGCTCTGTAAAAAAATAAAAGAATCAGTAATGGTCACCAACTTACAGTGCTGTAACCTGAAACCTGAATTTCTCGAGGGGAGCGTCCGGGGTGGATCGATAAAGTCTCTGTGTATCCATCCATCAACGATCCTACCTACCTGTGCTTCAGGGGCCCAAAGGGGAAAATCGATCCATGGCAGTGCTGATGTGTTTCTACATTCCAACTCACTGCTAGAGCCCAGAGAACAACATGGAGGCGATCTCACCGTAAATGGCAAATGGACTGTTTCTTATAGGTTCTTATCTACTTCTTCAAATAAACCTGCCTGAACTTGCCGAGTCACATTCACCTCAGTTCATACCCTGGTGGCAGAGGCTGCAGAGGTATTTGTCACAATGTATTGCCAAAGTTACGTAAACAAATGTCAACTACAAGACTCTTTATTTGACACCGGTTGGATGAAGTGGGTCAAAAGTGACATTTTATTGCACTAATCATATCACTTAACTTTACTTGGGGATCAAAGGTCATATCACATTGAGAACAGAATAAAGGAGTGTTATCAAGGCTCACTAGACTCTGCACGGTCAGGTGTATTTCCTTCTCTCCCCCTCTCTCTCTCTCTCTCTCTCTCCCGTTTCGCATTTACCTGGGCGGAGCACCACTCTTCATTAGTGCCCATCTCCAGAGATGCCTCTAGCTGTGCATTATCACATCTCGCTCTGACAAACACCATCATCTCACAGCCCCTGGTCTCTCTAATCCCTCCCTATCATCACTGGCCTGCAGTCAGCCAGGTCGATGGGGCTTTTTACCCAGTAACAGGAACAGCCTCTGGTGTACAAGTGTGTACGTGCTGTTGCAGGCACTTACTGTTTGCCTTACAACCAAGCTATAATAATAGTCCTTACAGTGGAGAATCAAAACACAGCAGGAGTTATGGAGAGACTGACTGAGAGGGTGTGCTCCTCGCTGGTGTTATTATAGTCAAATACAGGCATAGGAAATGGAAAGACGCAGACCACAGAGGGTGGATCAACAAGCCGGTGGCTGCTGTCTGGGCCTTCTCCCCAGAGATGAATTTCCTGTCCACTTGATGAAGTTTGACACCATCGGATCACTCCGACTTCCTCCATTTCCTGCACAAACAGCAGCCTAACAGACACACTGTCAGCCTCGCCACCAGACACAAAGAGGAGCCAGCCATCCAGGAGGGTGTGGCAAGGCCTGGGACAGCCGGGAGGGGAAGAGTCACCGAGGGCCGGCCACAGTCACACACAGTGCCATTCACGGTGACGGGCAGGCCTCTGACAGTTGCTCTGCGGATGCCTTGCAGTGCCGTGGATGCTGCAGCTGGAACAGCTGGACCACGCAGATCATCCAACGAGCCAGAGGAGGAGCTGAGACACCTGTGTTTACCAGTGCGCCATTGACACATATATGTACGTCACGGCAGTGAGGTTAAATATAAATACGTTTGATCCAATACGACAGATGCAGCACAATCATGACTCTGCTTTAGATGGAGGTGCTGGAGTGTCTTTGTCGCTGTCACATCACACAGCGTGAAGCAGCAGAGCAGGAGCACTGTCATTTGACTGCAGCGCTCTTGATCACACTCATTGTGTTTGGTCAACCGCGGCTCAAAACCACATCCGAGTGCCTACCTCAACTCACTTATCTGTTTCTGTTCTGTTCATATTTTACTAGTTTACTCCTCCCCTGGCCGATTGTCTGCACAGATAGCTCTAAGTTGACCGAAACTCCAGTGAAAGCTGCTTCTTCATCTCAGCTGCTTAGCCGCCTGCTGCTAACCCGCTAGCATCACCACTCCCTGCCGCCTGCAGTCCTCACTGTTAAACCGGCCCAGCTCGTCCTTTCTGCCCCCGGTACCTCTTCATGTTGTCTTTTAGACACATGAGGAGATAGCAGGTTTATACATTTGTGATACATATCGGCGAGAAAAGAGACTGTGACTTACCGAGAGCCAGGACTGACGCTAGCTCAGCCCCTTTAAATCCAAAATGTCTCCAGCACGGCAACACTTTCCCAGCAGCCCCCGCGGCACAGTCTATGTGCACTGACGTCATGTTTTGTTTTCGTTGTGGTTTGAAATTGATGAAATACATCTATCTATCTATCTATCTATCTATCTATCTATCTATCTATCTATCTATCTATCTATCTATCTATCTATCTATCTATCTATCTATCTATCTATCTATCTATCTATCTATCTATCTATCTATCGATGTAAATATGAATTCTATTTATGAGATTGAGTCTTAACTGTGAGAAGAGTTGAAGAACACTGCGCATGTCAGTGGATGTGACTTTGAAAGTTTAAGTCCTACTTTTCAGAGCAATGAAACAGATAAATGCCATCACATGAACTGACCCCACAGTTCACAGTGACACCTGGTGGCTGCTTTGAGCACCAACGACAACAAGCGATTATGAAAATTGGTTGTTTGAATTGTTCAATGAAAAATAACCCAATATTTGTTCCCATACTTCGCAATAGTGACTGCATTTATGTCACATTACTATCCGTGTGTATTTTAAGAGTGTAAAAACTATATTTATACGGTAAAACAATTACATCAACATGTAACGGGGAAACTGCGCAACCTAGAGGCCTAACTGAGACTAGACAGAAAATTCAACAAATGTGCCAAAAATCAGTGGATTTTCATCACAGTGACGGGTTATAACCGCGGCCTCTAGTCTACACGGGATGATGGATCTATCGCAACTGTGCGAATTTTTTTAAAAAAAGAAGAAAATATAACAAATAAATAAAAATCAGAGCAAAACTGTAAGAGAATGTCGTTTACGTCATCACTGCGCGACTTCAGCATGCTGGGTGGTGAAGGACGCCGACGCTAAGCCTTGGATGAAGTAAATAAAAATACAGGTCTGTATTACAAACACGCGAAGTTATATCTCGAACAGAACATAGATTGACTCTGTTTGGGTGGTTTACACATAATACTCAAAGGTGTGTTGTGCAATCTGCCCGAATTAACATCACTCTGGGCTACTTTAGCTTTAGCTCAGACCGACTAGCCGTTCAATGAGGACACTGCAGAGATCTGACACTTCAGCCGAGTTAATCAGACAACATGCTTCTTTAAACCCAGCAGGTTAAGGTCATTGTAAGATGTCCGGCATAAGAGATTGTATTCAAAGTGAGTTGATAGTCGTGTTGCCCAGTCGGAAGTGTTACAGACAAATAAGGTGAACTGACAGGTGTCTTTCTCTATGTCCTTGCTTCTCAGATCTGTTGGGAGGAAGCTGCTCTGATGGCACTGTCTGGTTTAACCCGGGCTCTTCGCTCCCTGACCCTCTCCCAGCATGCACTGCTCTCCTCGCAGGTAAACATCCACTGACAAGTAGTCACACCACACATCTGCATCATCAGCAAAACATTCATCCATAGATTCTTACCTGTCTATAGTCACCATTGCGCTTAAACAATACATATTTTTGGACTGTGGGAAGAGTGCCTGGAGAACATCCACAGAGACATGGGGAGAACACGCAGACTCCAGATTTGACCTTTTTGCTGTGAGACAGTCATGCCATCCAACCACCAAGAGCGCTACCAAATGCATGTTTTTGCTTGTTGTTTTGGCAGACGATTGCACAGACGAGGCTAGGCCCTCAGGTGCCTGTTGCAGCGGTGCAGTGCAGAGGCTTCCTCACCACAGCTGCTCTGGAGCAGAACCAGAGAGACTGGAAGAAGAGGGAGAAGTACACCATCAAGCCTATTGGGATGAGGAAGACAGGAGGCAGAGACCACACAGGTGAGAAGTTTCACCAGATGGAATGGAACAACTTGTGTTTACAAGCCAGGCCTGCAACTGCCCTTTGCTTTTGCAGTTTTCTGTATAATATCCAGCCAGTAGGTGCAAGTAGACATGTGTTCCGAACAGCCAAAAATAGAGTTGTTCATTAATTTATTTACTGGTTCTTCCAAACAGGAAAGATCAGGACTCATGGCATCGGTGGTGGCCACAAGCAGAGGTACCGCTGGATCGACTTCCTGAGGCTGCGCTATGAAGCAGACAAAGAGGAGAAGCCCTTTGAGGAGAAGGTCATTGAAGTGCGTTACGACCCGTGCAGGTGAGGGCGGGGCTGTGGGCACGCCGGGCTGTGATGAAGGCTGTGAGCAGGTCAGCAGGTCATCGTTGCTCTACCTGGTGTCCGACAGGTCTGCTGACATCGCACTGCTGGCAGGAGGCAACAGGAAGAGGTGGATCATCGCCACAGAGAACATGCAGACCGGAGACATCATTAAAACCTCCGGAGTGATTGGACGCATGGCAGGTATGTACCGTCCCATGTGGCTCTGGGAGCAAAATTGTGGTACTTTATTACATTAAACAACAAATTTTATATTTTCCCATCAATTTAACTTTGCAGTCTCAGCCAACGAGGGAGATGCATACCCACTGGGAGCACTTCCTGTGGGAACGCTGGTGAACAACCTGGAGATACAACCAGGGAAGGGATCCGAGTACATTCGTGCTGCAGGTACATCTGCATACAGGCCCTGAAGGCAGAGTTGAACTAGTGAACCTTTGTGGCTCCTGATCAGTTAGACTTAAGGTCTTAATGATGAGGAACAGTCACAAAGCGGTCTAATCTGTTAACTCTGAGTATTCAGTCAGTCACAGCATGTTTCACTACAGTGATACAGCACATCACATAGAGAAATAGATGTTGCATTATTCTCCCTGATGTGGATGTTCATTTGCAGGGACCAGTGGCGTCTTACTACGTAAAGTCAACGGAACAGCCATCGTTCAGTTGCCGTCAAAGCAGCAAGTCCAGGTGAGCTTTCCTGCATGGTTAAGACTCTACCTTTCACCGTTCAACGTCGCGTTGCCCTCTAACCAGAGTGTCGCCGACAGGTGATGGAGACGTGCATGGTGACGGTGGGACGCGTGTCCAACGTGGACCACAACAAACAAGTCATCGGCAAAGCCGGCCGCAACCGCTGGTTCGGCATCCGGCCCTCGAGCGGGTTGTGGCAGAGGAAAGGAGGCTGGGCCGGACGCAAGATCAAACCGCTGCCCCCGATGAAGAGCTACATCAACCTGCCGTCCATCTCCACCAAATAGCGGAGGGAGCCTGGACATGTTTGGGACTGGAGGCATTCGTCTCTCGTGTATAATGAAAGCCTGTGTGGGTTTGGTCCTTGTCGATGGAGTGGATTTACAGAGGAGACGTGAATAAAGAAGAGAAGAGCTGAAAGACGAGCTGTTTGTACAGAAGATTAAAAATTTTTATTAAACACACTGCTTGTGAGAGCATGGAAAGAAACAAAACAATATAAAAATCCAAAACATATTTACATCTATAGTAAAACATGCAGAGTAACCCATATTTTTAGTGGTAAATTTAAAAATACTGTCATGTCATTTAAAATAGGGTTTGTGCAAAGACACTGGGTGGCATTTCAAGTCACAGGAGCAATGAGATGGCATGTTGTAACTGTGGTTTGACCATTCATGGGAAACGCTAACACTGATGTTCAGTTATTGTTTTCGCAGTGCTAAAGTGAGCATGCCTGCTCATTGATCCAGTCTTGCAAAACACCCCCATGCTACCACTGGATTTAGGGCAAAAAGCAAAATAAGAAAAAAAAAATTCAAGGTCAAATACACTGAAATACACTTTGTAGTTATGCCCGTTTAGCATTTCAAAGGCTAAATCGCATGACAAATTCCCTCAAAAACGACTCCACCCTGGCCGACGTTTCACGGCCCGGGCTTCCGAGTCGGTAGAGTAAGGGGCCGGTCCGTCTCCCAAACCGAGAGAAGACAGAGGAGCCTTCAGAGAGCGGGGGACGAGGAAGCCTGACTGCACAGTCACGGGCAGACACGTACGGTGGTAGCTGCGAAACAAGCTTCACGACACCAACACATGGACAGACGACCGTGGTGCTCCGTGGGACCCCGTTAGAGGCAGGACTGGGATTCCGGCTTGGCCCGTCCCGGGCCCCGTCCCAGAACGTGACACCCGGAGGCCGGGGCCAAGACCAGTCCCTAACGCTGCAAATTCAAGAGAACCGATGGCGAGTTATTTTAGTCAGACACTTAATATTAAGGTTCACACGTTCATCGACTAGTTGCATTTCAGCATGTACATGAGCAGGACTTCAGATCTTATTCGACAAGTACTTGGCCATTAAACTTATTGTTGCACAGGGATTATCCTAATTTACCTCACCCCACTTTACCCCAGGACAAAGCATTAATAAGTGCTTTATAACGACGAGCAGAAGGACCCATGTACTACTAATGAGCAACTAGTTAACGACTCAAACGAATCCCATCAGTTCTGCCTTTAACATGTCCGCGGCACCACATCCCTTGAAAACGGGTCATTTCAATGAAACAAGACAGAAGAGGAAATAAACGGCCTTCTCTTGACTCTAGGTAGTGGTTTATGTTTCAAATATAACACCTCTCTCACTTCACCTCAGGGGCCAAGTGTGTCCCAAATCGAGCTCAAATGTGAATAAAACCACATGAAAGTGCATTACAAAACAAGGGAAATGTATGAGAGATTACATACCTAATAGAGTTTTGCATTGTACAGGTCAACTTCATAGTTCTGAGTTCTGTAAATATATTTGGCATTTATGTCAAGAAATAAAGGTAAGCTATTTGTGCTTTCAATTGAGTGGAGGGGGGGGGGTATTTGCAGTTCACAATAATACATCTTGTATATATTTCTATACAATACTAAAAAAAGCCAGCCTATCAAAGCTCGTAAGTCTTCACTTTATAAAAAAAGCAACAACAAACTCATACTCAAGGCCCTTTGTCCAAAGGTTTCCTATTGCAGAAGTTTCACGTAACACTATTCAGGGAGTACCATCAAACACATAGCACACACACACACACATACATACACACGCACACACACACACACACACACACACAGGCAGTGACTTGGACTTCTGGCAGGACTCCACACACAGTTCGTTGTAGTTGGAAAGAGACTCAATACTCGCATGGGCGCTGGACGCTGCAGTCGAAGCTCGTGTCCGGTCCGACCTGTGTCTATTCCTAAACGGAGCGGCGGGAACCTCGACGGCCGACCTGTCTGCGTGTCTCAGGGTCGGCTACAACCTCCACGTCTAGCCGCGGCCAAGCCGTATCAGATGAGGGACACGACGGTAGCTACGCTGTCATCACGCGCTCCATGGGCTCGTCTACACATGGCCGAACGCGGAGCGCGGCTGAGCGAACTCAGTAATCCTAATACTGACCGCAAACACATGAAACGCACGGTTTCTCAGTCGGTAAACTGTGTAGCCCGGCCGGGCCAGGACACTCCAGCGGGGGGAGTGGCGGCTGGGCCGGGACGCCACTCCACTTTGGCACGTTCACCCGCGGCTCATGCGAGGAGAAGCCGGCACGTCCGGCTCCACACCCCGGTGGCTGCGCTCGCCGAAACTCGAGACCCAGAACGACTCCAAAGAAAGGCCCGATCGCAACACGGGCGGTGGTGAAGCGAGGGGGCGTGGGGGGAGAGGGGGGTGGGGGGGGGGGGGCAATTCAGGACCTTGAAACATTAAGACAGCTCACACAGTCACAACTTGTTTTGGCATTCAGCTGCTGATAGTTGAAATATGTTGTTAGGTGTGTGTGTGTGGCGTTACCCTGCTTCTAAGTGGATGTTGCTGTACAGTCTGCATGTACACCAACACCGATACAAAATCCTCAGCACGTACGAGAACAAACCGGGTCCATGAACTGCCCGCGCGTTACAAACCTCATAGCTACATTCATTATAGCTACTTCCAAAATATACCTTGCTTGAGTTTTTTTTTTTTTTTTGCGATTTTTGTTTTGTTTTTTTTTGCGTTTTTTTTCCTCCTCAATTTGCTTTAGGTACACAGTGTGCTTCGAAGCGACAAGGCAAAAGAAGAACTCCTCTCTATAAAAATTGACCTTTTTGAGAAAGTAAAGGGACGAGTAAGAAAACTGAGTTAGGAGAGAAGGATCCCATCTAGATTCACAGCAATATTCCAACTTTCAACAACAAGCACGAACACCGTCTCAAACGACCTCACGCACGCCACTGCACATCACCATCACACTCCTCCATTGTCTATAGAGTAACAATAAATGTAGGATTTCACAGAAATAATAAAATGTTAACAATAACAAAGTGCAAACACAGCTGCCATTTTCGAAATGTGGCAAATTGTCGAGAAAAAACCTCAAAATACCTCCGAGGCGGTAGCACAAATCTTACAAAATAGTACTTGTTCTTTTCGTAGTGTGTAAAAAAAAAGAGAAACAAAAAAAACAACGACGACACCCGACAACATCGAAAAAACATCGAATCCGACGACGTGAAATCTGTGTGTGTTTGAACACGTGGTTAGGAGTCAGTAAGATTTCCACAGGAAAACTA